>CM077157.1:54336633-54403815 GCA_039583875.1 Platanthera guangdongensis
GTTGGATGAGTTTAGGGATGTATACACGGAAGAGTTGCCTTCGTCGTTATCACGCTTAGAGCTATACAAAACCACAATAGGACCTTATCCTCCGGATCGTCCTTACCCAACCAACCACACTATAGGCTTAATCCTACTGCCCACATAGAGTTACAAACCCAGATAGAGGAGTTGCTAAATAAGGGATTTATTAGGACGAGTATGAGCCCACGTGCTGTCCCCACTCTTCTTGCCCCTAAGAAGGATGACACCTGGCGCATGTGTGTTGATAGCCGATCTCTCAACAAAATTACTATAAAATATAGGTTTCCCATTCCGCGACTAGATGATCTCTTGGATGTCCTATCGGGTGCCACTATCTTCTCAAAACTGGACTTACGGAGCGGTTACCACCAGATCAGGATCCGAGAGGGGGATGAGTGGAAGACGGCATTCAAGTCTAAGTACAGGTTGTATGAATGGCTTGTGATGCCCTTTGGGTTATCCAATGCCCCCAGCACCTTCTCCCGGATGATGACGCACATCTTTAGGCCATATATGGGGAAGTTTGTTGTGGTATATTTTGACGACATCCTAGTGTTTAGTACCTCCCCCGCCGAACACCTCTCCCACATCAAAGTAGTCCTCTCCACCTTAAGGACTGAAACCTTATATCTAAATCTTAAGAAATGTACGTTTTATGTTTCAGAGGTTGAATTCTTAGGTTACATAGTTGGCTCTGAAGGAATTCGTGTTGACCCAGGAAAGGTTCAGGTGATTAGAGATTGGCCCGAGCCCACTAGCCTTCGTGAGGTGCGTAGTTTTCACGGGTTAGCTTCCTTTTATCGTCGTTTCATACGAGATTTTAGTAGCATTATGACACCCATTACGGACTGCATGAAGAAAGGCGAATTCTCATGGTCCAAATCCGCCACGTTTGCATTCCATCGTATTAAGGAGCTTATGACCGAAGCACCGGTGTTACGTCTCTCAGACTTCACCAAGGTCTTCGAGCTTACTTGTGATGCATCTGGCATAGGGATTGGAGGTGTCTTGAGTCAAGAGGGTCACCCAGTTAGTTATTTTAGTGATAAGTTAGCGGGTGCTAAATTAAATTATTCCAATTACGATAGGTAGTTTTACGCGGTCATTAGATGTTTGCATCATTGGAGGCACTATCTCCTTCATAAGGAGTTCGTGATCCTCTCTGATCATGAAGCGTTACGATTCATCAATGGTTAGCACAAAATCAGCCCGCGCCACGCTAAATGGGTATCCTTCTTGCAAGAATACACATTTACTCTCAAGCACCTTAAGGGGTCCGACAATCGAGTTGCCGATGCACTCAGTCGCCTCACCCTCTTACTTTCCTCCATGCAAGTCCACATGGTAGGGTTCGAGCGCATAAAGGATGAATACGCCACATGCCCTGATTTTCAGGAGCCATACTTATCTGCCCAGGATAGCTCTTCCGCGACCATCACGGCCTTTTCACTTAGAGACAGATATTTATTCAAACACGGAAAATTGTGTATCCCTCACTCCTCTTTGCGACTCCACATCATTTGGGAGTTACATAGTGGTGGCTTGAGTGGTCACTTTGGCAGAGACAAAACGATAACGCTCGTAGAAGAGAAATTCTTTTGGCCTAAACTAAAGGTGATGGTTGGGAAAGTAGTGAGCAGTTGCCGTACGTGTCAAGTTTCTAAGGGTACTAAGTCCAATGTAGTTTTATACACCCCGCTACCTATTCCATCCGTTCCGTGGGAAGACGTGAGCATGGACTTCGTATTAGGCCTTCCCCCCACCCTTCGACGTCATGATTCTATACTCGTTGTTGTGGATAGGTTCTCCAAGATGGCGTACTTCCTCCCATGTAGTAAGACCAACGATGCTTCTCACATTGCGAAACTGTAGTTTAAGTACGTCGTTAGTCACCGTGGAGTTCCGAAGACTATTGTCTCGGATAGGGACGTCAAGTTCACTAGCTACTTTTGGAAAACCTTGTGGGTTCTTATGGGAACAAAATTATTATTCTCCGAGGCTTATCACCCACAAACTGATGGCCAGACGGAAGTAGTCAATCAGAGCCTAGGAAATCTTCTTAGATGTCTAGTGAGCGATCATAAAGGCACTTGGGATTTACTTCTTCCACATGCACAACTGGCTTACAATAATTCTAAAAATCGGTCTACGGATATGTCTCCGAATGAAATTGTTCACGGTTATAAGGCCCCTGTGCCACTTGACTTGGTCCCCTTACCTCCCACATACAAAACAAGCCAGTTTGCACAATCCTTCGCCCCACATATTCACGACTTACATGCACGTATACGAGCTACCTTGACTGCTCAATATGAGTCTTATCAAGCGCACGCTAATATACATAGGAAGGTGTCACACTTTAAGGTCGGCGATCTGGTTTTAGTACGGTTAGTTCCCGAACGAATGCCAACTGGCACCGTTAAAAAGTTAGCTCCCAAGCGCGCCGGTCCTTTTCAGATTATAAAGAAGCTAGGTGACAACGCTTTCGTATTGGATTTGCCTGCTGAATGGGGTATCTCCACTATTTTTAATGTCTCGGATTTGACACTATTTGTTGCGCCTCCACAAGAGTTGGTTTCTTTGTCGTCTTCTCCCTCCACTAAAATTTCTAATGGGTTGGGGAGTGGTAGTTCGGATGATCTCTCTCCTTCGGTCCCCGCAGGTATAACATCGGATGGTACGTTGCCGTCTTTTATTCCTACTGCTGACATGTTTCCCAGGTTTCCCAAGACGTTTCTCCATCCAGATATGATACTCGCTGCTGAGCCACTTACTACTCCAGACGGTGCTACCTACCGCTTCCTCATCCGTTGGCGTGACCGCCCACATTCGGGCGACTCATGGGTACTCGCGACAGAGCTTCAACGTTTGGATGCCGAGCTTCTCCGCTGCTTTCTCTCGGCCCACGCATCGGAGATGCGATATTTTGAGTGGGGGAGGATTGATGGCGCGGCCCCTCCAACACTTCCTGATGATGACCCGGTTGCCGCGGCGCAATAATTTTAAGATTTGCGACGTCATGACAATGCCACAGACGCTAACGGAAAGCTGTGATACAACCTCCGTCCGCGGCGCGCAAAGGTTGCTTAAAAGTTTTACTTAGCTTTATTTTAATTGCTTTAAACATTTGGCTTGTATTAATTTTATTTTCATGTTGGTGTGCTACTAAACATTTGGTGTGTATTTAACCGCCCGGATGGATGAGATTTCATCTCCATCTTGGACGGTTGGATCTCTTTTGTAACTCCTATTTAAAGGAGGCTATTATGATGAGTTAGGGATTGGAAAAGAAAACCTAAAACCCCCCTTTGAGGAATTTCGGCCACCATGGAGAGACTCCATTAGCCGCCCCCCCCTTGGTGTGAATCCAAGCCTTGCCTCCTCCATCCCCATTCGGTGTGACTCCGGCGTGGCTTCTATCGGTGCGACTCCGTGGAAGAAGTAAGCAGCCCCACTCGGTGTGAAACCGGTGGAACCGTGGAGAGAGTGATTCTCCCACAAATCTTGTGTGATCATCTTCTTGGTTGGGTAATCCCTTCCCTATCTTTGTGTTTTGAAAGATATAGTACCTAAACACCTAGAGGGGGGGGGGGGGGTGAATAGGTGACCAATTTCTTTTTAACTTTTTATGGCAGCAAACAGTTTTTATCACAGAATCTAATCTACTATTGCACAACTATCACACAACATTCACAGCAAATCACAATCACAGCAGACACAGAGTTTTATAGTGGTTCCCCAAGCTTTGGGTACATCCAATTTCCCCCTTCGCCTATCTAGCAGTGTACTAGATTCGGCCAAACTTCACCACTATCTCAGAACCCAAACTGGTTCCTACACCTCAGGCCCAAGGCCCTACAACTCAGCTTCTCCACAAAGCCTACACTCAGCCACAAAGGCCTACACTCAGCCAACAAGGCCTATACTCAGCCAACAAGGCCTACACTCAGCCAACAAGGCCTACACTCAGAGATTTCAATCTCCTACACTCAGGCTCTCAAGACCTACACTCAGCCTTTATAATTACAGGCTTACAAAAACTCAGATCCAAAGGATCCTACAAGATAAAAATGTTTATACAATTGTTAACTCAGCAACCCAAAGACAAGAGAGGGGAGTTGTGAGTTTCTTGATGAGTTCTTGGAAGAACTCAGCTGGAATCAATCTGACTTAGCTTTCTTCAAAGCTTCTTGAAAGTAGAACTCAATAAGATTGACTCATTCTGCAGTTGATCCTTGATCTCTGCCACTTAGAATTCAGAATAAATCTGAACCCTTCTTCTCAGCCTAGTTTCAAAGGCTGATTTCTTGGATGGAGCCCTCTCTCTCCAACTTCTTAGATTTGCACTTGGACAGCTAGATCTTCTTTGTTAGATACTTGAACAATACTTTGAACAACTTTCAATCTGTCCAACTTCTTCAACAACAACAGTTTTTGTAGACTGTATGAGCCTATTTATAGGCCTTCTTCATGGTAACCGGCTGGTCCGATCCATAACTGAATTCTGACATCTCTGATAGGTGCTGTAGACCGGCTGGAACGGCAGCTGTCAAGTCATCCAGTCAGTTCTTGAAAGTTCTCTAACTGTCTGAAAGTGTCGAGACTTTCTATCTTTAAGTGTCTACACTTATAGACCAAGTGTCTACACAAGTTGTGTAAGTGTCGACACAAGTCTACAAGGTGTCGACACAACTCCTTGTGTTGTAATTTCTATGTCTCGACACAGCTTCTTCTTCATGTGTCGACACTGAAATTGAGTGTCGACACAAGTACTTGATCTTCTGTATTTGTTGTATTCTTCTAAGTGTCGACACATTTCCTTTGTGTCGACACATCTTCATGTGTTGAATCAGTTAAGTGTCGACACTGCTTCTTGCTGTCGACACATAGTCTTCAATGTTGATACTTGCTGAGTGTCGACACAGCTCCTTGTGTCGACACTTGATTCTTCTGTTGAGACTTCAGCTGAGTGTCGACACATTCCCTTAGTGTCGATACTTGTACTTAGAATATTTTGTTGATCTTGATGTTCTTTGCTAAGTGTCGACACAGCTCCATGTGTCGACACTTTATTCAAGTGTTGAGTCTTCAGCTGAGTGTCGACACATACTATCTTGTGTCGACACTTTCTTTAAGTGTTGACTCTTTTGTTGTGTGTCGACACATTATTCTGGGTGTCGACACTTTCTTCAAATGCTGACTCTTCTGTTGAGTGTCAACACATTGTTCTGGGTGTCGACACTTACTTCAAGTGCTGACTTTTCTGTTGAGTGTCGACATATTGTTCTGAGTGTCGACACTTATACTTAGTCTCTGCTGACTTTTGTTGAGTGTCGACACAGCTCCAAGTGTCGACACTTTCTGGTATAGACACAACTTCACTGGGTGTCGACACAGCTCCTTGTGTCGACACAGCTTTACTGCACTTTTCTTCACTGAGTGTCGACACAGCTCCTTGTGTCGACACTTTCTGTCTGGTGTCGACTCTGTATCCCAGGTGTCGACACAATGACTCCAAGTGTCAACACTGCTTGCCTGGGTGTCGACACAAGTCTTCTTAAGTGTCGACACTTTCCATCTGGGTGTCGACACATGGACTTAGAAACTTTTTGCTTTATTCCTGCAAATACTTAACCTGCACAAGTAACTCAAAATACATCAAATACATTTTGATGTATATCATTGAGTTGGGTGAGGCTTCTTCAAATCAGGTACATTTAACCAATGTACCCAACAATCTCCCCCTATTTGGAGAAGTCATAACCCTTAGTCAATGATATACACCATTCATAATTAAAATTACAAAATGATGTAAAGCAGGATAATATACAGCAGGGTTAACATAAACATGTATTAATCACACTTGTATTCATATACATTATCACAGAACAAATATGAAATAGACATAGACATTATCATAGAACAAACATGAAATAGATTAATCATATAACATATTGTTCTAATATCTGTCTTATACATTTTCAGAAGTTCACAAAAAGTTTTACATCAAAAAGATTACAAAGTAAACTTCAAGAAAATTCTAAATCTATTTCAGTTCTGGCTCCTTAATCACTATTCCTTTGCCAGCTTGAACTTTAGCTTGGACAGGAGCATCAGCAATTTCAGCATCAGCAGGCTTCTTGCCTTTCAGATCTTTCTTCTTAAGTTCTTCTACTTTGATCTTTTGTCTTTCAAAGTAATGGTATGGCTTTGGAAAGTACTTGCTAGGCTCCTGAGCAATAGGAGGTAGCTTTCCCATCTTTGCCTTTCTTCTATATTGAACTATTGCCTCCTGCCTTGATTCATGTTTCCTCCATTCAGCCTCAGAGAACCACTTGTTCCTGTCTTGAATGTTGTCTTTGGCAGCTTTCCAGGCAGTCAATATAATGTTTTTAGAGGTAGGGCTCCACTGCTCAAAGTATGGTCTTTGTTCAGCTTGTTCCCTAAACCTCTTCTTTGACAATCTTGTCTCTTCTTCTTTCTGCAGTGCCTCTTGCATGGCTTCAGATATAGGCTGATCAACCTTTTCAATATTAACATTGTCCTTGCCCCCAGGTGGGCTATACATAGACTGTACATCTGCTTGAATCATGTCAAAATCTGGAGGAGGATAAATGACTTGAGCCACTTCAGGTTGCTCTCCTCCTAGATAGGCAGGATGAATTCCAGATTCTGCCACATTATCATCATCACAAAGAGGAGGATAACCCAGTGTAGCTCTGATAGAATTTGATATCCATTTGGCATGATCAGAGCTTGCCTTGACTAACACTCTCTCCCCCTTTATGACTTCTCTTTCAATATGATCTCTCACATCATCCTTCTGAAATCTCACTTGATTATCCAAGTAATTGACTCCATCTTTAAAGAAAGGTTTTAACCTTTGGAGTTTGTCAGTGATATTCTTTTGAGATTCCTGAATAGCTGTTTTAATAGCAGTGAGTTCTTCTTGAAATGCTTTGTCAAATTCAGCTTTAATAGTAGCAGTAGAGGTTGAAGGTCCAGCAGCCTTGTTCTTTAATTCAATGACAATAGCATTATGGGAAGCAGTCAAATTGTCATTCATCCTTAGCTGATTTTCAAGAACATACCCTTGCTTCAATGCTATGTCATCCACTTGTGCTTTTATCTTTTCTTGGTGTGTAGCCAAGTACACCACTGCATGTCCACCCTTGTGGAAACATTCTGTCATCTCTTTCTTGTTGAGATTCATCTCAAATCTTATTGATTTGATATCCTGGGCTAGATCAAACTGTAGAGACTTCTGCCCTTCATCCACATATTTCTCTATTGCCTGCCTTTGCTCATCAAGTTTAATTTGCATTGCAACCATCAGTGTACTATAATCAACTGATGGTGCTTGCTGAACTATAGATTGTGGAGCAACAGTCTGCAAAGCCTTCTTATAACTTTGGCTTCTTCTTCTGAAGACCTAAAATTTTTTCTTCTTTGCCCTAGCAATCTCCTCATCTTTAGAGGCAGATGTGCTGGCTATATCCACCCTCTCCTTAGGGCTTGGAGGCTTCTCAGTCTGCACAGCTTGTGCCTTCTCAGTTTCTTTCCTGGCAGGGTCTTCATGAATGTGCACTTGCTCCCCCTCAGCAGCAGCATTCTCTTCTTCAGTAGCTGGTGTTTCTTTTCCAAAGTCTTCTTGATCTAGATTTAAGAACAGATCTTCCATAGTATACTCTTGTGGTGAAGGAGCTGGAGTAATTCTAGGTTCCTCAACCACTGAATCAGGAACAACTTCTAGTACAACAGATGTGTCTTCTATAACATCATCTGGAACTTGACTATCCAGCTGAGTTTGCTGATGAACATCAGACAAATCAGTATCTTCCATAGGAAAATCTAAAGTATTGAGTGCAGTGATTACCTCTAAGATAATATTAGTTGCTTGTTCACTTTCCAGTGTAGTGGGTTCATCTACAACTGGAAGCTCCCCCTGGCTTTGATCCTTGTGGATGGGGCTTGCTTGAGGTAGCTCCCCCTGGATCTCAGCATCATCTTGAGGAGCAGGAGATTTCACAGCAGGCTCATCCTCATTTTCATCTGGTGTGAAGACAACCTGTTCTTCACTATGTGAGCTGCTAGTGGACTCCTGAGCCACTGGAGCAGTCTTCCTTTTCTTCTTTGGAGGAATTTCTTTCTCAGGAACTATCTTCTCAGGGGTTGGCATCTCCTTAGTCAACACCCTGTCCCATCTAGAGAACAACCTCATGTCCATTTTTCTCATGTGATTTATTTTGCTTCCAGCAGCTTGTTGCATTACCTATGGTATGGTACCAGCAAGGTAAAGACTTATGATCCTGCCCAGATTGGGCTTCTTCAAGCTTTCCTTAATCTTCTCATAAACTACCATAGACCAGTCAGTTTGCAGAGAGAAGATTATCCTTGTCATTATACTAAACATATGGGCAGACACTCTGTCATGCCCTCCTGGCTTACTGAGAATTACTTTTCCAACAATCTCAGACATGAATTTGCCTTGGTTGTTCATGCCCTTTCTGTTGAAAACTGAACCAATCTTCATTTTAGAATCAAGTCCACACCAGGTTAGAGCTTCCCTGGTCTTTTGAAGCAGTAATCTCATCTTCCTCTTTAATTCTTGGCAATTGAAGCACCTTCCTCAAGCTCTTTGGTGAAATCTTAACCTTTGTTCCATGAACTCTGGATTTGATCTTGTATCCAGATTCGTCCACTTCAGCTCCATTGAGGAATTCAAGTACCTCTTTCTTCCAGATTTTAGTAGGTTCTGAAACAAGATATTCCAATCCTGAATCGACAACTAGGGTTACGACAGCCTTAATTTCTTGATCGGCATCCTCAAAAGCACCGCGCACCAGCTCGTATCCTTCGTTAACGTTCTCCTCTAGCTTAGGCGCCATTAGGGTTTGTAGAATTTGTCTTGAGAGAAGAGAGGTGTCGACACAGAAGTTTGGTCTCGAAACTTTGAAAGCGTGTCGACAAACAAAGACAAAACCCTATATATACCTTTCTGATTTTGAAGATGAACAGGCGGGACAGCTAACTTAATTTGTGTCGACACTGGCAATAAGTGTCGACACTGACTTATAATGTCTCGACACATATGTGTCGACACAAGTTTAGTCAACAGATTTTATGTGTTGACACATGTTTATGTGTCAACACCACACAACTCGACACATAGTCGAGACTTTACTTAGAAAAATTCTGAGTAAAACTTAAGTGCCGACACCACTTTGGATGTGTCGACACCTACTTGTCATGTGTCGACACTAATATTCTGAAGTGTCGACACCAACATCCTAGATGTGTCGACACCTTTTTCCTGAAGTGTCGACACCACTTTTCTGTGTCGACACAGAAATCTCCATGTGTCGACACCTTTTTACTTAGCCACTTTCAAGTCTGTAAACTTACTCTAAGTTTATCATTCCTAGTTCAATTTTAAATCTATTGAACTTAGCTTCTTCTAGGGGCTTAGTATACATATCAGCTACTTGATTATCAGTTTTAACATATTCAAGTAAAATATCTTTTCTTTCTACATGCTCCCTAAGAAAATGATATTTAATTTCAATATGTTTTGTTCTACTATGAGATACAGGATTATTAGCTATTGAAATAGCACTAGTAGAATCACAGAAGAGTGGAGTTCTACTTACCTGAATTCCATAGTCCTCTAGCTGATGTTGTATCCACAGAAGTTGAGCACCGCAACTTCCTGCAGCCACATACTCTGACTCTGTAGTGGAGATAGCCACACTTGTTTGCTTTTTGCTACTCCATGAAATTAGTCTCCCACCTAGGAATTGACAGGTTCCAGTAATGCTTTTTCTATCTTCTTTGCATCCTACAAAGTCTGCATCTGAATAACCTGTTAGTTCAAAATCCCTATTCCTAGGGTACCAGAGGCGTAGATAGGGAGTGCCCTTTAGATATCTCAATATTCTTTTGAAAGCTGTCAAATGAGACTCTTTAGGGCAGGCTTGATACCTGGCACAGACACATGTAGCATACATGATATCTGGTCTACTTGCAGTCAAGTATAATAGGGAGCCAACTATCCCTCTATACAAGGTTTCATCTACAGGTTTCCCTGCATCATCCTTGCTAAGAGACATACTTGACCCCATAGGAGTCTTCATGGTACTGGATGAATCCATACCATACTTCCTTATGAGTTCTAGGGTGAACTTGGACTGACATATGGATAAACCACTCTCAGTCTGTTTAACTTGGAGACCCAAGAAAAACTTCAGCTCTCCCATACTACTGATCTCAAATTGACCTTGCATAAGTTTTGCAAACTTTTTGCAAAGGCTGCTTTCAGTAGACCCAAATATAATGTCATCTACATATATTTGGACTAGTATAACTTTGCCTCTAGATTCCCTAAGGAATAGAGTCTTATCTATTTTCCCCCTTGAGAACTTGTTCTCAATGAGGAAACTAGATAGGGTTTCATACCAAGCCATAGGGGCTTGCTTTAACCCATATAAAGCTTTCCTAAGTCTATAGACATGATGAGGTAGAGTTGAATCAACAAAACCTGAAGGCTATTCCACATAGACTTCTTCTTTAAGATTACCATTCAGAAATGCTGACTTGACATCCATTTGGTAAACTTTGAATCCTTGATAGGTTGCATAGGCCAAGAACATCCTTATGGCTTCCAGTCTGGCTACTGGATCAAAGGTTTGATCAAAGTCAATACCTTCTTTTTGCCTATATCCTTTAGCAACCAATCTTGCTTTATTCTTAATGATGACCCCTTGTTCATCCATCTTATTCCTGTAGATCCACTTGGTTCCTATTATATTGTGATCTTTAGGTTTAGGAACAAGTTCCCATACCTTGCACCTCTTGAACTGATTAAGCTCTTCTTGTATTGCTTCAGTCCATTGTGGATCTAGTATGGCTTCTTCAAACTTCTTTGGTTCAACTTGAGATAGAAAACTGGAGTAGATAGCTGCATTCAGGTTTCTGCTCCTTGTTTGTACCCCTTGTCTTGGATCTCCAATAATCTGCTCTACTGGATGATCTCTAAGATGCCTATTGGCTGGAGGCATCCTGACTTCTGGTTGAACCTCTTCAGCATCTCCATCATGCTGTACCCCTTGAACTTCATCAGCAATTGGTACATGTAGTTCTCCCCCTGGACAACAGCCACTGTCTTATACTTGCTGTCTTGCAGCAGGTACTTCTTCTATAGTAAGCTTGTCCATCTTCTTTGTTAAACCTGTGGGGCTGCATACACTACTAGATAACTCATTGTTAATAAGTTTAGTCTCATCAAAAGCTATATGTACATATACTTCTATAACTTGTGTAGACAAGTTGTAGACTCTATAAGCCTTACTGTTATTGCTGTACCCAACAAAAATTCCCTCTTGGGACTTGACAGCAAACTTAGTCAAGTAAGACTTCCCATTGTTAAGTATGAAGCATTTGCAACCAAAGATCCTGAAGTAGGATAGGTTTGGTTTCCTGCCTTTCACAACTTCATAGGGGGTCTTGTTGAGGCCTTTAGTGATGGTAGCCCTATTTATAACATGACATGCAGTGTTAACTGCTTCAGCCCAGAAATACTCTGGTAGTGATGTATCACTTAGTAGGGTCCTACCAGCCTCTATCAAGGTCCTATTCTTCCTCTCAGCAATGCCATTTTGCTGAGGTGTTCTAGGTGAAGAGAATTCTTGAAATATCCCAAATTCTTCACATAGTTTTGTCATGCTATCAGACTGAAATTCAGTACCATGGTCACTTCTAATCTTGACCACTGTACTGTCTAGTTCATTCTGAATTTGCTTGACAAAGCTATGGAAGACACTAGGTGTTTCAGATTTCTGTCTTAAGAAGAACACCCAGGAAAACCTTGAGTAGTCGTCTACAACTACAAAGGTATAGACCTTCCTACCTAGGCTGTGAACTGGCATTGGACCAAAGAGATCCATATGCAAGAGGTATAAACACCTCACAACATCTTTGTTTTCTATGCTTCTATAGGTGGATCTAGTCTGCTTGCCATTTTGACAAGCTGAGCAAATACCATCTTTAACACACTTAACTTGAGGACCATTCCTCACTAACTCTTTGCTAAAGAGTTTGCTAATAGTCTTGTAGTTAAGATGGGCAAGCCTCTTGTGCCATTTGACACAATGAGAGACTGTCTTATCAGCTACAAGACACACTGGAGAACCATTGTTCTCAACCATAATGTCTAAGCAGTAGACATTCCTTTTCCTATAACCAGTCAAAATGATCTCTTGATCAGTTGACCTCTTGATATGACAACCATTTTTAACAAATGAGATGTCATACCCTACATCATTTAATTGACTTATACTTATTAGGTTGTGTTTCAACCCTTTAACATAAGCCACTTGAGTAATGGTAACCAAGTTACTAGAAATGTTACCAAATCCTTTGATGATTCCTTTTTCAGAACCACTAAAGGTGACTTTTGGACCATCTTTTATTGGAATGTAGTCCCTTAGTAATCCTCTAGTTCTAGTCATATGTCTGGAACATCCACTGTCCAAGTACCATGTTAGGGTATGGCCACTTGGACTCACATGTAAAACAGATTAATGAACCTTAGAACCCAAAGAATTCTTGGGTCCTTGGTACTTATTAGTTTACAATCTGACAAAGCTACCTACTAGCTTTCCAACAGGTAGTTTGCTACTCACTCTGGCACAAGCATTGTGCCAACAGTCCATTGCAAAGTGGCCAACCTTGCCACAGCACCAACATTCAAACTTATTGTACCTTTGCTTAGGTACTGTCTTTGCTGTCTTATCTACAGCTGACTTGTTGAGTGTTGGGGCTTTGCCCTTGGACTTGGACTTGGACTGCTCAGTCCTTGCAGGTTTAATAAAACCCAGTCTAGCCTTGCCTTTATGATGAACAAATTCATCAATTAAAGGTAGCACTGACTTAGGTTTAGAAAACCTAGCAACAAGCTCTCTCTCTTTCTGAAGATTAATCTCCAGACTCTTGATTTGATCATTCTTAAAGGTGATAGTCCCCATCTGAATCACTGTTATGTGCTTCAGTCTGGCTATCTCATTAAGCTTTTGATCAAATAGCTTCTCAGAATCTGTTGCAGCAGCTTTGAGATCAGCAATTTCCTTTGCCTGACTTTTGGCTAGGGACTTGCTCTTCTTGTAAGCTTGCAACAGTACTTTATATTCATCTATCAACTGATGAATATCATCCTCAGACTCAGATACACTTTCATCACTTGATGAAGATGAATCTGATTCTGTACAGGCACAAGAAACTGAACTTAAAGTTGAACTTTGTACCTTACTAGGTCCTGGCTGCTCCAGGATTTTGTCACTCTCTTTCAAAGCCATTAGCCCTTGGCATTGGCTGTCTTCTTGTTCATATATAGACTCCATGATCTGCATGAATTCTTCTTCTTCTTCTTCTTCTTCAGCAAACAACCTTATGTATGCCTCAACATCAGACTCAGTTTCTGAAGAAGAGATATCTGACAGAGTCTTCTCTTTTTTGGCAACAAAAGACTTCTCTTTCTTGCCTTTGAAATGAGTCTTCTTCCTGTCACCAGACTCCTTTCTCTTTTCTAGACAATCTGCAACAACATGGCCTTGTCTATTGCAGCAATAGTACACTATTTTTGAAACAGTTGCCTTGCTAGATTTAGTCCTCTTCCTATCCTTCTTTGAAGCCTTTTTATCCTGATAAAAATCTTCTTTTCCCTTTGAAGTAGAAGGCCTTGTACTCCTCTGTTTCTTCTTCAAGAACTTCTGAAAATGTCTAGTGAAGGCAGCAAAGTCTTCATTACTTTCACTGCTTTCAGATTTTGTGTTGACAGTCTCATCTGATTCTGATTCAGCAACCTTTGGAGGTGGAGTTGGTGACTTACCTCTGTACTTTCTGGGGGCTTATGTCTTGAAGGCTACTGTTCTTTCCTTGTGTTCAGTTCTTGTTGATTTCTCCTCCTCTTTCCTCACTGTCAACTGCATCTCATATGACAACAATTTGCCAAACAGTGTAGGTGGAGGAATTTCTCCCAACTTAGCCATTTCTCTAATGGCACAGATCTTGGTGTCCCAATATTTAGTTAGGGACCTTAGAAACTTATCATTTAGTTCATAATTACTAAACTCTCTTCCATAAGACATGAGTTCATTCACTATCCTATAGAACTTCTTATAGCACTCAGTTATGCTATCACCCTTTCCTTGTCTAAAACTTTCATACTCTTGATTTAGCAAGCATTTTCTGTCTTGCCTAACTTCTTCAGAACCCTCCATATACACAATAAGAGTATCCCACATTTCTTTGGCTGTCTTACAGTGTATTAGATTCTGAAAAGTTGCATCATCTATAGCACTCACTATAATGTTTTGTGCCCTTTTGTCCATGGTGGCTAGGACAATCTCATCCTTTGTCATTTTAGAGAAATCCTTTGGAGTTCTCTGATTTGCATCTAGAACTGATATCTTCATGGGCACATATGGCCCCTCTTTGACTGTGATGTAAATCCTAGGGTCTGAGGCTTCCATAAACAACCTTACCCTTTCCTTCCATATGCCAAAGATTTCCTTTCTGCATATAGGTAATTTCATAGATCCCAATTCCTTGTGATTCTCAGAGGAACCCATGGTTCTTGATTTTCTTGAATCTGTAATTTGACTTAGACTGAATCTGCCAATCAGGATCTCCTCAGACTGTTAGTCCTTTTTTGAGGAACCTCGCTCTTATACCACTTGAAAGATATAGTACCTAAACACCTAGAGGGGGGGGGGGGGGGGGTGAATAGGTGACCAATTTCTTTTTAACTTTTTATGGCAGAAAACAGTTTTTATCACAGAATCTAATCTACTATTGCACAGCTATCACACAGTATTCACAACAAATCACAATCACAGCAGACACAGAGTTTTATAGTGGTTCCCCAAGCTTTGGGTACATCCACTTTCCCCCTTCGCCTATCTAGCAGTGTACTAGATTCGGCCAAACTTCACCACTGTCTCAGAACCCAAACTGGTTCCTACACCTCAGGCCCAAGGCCCTACAACTCAGCTTCTCCACAAAGCCTACACTCAGCCACAAAGGCCTACACTCAGCCAACAAGGCCTACACTCAGCCAACAAGGCCTACACTCAGCCAACAAGGCCTACACTCAGAGATTTCAATCTCCTACACTCAGGCTCTCAAGCCCTACACTCAGCATTTATAATTACAGGCTTACAAAAACTCAGATCCAAAGGATCCTACAAGATAAAAATGTTTATACAATTGTTAACTCAGCAACCCAAAGACAAGAGAGGGGAGTTGTGAGTTTCTTGATGAGTTCTTGGAAGAACTCAGCTGGAATCAATCTGACTTAGCTTTCTTCAAGGCTTCTTGAAAGTAGAACTCAATAAGATTGCCTCCTTCTGCAGTTGATCCTTGATCTCTGCCACTTAGAATTCAGAATAAATCTGAACCCTTCTTCTCAGCCTAGTTTCAAAGGCTGATTTCTTGGATGGAGCACTCTCTCTCCAACTTCTTAGATCTGCACTTGGACAGCTAGATGTTCTTTGTTAGATACTTGAACAATACTTTGAACAACTTTCAATATGTCCAACTTCTTCAACAACAACAGTTTCTGTAGACTGTATGAGCCTATTTATAGGCCTTCATGGTAACCGGCTGGTCCGGTCCATAACTGAATTCTGACATCTCTGACAGGTGTTGTAGACCGGCTGGAACGACAGCTGTCAAGTCATCCAGTCAGTTCTTGAAAGTTCTCTAACTGTCTGAAAGTGTCGAGACTTTCTGTCTTTAAGTGTCGACACTTATAGACCAAGTGTCGACACAAGTTGTGTAAGTGTCAACATAAGTCTACAAGGTGTCGACACAACTCTTTGTATTGTAATTTCTATGTCTCGACACAGCTTCTTCTTCATGTGTCGACACTGAAATTGAGTATCGACACAAGTACTTGATCTTCTGTATTCTGCTGTATTCTTCTAAGTGTCGACACATCTCCTTTGTGTCGGCACATCTTCATGTGTTGAATCAGTTAAGTGTCGACACTGCTTCTTGGTGTCGACACATAGTCTTCAATGTTGATACTTGTTGAGTGTCGACACAGCTCCTTGTGTCGACACTTGATTCTTCTGTTGAGACTTCAGCTGAGTGTCGACACATTCCCTTAGTGTCGACACTTGTACTTAGAATATTTTGTTGATCTTGCTGTTCTTTGCTAAGTGTCGACACAGCTCCATGTGTCGACACTTTCTTCAAGTGTTGAGTCTTCAGCTGAGTGTCGACACATACTATCTTGTGTCGACACTTTCTTTAAGTGTTGACTCTTCTGTTGTGTGTCGACACATTGTTCTGAGTGTCGACACTTTCTTCAAATGCTGACTCTTCTGTTGAGTGTCGACACATTGTTTTGGGTGTTGACACTTACTTCAAGTGCTGACTTTTCTGTTGAGTGTCGACACATTGTTCTGAGTGTCGACACTTATACTTAGTCTCTGCTGACTTTTGCTGAGTGTCGACACAGCTCCAAGTGTCGACACTTTCTGGTGTAGACACAGCTTCACTGGGTGTCGACACAGCTCCTTGTGTCGACACAGCTTTACTGCACTTTTCTTCACTGAGTGTCGACACAGCTCCTTGTGTCGACACTTTCTGTCTGGTGTCGACTCTGTATCCCAGGTGTCGACACAATGACTCCAAGTGTCGACACTGCTTGCCTGGGTGTCGACACAAGTCTTCTTAAGTGTCGACACTTTCCCTCTGGGTGTCGACACATGGACTTAGAAACTTTTTGCTTTATTCCTGCAAATACTTAACCTGCACAAGTAACTCAAAATACATCAAACACATTTGATGTATATCATTGAGTTGGGTGAGGCTTCTTCAAATCAGGTACATTTAACCAATGTACCCAACATGTTTCTTGCTGTGAGATTTTGTGGAGGTTATTCAACCGTCTTTTCTGCGATTTTAAAGTATTTTCCGCTTGCAAAATCTGAATCGAAACGTTGTTATTGACCCTCTTGTGATCCGGATTGAGAAGATCCGTTGGAGGACAAACTAGGCCTAGCCTTGACTTGTTCTCCAAGTTTGGGCATGCTTTGTGCTAACAAGGGAGTTAATCTCAAATTGTTCTTGATCGCTCTTTATCGTTTACCGCCGCTCCTAAATATTTTATTGCTGCGATTGACGGCTTATTGTGAAAAGAATAGATGCTTGTGTAGGTGCGGTGAGGCGTGTGCTTGTTGGAGAGGTAGGTCCTAAGGTCGTGGTATTGAGTCCGGCTAGGCGCGAGTTGTGTGCTTATTGGAGAGTTAGGTCCTAAGGGCGTGGTATCGAGTCCCGTAGTTTTGAGAGCCAACCGACCCCTTTACGTTCACGTTTGGTCGGAGCACTCTCTTTATTTTCTATGTTCTATGATGGGTAAGCTACCGTTAGCGTAAGCTCGTCCGTGTCACGTACACTCCTACACCAATGTGTCTCCAAATTATGTGGTAATTTTTATACATGTTATACTGCACTCATTTTACATTTACTATACTGTTTGTTTGTAGAGATGCCCTGTTAAGAAATTAAATTGATGCAGTACTTCAAGAGTTGCGGTGTCGGGTACGAGAGCTTACTAAACCATATTACTCCTACAAGTGTCCAAGCTGCGGATATCATTTTGATGCCAATGCACTACCCAAGCCATTGGACATTGTTAACTTGCAATCTTAAAGAGGAGATGTGGTACTATTATGACTCCATGCCCCAAAAAATGCCTCAATTGACATTGCAATCAATGGTATGTTGTGTGCAATTATTTTTGTGTGTTGCTAATATTTTTACTAATGTTTTTTTTTCACAGATTTCAAGCTTGTAGTAGAATACAGGCAGCTCATTACCATCAGAGGTACATAATTGGGAGATTAAAAAGGTAGGGGAAGCACCAACGCAGGAAGGAGGCGACGATTGTGGTGTTTTTGTGTTAAAGTATATGGAGGCGATAGCCAGCACAAAGGCAGTATCTTGGTCAACATTTAAAGGCTGGCATATGAACATGTCAAGATTCAGTTCTGAAATTGCAATGGAAATAATTAAGTTATTTTGCTCAATTAAGTAGGACACAATTTACATGCGTTTCTTTACTGGTTTTTTGAATAATGAGAAATTTAATTTTGTTATATTTTGTGAAAGAAATTGTACCTAATCACCTAGAGGGGGGAGGGGGTGAATATGTGACCTTAATCTTTTTAAACTTTTAGGCAGATTTAATCACAGATTTCACAGAACATAAAACAGCAACCACAGAATCATACACACAGAGAGTACACACAGTTTTATAGTGGTTCCCCAAGGTTTGGATACATCCACTTTCCCCCTTCGCCTATCTAATAGTGTACTAGATTCGGCCAAACTCCTCCACTATTCCTCAGATCCTCAGATCTTACATTCAGAACCCCAACCAGGTTCCTACAGCTCAGAGTGATCCCACTCCTACAACTCAGGCTCAACAACCCTACCACTCAGTCTTCACAAAGACCTACACTCAGCCACAAGGCCTACACTCAGAGAAATGAATCTCCTACACTCAGGCACATAGGCCCTACCACTCAGCTTTTATAATTTCAGGCTTACAACTCAGATCCCTAAGGATCCTACAAGAAATTAAAAATACAATGTATATAACCTCAACTCAGAATAAGAGAGAAGAGTTGACAGGTTTCTTGATGAGTTCTTGAAAGAACTCTGCTGAGATCAACCTCACTTGGCTTTCTTCAAAGCTTCTTGAATGTAGAACACAATAGGGTTGAGTCTCTCTGTAGCTGATCTTCAATCACTGTTAACTTAAGAATCAGAACTAAGTCTGAAACTTTCTTCACAGCCTGGTTCCAACAGTTGTCTTCTTGAAAGGAGCTCTCTCTCCAACTACTTAGATCTTCACTTGAATTGATTCTTCAATGAATTGCTTGATCATCTTCTTCTGTTGACAGAATAAGCATTTATATAGGCTTTCTTCATGGTGACCGGCTGATCCGGTTTCTAACGACTTTCTAAAAACTCTGACAGTTGCAGTAGACCGGCTGGAATGGCAGCTGTCATGTCATCCAGTCACTTCTTAAAGTTTCTGTAACTGTCTGAAAGTGTCGAGACAGTCAGTCTTTAAGTGTCGACACAAATAGACCAAGTGTCAACATAAGTAGACTAAGTGTCGACACTAGCCTTCAAGGTGTCGACACAACTCCTTGTGTTGTAGAATTTACTTCTCGACACTGCTTCTTCAACATGTGTCGACACTGATATTGTGTGTCGACACAACTCCTTGTTCTTTAGTACTTAGTTGAATTCTTGTAAGTGTCGACACAACTCCTTTGTGTCGACACATCTTCTTGTGTTGATACTTGCTGAGTGTCGACACATTTTCTTAGTGTCGACACATTCTTCTTGTGTTGAGACTTTGGCTGAGTGTCGACACATCTCCTTTGTGTCGACACTTGTACTTAGACTCTGTTGAAATTTGCTGAGTGTCGACACAGCCTCCAAGTGTCGACACTTTCTTCATGTGTTGAGTCTTCTGCTGTGTATCGACACATTCTTCATTATGTCGACACTTGTACTTAGACTCTGTTGAAATTTGCTGAGTGTCGACACAGCCTCCAAGTGTCGACACTTTCTGATGTCAACAAAGTTCCTCTGGGTGTCGACACTGCTTCTAAGTGTCGACACAGCTTCTCTGAACATTTCTTCATTGAGTGTCGACATAACCTGTATGTGGCGACACTTTCCTTCTGGTGTCGACTCTGCATTCCTGGTGTCGACACAAGTACTCCAAGTGTCGACACTGCTTCTCTGGGTGTCGACACAAGTCTTCTTAAGTGTCAACACTTTTCATCTGGGTGTCGACACATGGACTTAGAAACTTTTCAGCTTTCTCTGCAAATACTTAACCTGCACAACTAAATTCAAAACACATCAAATACATTTTGATGTATATCATTGAGTAGGGTGAGGCTTCTTCCAATCAGGCACATTTATTCAAATGTACCCAACAATCTCCCCCTATTTGGAGAAGTCATAACCCTTAGTCAATGATATACACCATACATAACAAATTCATAGCATGATGTAAAACAATGTTAAATGACATGGTAAGTACATAAACATGTATAAACAAAACATGTATACACAAATTACTCAGAACATTAATGTAATAGATTAAACATATATCACATTATTCTAACAACTTCAACAGATTCATTATTCAAAAGTTTACAGAGAGTTTAAAATCAAATGATTACAACTAGTAAACTTAAGAAAAATTCTATCCTATTGCTGCTCAGGCTCCTTGATCACAATGCCCTTTCCTGATTGTATCTTAGCTTGGACAGGAGCTTCAGTGTCTTCAGCAGCAGCAGGCTTCTTTCCTTTAAGATCCTTCTTTTTCTGTTCTTCAGCTTTGATCTTTTGCCTTTCAAAGTAATGATAAGGCTTTGGAAAGTACTTGCTAGGCTCCTGTGCAGTAGGAGGTAGCTTTCCCATCTTAGCCTTTCTTTTATATTGCACAATTGCCTCTTGCCTAGACTCATGCTTCCTCCACTCCAGTTCAGAATACCATTTGTTTCTATCCTGGATATTGTCCTTGGCAGCCTTCCATGCAGTCAAAATAATATTCCTGGAAGTGAGGCTCCACTGTTCAAAATCAGGCCTGAGTTCAGCTTGCTCTCTGAATCTCTTCTTAGACAATTGAGTCTCTTGTTCTTTCTACAAAGCTTCTTGTTCTTACAGTATAGCCTCTGGCACTGGCTGAACTACTTTCTCTATGATGACCTTCTGATTTCCCTCAGGAGGGCTATACAATGATTGTATGTCTTGATGTATCATATCAAACTATGGTGGAGGGTATATTACTTTAGCCACTTCAGCTTGCTCCCCTCCAAGATATGTAGGATTAATCCCAGACTCTGCAACATTATCATCATCACATAATGGAGGATATCCAAGGGTGGATCTGATGAAATTTGAAATCCATTTTGCATGATCAGAGCCGGCTTTGACTAACACCCTCTCCCCCTTTATGACTTCTCTTTCAATGTGATCCCTCCGATCATCTTTCTGAAATCTTATTTGATGATTCAGATAATTAACTCCATCCTTATAGAATGGTTTGAACTTCTGAAGTTGTTCAGTTATTGCCTTCTTAGAGTCTTCAAGAACAGTCTTAAAAGCAGTGATGTGCTCTTGGAACTCCTTATCAAACTCTTCCTGGGCAGTAGTCCTTGTTGTAGCTTGAGCAACAACCAGATTCTGCATCTCAGTGACTATCACATTGTGTGATTCAGTCAAATTATCATTCATCATTATCTGGTTCTCCAGTACATAGCCTTGCTTCACTGCAATATCATCCACTTGAGTTTTGATCTTTTCCTGATGAGTGGCTAGATAGACTACTGCATTCCCTCCTTTATGGAAGCAGTCAGTCATCTCTTTCTTATTCAGATTCATTTCAAATCTGATTGACTTTATATCTTGTGCAAGATCAAATTGCAATGACTTATGCCCTTCATCCATATAAGATTGCAAAGCCTGTCTTTGCTCATCCATCCTTATCTGTAATGCAACCATCAGAGAACTGAATTCTATAGATGGTGCTGGCTGTGGTGCAGGATGTGGTGCTATTGTTTGTAAAGCTTTCTTATATGTCTGGCTTCTCCTCTTGAAAAGTTGAAATTTTCTCTTCTTGGCTGTTGCAGCCTCTTCATCTTCAGAAGCAGATGTGCTTGCAATATCAACCCTGTCCTTAGGGCTTGAAGGTAAATCCTTGTCAGTCCTAGGAACCTGCTCAGCATCCTTTGGCACTTCAGGTTCCTTCCTTGCAGTTTCCTCAATAATAACTACTTGCTCCCCCTCAACATGGGCCTTCTCCCCCTCAGCAGCTGCTTTCTCTTTCTCAAAGTCTGATTGTAGAAGATCTGGGAATAGCTCTTCTAGGGTAAATTCTTGTTGAGGATGGAGTGGAGAAACTCTTATCTCATCAACAACTTGACCAACAACAGATGTGTCCTCTATGACAACATCTTGGGGTTGGCTATGTGTTTGTGTTTGCTGATTAACATTAGGTAATGAATCAGACAAAACAACATCCCCAATAGGAAAAGCTAATTCATTAATTTCAGTTATTACCTCAAGTATGGTTTGTGTAGCTTGTTCACTTTCTAGTGGAGTTGGTTAATTGGGCTTGCTTGTGGTAGCTCCCCCTGCCTTGGTGCATCTTCTTATCTTGCTGGAGATTATCCAGCATTTCCAGTTTCTTCCTCATCTGGAGTGAACACTACATGTTCTTCAGAGCTGCTTGATGAGTCTTGAGCCACAAGGGCTGTCTTCTTCTTCTTCTTCAGGGGTGTTACCTTCTCAGGAGTTGGCAGTTCCTTGGTTAACACTATATCCCACTTAGAGAAGATTCTCAAATCCATTCTCCTCATGTGGTTAATCTTAGTTCCAGATGCTTGACTCATGACCTCTGGTATACTACCAGCCAGGTAAAGACTTAGAATCCTACCCAAATTGGGCTTCTTCATACTCTCCTTAATCTTCTCAAACACTACTACAGGCCAATCAGTTTGTAGTTTGAAAATAATCCTTGTCATGAGGCTAAACGTATGAGCTGATATTCTGTCATGTCCTCCAGGCTTGCTCAAGATAACCTTGCCAACAATTTCAGATAGAAATTTGCCTTGCATGTTCATTCCCTTCCTGTTGAAAACAGAACCTATTTTCAGGTTGGAGTCCAATCCACACCATGTTAGTGCTTCTCTAGTCTTAGAAGCAGAAACATCTTCTTCTTCCTTAGTCCTAGGTAGTTGTAGTACCTTTCTCAGACTCTTAGGAGAGACTTTCACCTTAGCCCCATGAACTTTAGACTTTATCTTGAGTCCAGATTCATCTATTGTTGCTCCATTTAGAAATTCCAGGACCTCCTTCTTCCAAATCTTGATCGGCTCTGAAACCAGAAACTCTAACCCAGTCTCTGCGATTAGAGTTATCACGCCTTTGATATCTGGTTCCGCGTCATCAAAAGCATGCCGCACGAGTTCATATACTTCATTCACATTCTCTTCTAGCTTGGGCGCCATTAGGGTTTGAAGAAATTTGAATTGAGAGAAGAGAGGTGTCGACACACAAGTTTGGTTTCAAAACTTTTGTGAGTGTGTCGACAGACAATGGCAAAAACCTATTTATACCTTTCTATAATCGAAGATGAAAGGGCGCGTCAATAAACTTAAACTATGTCGACACTGTTGAAAAGTGTCGACACAGACTTATAATGTCTCGACAACTATGTGTCGACACAAGTATAGTCGACAGAATATATGTGTCGACACCACTTAGCTCGACACTTAGTCGAGACTTTACTTGACTAATTCTGTATAAATCTTAAGTGTCGACACCACCTTAGATGTGTCGACACCAACCCTGCATGCGTCGACACTAATTCTCTGAAGTGTCGACACAAACTTCCTAGATGTGTCGACACCTTTTCTCTGAAGTGTCGACACTAATTCTCTGTCTCGATACAGACAACTCTGTGTGTCGACACTATTTTACTTAGCCAATTTTGAAAACTTATTCTAAGTTTATCATACCTAATTCAATTTTAAACCTATTGAATTTGGTTTCATCTAAAGGCTTAGTATACATGTCAGCTAGCTGATTATCTGTATTAACATACTCTAGTGAAATATCTCCTTTTTCAAAATGTTCCCTTAGAAAATGGTATTTTATTTCTATGTGCTTAGTCCTACTATGAGAGACAGGATTGTTTGCAATAAAAATTGCACTAGTAGAATCACAAAATAGAGGTGTTCTACTTACTTGAATACCATAGTTTTCTAGCTGATGTTGTATCCATAGAAGTTGAGCACAACAACTTCCTGCAGCCACATACTCTGATTCTACTGTGGAGATAGCCACACTTGTTTATTTCTTGCTACTCCATGATATCAGTCTTCCACCTAGTAATTGACAGGTTCCAGTTGTACTTTTCCTATCTTCCTTGCAGCCTGCAAAATCTGCATATGAATAACCTGTCAGTTAAAAGTCTTCATTCCTAGGGTACCAAAGGCCTAGATAAGGTGTGCCCTTTAGATATCTCAGAATTCTTTTGACTGTTGTCAAATGAGATTCTTTAGGGCAAGCTTGGTACCTAGCACAGACACATGTAGCATACATGATATCTGGTCTACTTGCAGTCAAATTATTGGGTACATTGGAATGAGTGTACCTGATTTGAAGAAGCCTCACCCTACTCAATGATATACATCAAAATGTATTTGATGTGTTTTGAGTTTAGTTATGCAGGTCAAGTATTTACAGGGAAAGCTGAAAAGTTTCTAAGTCCATGTGTCGACACCCAGAAGGAAAGTGTCGACACTTAAGAAGACTTGTGTCGATACCCAGAGAAGCAGTGTCGACACTTGGAGTAATTGTGTCGACACCAGGGATGCAGAATCGACACCAGACAGAAAGTGTCGACACATAAAGGTTGTGTCGACACTCAATGAAGAAATGTTCAGTGAAACAGTGTCGACACTTAGCAGCAGTGTCGACACCTAGAGGAACTTTGTCTACATCAGAAAGTGTCGACACTTGGAGGATGTGTCGACACTTAGCAAATTTCAACAGAGTCTAAGTATAAGTGTCGACATAATAAAGAATGTGTCGACACACAGCAGAAGACTCAACACATGAAGAAAGTGTCGACATTTGGAGGCTGTGTCGACACTCAGCAACACTTCAGCGAAGTTCAAGTACAAGTGTCGACATAATGAAGAATGTGTCGACACACAACAGAAGACTCAATACATGAAGAAAGTGTCGACACTATGAGGCTTTGTCGACACTTAACAAAGTTCAACAAATTCTAAGTACAAGTGTCGACACAAAGGAGAAGTGTCGACACTCAGAAAGTATCAACACAGAAGGCATGTGTCGACACCAAGAAGATGTGTCGACACTGAACAAGTTCAACACAAGAAGATGTGTCGACACAAAGGAGTTGTGTAGACACTTACAAGAATTCAACTAAGTACTGAAGAACAAGGAGTTGTGTCGACACACAATATCAGTGTCGACACATGTTGAAGAAGCAGTGTCGAGAAGTAAATTCTACAACACAAGGAGTTGTGTCGACACCTTGAAGGCTAGTGTCGACACTTAGTCTACTTGTGTCGACACTTAGTCTATAAGTGTCGACACTTAAATACAGACTGTCTCGACACTTTCAGACAGTCACAGATATTTCAAGAAGTGACTGGATGACATGACAGCTGCCATTCCAGCCGGTCTACTACAACTGTCAGAGTTGTCAGAAAGCTGTTAGGAACCGGATCAGCCGGTCACCATGAAGAAGTCCTATATATAGGCTTATTCTGTCAACAGAAGAAGAGGATTGAAGACAGATTAACACCAATCAATTGAAGTGATCAGAAGATCTAAGTAGTTGGAGAGAGAGAGCTCCTTCCAAGAAGATAGCTGTTGGAACCAGGCTGTGAAGAAAGTTTCAGACCTAGTTCTGATTCTTAAGTTGCAGTGATTGAAGACCAGCTGCAGAGAGTATCAACCCTATTATGTTCTACATTCAAGAAGCTTTGAAGAAAGCCAAGTGAGGTTGATCTCAGCAGAGTTCATTCAAGAACTCATCAAGAAACCTATCAACTCTTCTCTCTTATTCTGAGTTGTATGTATATACATTATATTCTTAATTTCTTGTAGGATCCTTAGAGATCTGAGTTGTAAGCCTGAAATTATAAAGGCTGAGTAGTAGGGCCTGTGTGCCTGAGAGTAGGAGATTCATATCTCTGAGTGTAGGCCTTGTGGCTGAGTGTAGGCCTTGTTGAAGGCTGAGTGTAGGTCTTTGTGAAGACTGAGTTGTAGGGCCTTGTGCCTGAGCTGTAGGAACCTGTTTGGGGTTCTGAGTGTAAGATCTGAGGATCTGAGGAATAGTGGGGGAGTTTGGCCGAATCTAGTACACTACTAGATAGGCGAAAGGGGAAAGTGGATGTACCCAAACCTTGGGGAACCACTATAAACCTGTGTGTATTATGTGTATGTGCTTGATGCTGTGTATGCTGTTTATAGTTCTGTGAATTTTGTGATATAATCTGCCTAAAAGTTTAAAAAGATAAAGTCACCTATTCACCCCCCCCCCCCCCCTCTAGGTGATTAGATACAATTTCTTTCAAGTGGTATCAAAGTTAGGTTACTCAAAAAAGGACATAACTGTCTGAGTAGATCCTGTTGGCAGATTCAGTATAATTAAAGTGCAGAATCAAGAAAATCAAGAAAATGGGTTCAACAGAGAATCACAAAGAACTTGGATCCATGAAGTTGCCAATATATAGAAAGGAGATTTTTGGCATCTGGAAAGAAAGGGTTAGACTGTTTATGGAATCCACTAACCCTAGAATCTATATCACAGTTAAAGAAGGGTCATATGTGCCTATGAAAGTATCAGTCCTGGATGCAAATCAGAGAACACCTAAGGACTTTTCTGAAATGATAAAAGATGAGATTATTCTAGCCACAATGGACAAAAGTGCTCAGAATATCATTGTAAGTGTCATAGATGATGCTACATTTCAGAACTTGATACACTGTAAGACATCAAAGGAGATGTGGGATACTCTGATAGTGTACATGGAGGGTTCAGAAGAAGTTAGACAGGACAAAAAGTCTTTGTTAAACCAAGAATATGAGAGCTTCAGACAAGGCAAGTCTGATAGCATAACAGAATGCTATAAGAAATTCTATAGGATAGTTAATGAGTTAATATCCTATGGAAGAGATTTCAACAATTATGAGCTGAATGATAAGTTCTTGAGGTCCCTAACAAAGGATTGGGACACCAAGATCTGTGTCATAAAGGAAATGGCCAAGTTAGCAGATATTCCTCCTCCAACATTGTTTGGAAAGCTGTTATCCTATGAGATGCAGTTGATGGTAAGGAAGGAGGAGGAGAAGACTACAAGAAGTGAGCATAAAGAAAGAGCAGTGACATTCAAGACAGAAGCCACCAAGAAATACAAAAGTAAGTCTCCATCTCCACCTCCAAAGGTTGCTGAGACTGAGTCAGATGAATCAGAAAGCATGAATTCTGAAAGCAGTGAGAGTGATGAGGACTTTGCAACTTTCAAAGACACTTTCAGAAGTTCCTAAAGAAGAAATAGTGGAGGACTAAGCCATCCACATCACAGAGGTCATCAAAGAATGACAGGAGAAAGCCCAAGTCAAATAGAACTTCATCTTCAAGGATAGTTTGTTATTGTTGTAACAAATAAGGACATGTTGTTGCAGACTGTCCAGAGAAGAGGAAAGAGTCTACTGATAAGAAGAAGACTCAAATCAAGGGCAAGAAGGAAAGGTCTTTTGTTGCTAAGAAGGACAAAAGTCTGTCAGATATATCTTCTTCAGAAACTGAGTCAGAAGCTGAAGCTTACATAGGACTGTTTGCTGAAGAAGAGGAAGAGGAGTTCATCCAATTAATGAACTCTATATATGAGCAAGATGACAATCAGTGCCAAGGACTGATGGCATTATCAAAAGGAGATAAAATCTAGGATCAGCCTGGACCTAGTCAGGTACATAATTGTTCTTCAAGTTCAATCTCTAGTGCTGGATCAGAATCAGATTCATCATCATCAAGTGATGAGAGTGCATCTGAATCTGAAGGTGATATTCATCAATTGATTGATGAATATAGAGTAGTGTTGCAAGCTTTGAAGAAAAGCAAATCCTTAACCAAGAGTCAGGCTAAGGAGATTGCTAATCTTAAAGTTGCTGCAATAGATTTTGATAAGATGATTGATCAAAAATTAAATGAAATAGCCATGTTAGAAACCAAACAAAAAACAAATCGAAATGGTTTTAACTGAAACTTTATTATCCGAAAAAGGTATCTATTACAATGGTATAGCCTCCCTTTTATAGAATGGAGGAGATGAAAGAGATTACAAATAATCAATGTGGGACTAAAAATTTACAAGTGTATGCGGCTTTACAGAAGACAAACCGGGCAAGCCGTGCGGTTAGACAAACCGGCTAACCGCCCGACTACCAACATGAAGAGAGATCAAACCACCACAGGAGACCGCTAGACCGCTCGGTCTCCTAGTCATCTGAGACAAGCCGCCTGACTGCTGGGATACCAAATAGCAACAGCCTGGCACACAGGCCGACTAGGAGAAACCGCCAGACCGCCCGGTCTCCAAACAGCAACAGACCGCGCGGTCTCCAACTTGCAACACTCCCCCTCAAGCTGGAGCATAGATATCAATCATGCCTAGCTTGTCGCAGATGTGGAAAAAGGAAGCGAACACCGGCTTGGTGAAGACATCCGCCAACTCGTTGTCGGAAGTGACAAATGGAGTGCAAATCTGTTTCTTCAATATTTCTTCCCGAATAAAGTGACAGTCGACTTCTATGTGTTTTGTTCTCTCATGAAAGACCGGATTTTTGGAAATGTATATCGCGGCCTTATTGTCACAGAACATAGGAAGAGGATAGCTGTAAACCTCTCCTAAGTCAAGCATGATAGCCCGCAACCACTTCAACTCACATGTAGTCGATGCCATGCTGCGATATTCCGCCTCTACACTAGACCTGGAAACTACAGACTGTTTCTTGCTCTTCCAACTCACAAGATTGCCTCCAACAAATGTGCAGAAACCCGACGTCGATTTGCGGTCCCCTTTGTCATCCGCATAGCTTGAATCAGAGTAAGCTTCAACCTTTAGGTGACCATTCTTCTGAAATAGGAGTCCTTTCCCTGGAGCAGCTTTAATATACTATAATATCCTCAGAGCAGATTGTAGATGACACTCCCTCGGAGCTTGCATGAACTGGCTCACCTGGCCAACAACATAAGAGATGTCGGGTATAGTTACCGTGAGATATATGAGCTTGCCCACCAGACGCCGGTATTTCGTAAGATCAGAGAGAAGAGGCGAGTCATCTGTCCAAGTTTTGTCTTCTCCAGCAGCCATAGGACAACGTGCAGGTTTAGCACCAGTCAGTCCTGCCTCCTTTAAAAGATCAAGAGCATACTTCCGTTAGGAAAGGACCATGGAGTTTGGCTTTCTAGAGATTTCGATCCCCAGAAAGTATTTTGGGGAGCCCATATCCTTTGTGAACAGATGTTGATGAAGGTATTTCTTGGTCATCAATACCCCATCCTGGTCATCGCCAGTAAGAAGAATGTCATCAACATAAACCGCAAGAAAAATAAGAACAGAGGCGGTTTTCCGAACAAACAAGGAGTGATCTGCTGAGCTTCTTTTAAAACCAATGGCCGCAATAATGCCACTGAACTTGTCAAACCAGACACGAGGACTCTGCTTGAGGCCATAGATAGCCTTCTTCAGCCGGCATACCCGTGTCTCCCCCTGAGCAACATACCCAGGAGGTTGCTCCATGTAAACATCATCCTGCAGATCACCATAGAGGAAAGCATTCTTAACATCTAGCTGCGACATGGGACAATCCCTGTTGACAGCCACAGAGAGAAGAACCCTAATAGTACTGAGACGAGCCACTGGAGAGAAAGTGTCAAAGTAATCAATGCCATAAGTTTGGGTAAAACCCTTGGCAACCAGGCGAGCCTTATAACGATCCACACTGCCATCCGGGAGAAACTTCACCACGAAGACCCATCGACAACCAACAACATCTGTGCCGAAAGGAGGAGGAACAAGGGTCCAGGTACCCCGTTCAGTGAGAGTAGCAATCTCCTCATCCATGACAACTTTCCAATGAGGAATAGTAAGGGCTTCCTGGTAGGAACGGGGGGTGGCAGTGGCCGAGATAGCCATTGCAAAAGCTCTGCGAGAAGGGGTAAGACGATCGTAGGAAACAACTACAGCAAGCGGGTGTTGGGTACATGCCCAAACCCCTTTGCGAAGAGCAATGGGGAGATCCAGGTCAGCAGGTGCCTCAGTATCCGGAGTATCCGTGGTGGAGAGAGCTGGCCCGGGAGTAGAGAGAGATGGCAGCGGAGTGGAGGGAGAAAGCGGAGTAGAGGGTGGAGAGGATGGGGATGGGCAAGATGGTGGAGAGGGTGGAGATGGCGGAACTTCAGTGGGAGCAGAGGGAATAGATGGGTTGGTATGAGAAGTAGGATCAGGAGGAGGAGAGGAGGAAGCGGGAGAGAAGTAAGATGCATTGGCAAAGAAGGTGACATCCGCCGAGATGAATTGCTTGCGGGTAACGGGGTCAAAGCAACAATAACCTTTCTGAGTGGGAGAGTACCCCAAAAAGACACATTTAGTGGCACGTGGTGAGAGTTTATCACGGGTGGCAGCGGGAGAGTGCACAAAGACAGTCCACCCAAAGATGTGCAGAGGAAGAGGAAAGGGATACTTGTCCGGATAAAGAATGGAGAAGGGGGTAGCACCGTGGAGAACTGTGGAGGGAAGGCGATTGATGAGATAGCAGGAGAGTAGGACAGTATAGTCGCAATAGGAGCGAGGAACATGCATTTGAGTCATCATAGTGCAAGAGACATCAAGGAGGTGACGGCTTTTGCGTTCCGCTACCCCATTTTGTTGTGAGGTGTAGACACAGCTTGTTTGACGAATAACACCATGGTGAATACAAAAGGAGGAGAAGTCTTGGCTAAGATACTCCTTAGCATTGTCAGAACGAAGGATTTTAATAGACGTATCAAACTGAGTCTTAACCATAGAATAAAATGAGGTCCAAACAGAGAACAGCTCGGAGCGATCTTTGAGACGATACACCCACGTACACCGAGAGAAATCATCAATGAAGGTGACAAAATATGAACTACCCCGACCGATGGTAAGGTTAGGAGCGGGACCCCATATGTCAGAGTGAACGAGGTCGAACAGACGGGAAGAGCCCCGACTTTGCGTTGGTGGGAAGGATGAGCGGTGATGTTTGCCAAGTTGACAGGCATCACAGTTTAGAGGAGGATGATGAGGAGGGAGGTGCGGCAGGAGCTGGCGTAGAATTCTGGGAGGAGCATGTCCAAGGTGAAGATGCCATTGGAGAAGATCTGTAGAGGAGGAGGAGAAGGCGGATAGAGCAGAAACGTTATCGAGGAAGTAGAGGCCACCACTCTCAGTCCCGGTAGCAATCGTCCGTTGGGAGTCCGGATCCTAAAAAGCACAAGAGGTAGGGGTGAATATGACAGAACACCATAGTTGCTTGCATAAAGAAGTAACCGATAATAAATTACACGGAAACTTGGGCACATAGAGGGTATCAACCAGGCAGAGAGATGGAGTGACTTGAACCATGCCAGTCCCATGGACCGGTGAGGGAGATCCATCCGCAACAATGACCGGGGGCAACTGAGCATGTGTTTCAAGAAGAGATAAACATTGAGAATTGCCTGTCATATGATTTGTTGCACCAGAGTCGATTAACCATCTTCCGTAAGTAACAACGTGAGCACTACCAGAAGAGGTGACCACCGAGGCGGACAGGCTGGAGGAGGGGAAAGCCATGGAAGCAAGAGAGGAGCAAACCGCGACGATAAGAACAAGCCGCAAGAAGAGAAAGAAGCCGAACGGTTAAGCGAAGAAGAGAAAACATCACCAAGCCGGGCGAACAGGAAACAGGTCGTGCGGCTAGGAAGGCCTCTACCAAGAAGCAGAGCAAAGCAATGGGAAAGAAGTCGCACGGCTTGAAAAAGTCGGGCGAACAGAGGAGAACAAGTCGCACGGCTAAAGATGAGGCCGTGGAGACTAGCAAGCAGGAGCGGGTAGAAGGCAACAAGAAGTAGAGCGTGGCGAATAGAGGAGATCGAGAAAACAGGTCGCGAAAAAGAAGGAGCAAGCCGCGCGGATAGGTCGCGTGGACAAACGGGGAATCAAGCCGCAAAAGCAGAGAGAGCACACACAATCAGGAGGAATAGATCGAGTCCTCTGATACCATGTTAGAAACCGAACAAAAAACAAACCGAAATGGTTTTAACTGAAACTTTATTATCCGAAAAAGGTATCTATTACAATGGTATAGCCTCCCTTTTATAGAATGGAGGAGATGAGAGAGATTACAAATAATCAATGTCGGACTAAAAATTTACAAGTGTATGCGGCTTTACAAAAGACAAACCGGACAAGCCGTGCGGTTAGACAAACCGGCTAACCGCCCGACTACCAACATGAAGAGAGATCAAACCACCACAGGAGACCGCTAGACCGCTCAGTCTCCTAGTCGTCTGAGACAAGCCACCTGACCGCTGGGATACCAAACAGCAACAGCCTGGCACACGGGCCGGGTAGGAGAAACCGCCAGACCGCCCGGTCTCCAAACAGCAGCAGACCGCGCGGTCTCCAACTTGCAACAAGCCAGGCTGAAGAACATAACTGTTATTCAGATGAGGACTATAACATTTAAGAATGATCAAATCAGAAATCTGGAGATTAGTTTTCAGAAGAAGAGAGATATAGTTGCAAGGTTTTCTAAACCAAAGTCTGTTCTACCTTTAATTGATGAATTTGTACATCAAAAGGGTAAAACTGGATTAGGGTTTACAAAACCTGCTAGGACTGTTCAGTCCAAGTGTAAGGGCAAAGCCCCAGTACTCAACAAGCCTGCTGTAGACAAAACAGCCAGGGTTGTACCTAAGCAAAGGTACAACAGATTTGAGTGCTGGTGATGTGGCAAGGTAGGCCACTTTGCCATAGACTGTTAGCACAATCCAAGTGCCAAAGTGAGTAGCAAACTGCCTGTTGGAAGATCTGCAGGTAGCTTTGTTAAGAGGCAAACTAACCAGCACCAAGAACCCAAGAATTCTTTGGGTTCTAAGGTTAACTAATCTGTTTTGCAGGTAAGTCCAAGTGGCCATGCCCCAATATGGTACTTGGACAGTGGATGTTCCAGGCACATGACTGGAACTAGGGGATTGCTAAAGTACTACACACCAATCAAGGATGGTCCTAAAGTCACCTTTGGTGGTTCTAAAAAAAGGATCATCAAAGGTTTTGGTAATATTTCTAGCAACCTTATAACAATTACTTAAGTGGCTTATGTTAAAGGTTTGAAACACAACCTTATTAGTATAATTCAACTGAGTGATTTATGATATGACATCTCATTTGTCAAAGATGGTTGTCATATCAGGAGGTCAAATGATCAAGAGATCATTCTGACAGGTTATAGAAAGAGAAATGTCTATTGCCTAGACATTTTGTGTGAGAACAATGTTTCTCCAGTGTGTCTTGTAGCTGATGAGAAAGTCTCTCATTGTGTCAAATGGCACAAGAGGCTAGCCCATCTTAACTACAAGATAATTGGCCAACTCTATAGTAAAGAGTTAGTGAGGAATGGTCCTCAGGTTAAGTGTATTAAAGATGGGATATGTTCAGCTTGTCAAAAGGGCAAGCAGACTAGATCCACCTTTAATATCATTGAGAACAAAGATGCTATGAGGTGCTTATACCTCTTGCATATGGATCTCTTTGGTCCTATGCCAGTTCACAGCCTAGGTAGGGAGGTCTACACATTTGTGGTTATAGATGACTACTCAAGGTTTTCCTGGGTGTTCTTCCTTAGACAGAAATCTGAAACACCTAGTATCTTTTATAGTTTTGTCAAACAAATACAGAATGAGTTAGACAGTACAGTGGTCAAAATAAGAAGTGACCATAGTACTGAATTCCAGTCTGATAGTATGACAAAACTATGTGAAGAATTTGGGATATTTCAGGAATTTTCTTCACCAAGAACACCTTAGCAAAATGTCATTGCTGAAAGGAAAAATAGAACCTTGATTGAGGCTGGTAGAACCCTATTAAGTGACACATCTCTCCCAGAATATTTCTGGGCTGAGGCAGTAAACACTGCATGTCATGTAATTAATATGGCTACTATCACCAAGGGCCACAATAAGACCCCCTATGAGATTGTGAAAGACAGAAAACCAAATTTATCCTATTTCAGGATCTTTGGTTGTAAATGTTATATACTTAATAATGGTAAGTCTTACTTAACCAAGTTTGCTGCCAAATCCCAAGAGGGGATCTTTGTTGGGTACATCAACAATAGTAAGGCTTATAGAGTCTACAACTTGACTACTCGAGTTGTAGAAGAATCAGTACATGTAGTATTTGATGAAGCTAGAATCATTAATAATGAATTGTCTAGAAATATTTGCAACTCCATAGGTGTGACTAAGAAGATGGACAAGCTCACTATTGAAGAAGGATCTACTGCAAGTCAGCATGTAGATGATAGTGGTTGTTGTCCAGGGGTAGTACTAGATACACCTGATGCAGAAGAAGACCAAGGAGTGCAGCAAGTTGAAAAAGCTGAAGGAGCACAACCTGAACCCAGGCTGTCTCCAGCAAATAGACATTTGAAAGATCATCCAGCAATTCAAATTATTGGTGATCTAAGTCAAGGGGTACAAACAAGGAGCAAAAATCTAAGCACAGTACTCTACTCCAGTTTTCTATCCCAAGTAGAGCCAAAGAAATTTGAAGAAGCCATCCTAGACCCTCATTGGATTGAGGCAATGCAAGAGGAGCTGAATCAGTTTAAAAGATGCAAAGTATGTGAGCTTGTTCCTAAACCAAAAGACCACAACATAATTGGAACTAAGTGGATCTTTAGGAACAAGATGGATGAACATGGAGTGATTATAAAGAACAAAGCAAGACTGGTTGTGTTACTTCTGGACCCCTCAACTTAGATTGGGTTAGGCATGGGGTGAGACTTAAGGAGATCAACTAGGTTTGACCCTAGGTAGTGGGTGGTAGCCATGTGGAGCCCACTATAGGACCAAGTCAAACTAGGTCAAACTAGCCTAATTAGGGACCCTAGCCACACCATGACCCCACCACATTGCCCTAACCCTAAAAACAATCTAAGTGGACCCTAGGGCATGTCACTAGGTCAACACTTTGACCCCAATTGACCAAAGTCAACCTTGGGCTTAATTTGGTCAAACCCACACTCATAGGCCTAATTAACCTAAGTGGGGCACCCCCCTTGACCCAAACTAAGTTGGGTGGTGCCACTAGACCCATTTCCACCAAGTAGGGTCAGTCCACCCACCATGGTTGACCAAGTCAACTCCCCAAGTCAACAAGTCAACAAATTGACCTAAAGGAGTGAAATGAAGGCCAAGCCATTTCCCCTTGGACCAAGCCCACCAAAATTGGCCCATAGTCAGCCCAAGTGAACAAGACCAGTCCTACCCCTCTAAATTAGGAGAGAGAATACATGCAAGGGGGTAAAATTGGGATTTTTAGGAGAAGAGGAGAGAGAAAGGGGAATGAAGGGAATGATGGCCACATGGCCACCCCATCAGTTGGTTTTGGCTGCCCAAAACCAGGTGGCCGACCTCCCCTCTTAATTTCCAGCAGAAAACCAGTGTTGTGAGCCACATGGCACCATGGGTGAAGTCTCCAAAGCTCAAACCGAGCTCACTTTGGAGTTAACTCCACATATAGTCCACCTCAGTCCAAACAGACCTCACCAACAGCTTCAGGAGATAGAAAGGAGTGGAATTCGACTGCTTAATCATGGAGAATGGTGTAGATTTGAGTTTTCGGGGTGGAGCTCGCCGGCGCACCACCACCACGGCAAACCGCCGCCTGACCCGCAACCAAGCCTCGATTCAGGTTCGTTTCACCTCACCTCTACCCGTACTAGCATCTTAGATCGATTAGGAGAGATATCGGGCTCAACTGAGCCCGATGCCATGTGAGAAAAACGAGAAATTTCCAAGCTTTTGAAACCGCTCGGGTTCGCCGTCGCCGTCGTCTCCCGCCGCCCCATCGCCGGGAAATGATAGCCACCACCACCGTGAAGGTGATGGCACCGTTGGCCGGAGGTGGCGCCGCCTCAGCTGGTCGGAAACCGCCAGTGAAGTTGCTCCAGGTCGGCTCGATCTCAGCCGTTGGCTGGAGGTAGGAGATGAACGGATGCCGTTAAAATAGCTTTAAGATTCGTGCAATTAGATTAAATGTTTTAATTTAATTTTGATGAATAGTGAAATATCTGTCATACTTTTCCAGCCACCTTGCATGTTAAATTTAGGCCTCTTAGAGGCATTTCCAGAATTTAGCCTCTTAATGAAAGATGTAGCCAAGGGTTTTATCTTTAATTTGCCACCCTAAACATGTGATATGGTGTAGTGTACAGTCCTGTAGGACATTTCTCCTAGGACTGGTCCTAGAGTAGGGCAGAAATTAAATTGGATGCCTAGGTCAAACTATTTGTCACCATGGCCCCAAAGTTTGGGCACATGCATGATTAGGGCATACTTAGCGCCTGCCAAAATATAGGAATTTGTAGAGAATATTTTCCTATAGTTTTTGCTAAAATATCAAAATATAAATAAATGAAATATAAGGAGTTCTACTCCTCCCCATGACCCCAAATTTTGGTGATAGGTCAGTGGGGACATCCTTGGTGCATGATAAAATTTTCAGCACCTTGGGTTCACTGCATGTTGGAGAATCCACTTGCATGTGTCAGCTTATGTTATGCCATGGTGTGCAATTAGCAAAAATGCAAATATAGTGTATTTAGCCCAATGGTGACATGCAAAGGACTTGGAATTATTTTCAGTGGTTCATTAGGATAAACGTCATCCCTCAAATTAATTATGTAATTTTGGACTCAAAATTCCATTTATTGGAATTTATTTTAAATATAGCTATTTTGGGAAAATAAAATTGAAAAATAGGATTTCCTCAAGTACAAATCCTAACATTTTGCCACGGCATAGATAATGTCACATTTGACTTAGGAAAAATATATTTCCTCTGTTTTGAAGAATGTTTAGAGTAGATATCTTGAATTGCCCATTTTACCCTTATTTTATTAATTCTTGAAATAATGGATATATACCTCTGAAAAATTTGGAATTTATTCTACTGCCATAAAATGGTATTATTAGTTTTGCATGAATTTCTCAGATTTAATGGATACATTGTTATTTGTTAAATTAATACAATGACATTTTGGTAAATATCTTATAATGGAATTTTATAGGCCATTTCACAGTAAATGTTGATGATACTCTGCCAATAGTCATAAATTAGTGTCTTAAGAGTTCTGTAATTTTCCTGGAATTTTTGAGTACATAATGCCTATACTTCATTTGGAAAATGGAATTTGTGTGGAATTGATATTAAATAGGAAATGGGAATAAATAATTTAAGGAAAATTATGAAACTCTGTAGGCAGCAATATTTTATGAATACACATCTCAGGAAAAATGTCCTAGGTCAGTGGATACTTAATCATACTACTTCATGTGTAAAATGACCTAGTGTTTAAATTAAAAGATTTAACTAAAGGACTAATTGGCCGAGAAAAATTATGAGAATTTATAGGGTAGCTCCCCTAGTCTATACCACCCTAGGATAAATATTTAGAGGCAAGATGCCTTAAGGATTGGAAGATCACATTTTTAGGGTAACCATAGGACATGGTCTGCATATAACACAAATAGGTCTTGCCTTAGGGGTTACCAGGGGATTGATTATCGGCAGAAGTAAGAGAGTTCAACATGAGTAACCCTGGTGGGTAGAGTTGCCTTAGTGAGGGATCAAAAGTGCAAGTCTTAGTTAGCAACTGGAGTGGGGGTCGGCGGAAGACCGTCAGTTTCCCGGTAATACCTTAAGTCACTAGGGTTGTACTAAAGCAATAAGGAGAGCTGGGGAGATACATGGGTAGCCATCAACTAAAATAAATATCCTTACGAAAGGGAACGCTGGGTGTAATCCCAACACAGTTCCTAGTGCCCCTTGAGAGCCCTTCATAGGGAATACCGGGGGCAGTCCTGGGATTAACCTTAAATCTCTAAGTATAATAAACCGTAGACAAGAGTAGTTTAATAGGTTAGGACATGGTTGTACCTTCTCGCCCGTGTGGGGGTTGGAGAGATTCATGATATATGCTCACCCGTCTAGGGTTGGAGAGAGTTGGTATAAAGGCACTGATGTGCGATCTCACCCGTTTGGGGTTTGAGGGAGTTGGCATAAAGGCACTAATGTGCGTTCTCACCCGGGTTTGGGTTTGAGGGATTCAGGACGGGTTTTGGTCCTGCGAGCGGGAGGCTCGGTATGAATTACTTGCATGTGCATAAATATCGTGGCGGGGCATGCGGTACTGGCCGTTCGTCACACCGATGGCCGTACGGTGCACCAGGCGGTTGTGAGAGTTAGAGGGGCCAGTGGGTTGTTTTACACTGCGGTCTGGATGACGATCCCCGATAACGCACATCCGACCCAACAAGACTGACGGGTTTGTCAGCAAAGTACGTACGCGAGACTCTAGAGTGCACCTTGGACGTGTACAGAGGCGTATGAGAGGGGTCTAAGGCTTGGTAGTGTGCATACCGGTCTAGAAGCGGAGACGCCCGCTCCGCTGCTGCCGTAGCCACAGTGGTGGTACCCGAGAGTGATGCTAGCTCTCAAAAAGTGGGAACTAAAGTTCTGTGATCACAGAGTCGTTGTGTGTGAGTTGCACTTGCCTGCGCATAAAATTGCATCATATCATTCATTCATATTAGGTCATACGCTTCATAGATCCTTATCATATAAATTAGTATAGGCTCTTTTATATGATAAGTTAAATTTCCTGGAAATCCTAACTTATATATTTGTATGGGCATTTATATAAGTTAGGGTACATTTGTGATGATAGCATAGTGGTAGTTTAGTTTATTTACTTGTTCATACTACTATTTCTTTACTTTCCTTTACTGCACTGCTCTTACTTATTACTTGTACCATAATTAGAACTGCTAGAATATGATTACATTACTTATTACAACTCTAGTTAGATATTGTCACCTGCTTCCACTTTGCTACCCCTTGTTGTCCTCCGCTTCGTCCTCCCGCTCGGTACCTAGGAGCTGCGGGGCGAGGTGCGGAGGAAACGACTTAGTCTTTTTGACTAATGGTCGGTGACCAACTATTTTTAGGAGCCCGTGGAGATGGAGCACCAGCACGTCGAGGAGGCAGGACATGAGGAGCAGATACCGCTTCAGCAGGCTACTACCAATACTGTGCGTCCTCAGGTGGGACGAGAGCGATGTTCTAGCATAGCTTCCGCATTTATGATTTTGTGAGAGAGAGATTTGATGTACTGGGCATAAGCCCTTTTTACTATTTCATTTGTATTTTATTGTGGACTGTTGTGATGTACTTTTCATTCTTTTACATGATGGTACTATGTGACTTGTGGACGGATAGTTTTACATATACAGCTTACTTCTTTCTTCTCATATTGGCCTACAGGTTAATGAACGTGCTAGCCGGCAGAATCGGCGTGTTGCGGTGTCGACTAACCCGTGAGTTAGTGCCACCGTAAGACGGCGGTTCTGGGCATAAGATCCGGTAGCCTCCTTGGTAAGGGGGAGGGGGGTCCTACAGGTTGCAAAAGGATATAGGCAGGAAGAAGGTATTGAATTTGATCAGACCTTTGCTCCAGTAGCCAGACTGGAGGAAATAAGAATGTTTTTGGCCTATGCAACCTATCAAGGATTTAAAGTATACCAAATGGATGTTAAGTCAACTTTTCTTAATGGAAATCTAAAAGAAGAGGTCTATGTGGAACAGCCATCAGGTTTTGTTGATTCAACTCAACCTAATTATGTTTATATACTTAGGAAGGCTTTGTATGGGTTAAAACAAGCCCCTAGGGCTTGGTATGAAACCATGTGTAGTTTCCTCATTGAGAATAAATTCACAAGGGGGAAAATAGACAAGACTCTATTCCTTAGGGAATCCATAAGCAAGATCATTCTAGTCCAAATATATGTAGATGACATCATATTTGGGTCTACTGAAAATAGTCTTTGCAGAAAGTTTGCAAAACTAATGCAAGGACAATTTGAGATGAGTAGTATGGGAGAACTTAAGTTCTTCTTGGGTCTCCAAGTTAGACAGACTGAGAATGGTTTATCCATATGCCAGTCTAAGTTCACCCTAAAATTAATAAGGAAGTATGGTATGGAATCATCCAGTACCATGAAAACTCCTATGGGGTCAAGTATGTCTCTTAGCAAAGATGATGCAGGGAAACCTGTAGATGAGACTTTGTATAGAGGGATAGTTGGATCCCTATTGTATTTGACTGCAAGTAGACCAGATATAATGTATGATACATGTGTCTGTGCTAGGTACCAAGCTTGCCCTAAAGAATATCATTTGACAGCAGTCAAAAGAATTCTGAGATATCTAAAGGGCACTCCTTATCTAGGCCTTTGGTACCCTAGGAATGGAGACTTTGAACTGACAGGTTATTCAGATGCAGATTTTGCAGGCTGCAAGGAAGATAGGAAAAGTACAACTGGTACCTATCAATTCCTAGATGGAAGACTGATATCATGGAGTAGCAAGAAACAAACAAGTGTGGCTATCTCCACAGCAGAATCAGAATATGCGGCTGCAGGAAGTTGTTGTGCTCAACTTCTATGGATACAACATCAGCTAGAATACTATGGTATTCAAGTAAGTAGAACACCACTATTTTATGATTCTACTAATGCTATATCTATTGCAAACTGGAGAAACATTGAGTATCTTTTATACCTGTCACTTCGTATTTTGACCACTGTACTGTCTAACTCATTCTGTATTTGTTTGACAAAACTATAAAAGATACTAGGTGTTTCATATTTCTGTCTAAGGAAGAACACCCAGGAAAACCTTGAGTAGTCATCTATAACCACAAATGTGTAGACCTTCCTACCTAGGCTGTGAACTGGCATAGGACCAAAGAGATCCATATGCAAGAGGTATAAGCACATCACAGCATCTTTGTTCTCAATGCTATTAAAGGTGTGAAAGATATGGTACCTAAACACCTAGAGGGAGGGGGGGTGAATAGGTGACCTAATCCTTTTTTAACTTTAATGGCAGCAAACAGTTTATTATCACAGATTTCTAACTTTTGCACAGCAATCACAGAGCATTCACAGCATACACAGCACAATCACAGCACAACACAGTAGTTTATAGTGGTTCCCCAAGATATGGGTACATCCACTTTCCCCCTTCGCCTATCTAGCAGTGTACTAGATTCGGCCAAACTCCTCCACTGTCTCAGAACCCAAATTGGTTCCTACACCTCAAGCCCAAAGCCTTACAACTCAGCTTTATCCCAAAGTCTACACTCAGCCAATCAAAGCCTACACTCAGCCAATCAAGGCCTACACTCGGCCAACAAGGCCTACACTCAGAGATCTCAATCTCCTACACTCAGGCTCACAAGCCCTACCCTCAGCCTTTATAATTATAGGCTTACAATTCACTCAGATCCAAAGGATACTACAAGTTAAAATGTATTACAAATAATAACTCTACAACTCAAAAATAAAAGAGGGGAGTTGAGAGTTTCTTGATGAGTTCTTGGAAGAACTTTGTTGGATTCACTCTGACTTAGCTTTCTTCAAAGCTTCTTGAGTAGAACTGAATAAGACTGAATCTTCCTGCAGTAGTTCCTTGACCTCTGCAACTTAAGACCCAGAATTGAATCTGAATCCTTCTTCTCAGCCTAGTTCCAGAGGCTGATTTCTTGGAAGGAGCCCTCTCTCTCCAACTTCTTAGATCTGCACTTGGACTACAAGATCTTCTTGTGTTGATACTCTTGGTACCACTTCAATAATTTGTTTTTCAACAAACTAAACTCTTGAACAATAATCTGATCAACAACTTCAACAACATCAACAACATTTTCTGTAAACTGTGGGTGCCTATTTATAGGCCTTCTTCATGGTAACCGGCTGGTCCGGTCCATAACTGACTTCTGATATCTCTCACAGGTGCTGTAGACCGGCTGGAACGACAGTTGTCAAGTCATCCAGTCATTTCTTGAAAATCTCTAACTGTCTGTAAGTGTCGAGACTTTCTGTCTTTAAGTGTCGACACTTATAGTCCAAGTGTCGACACATGTTGTGTAAGTGTCGACACAGGTCTACAAGGTGTCGACACAACTCCTTGTATGTCTCGACACAGATTCTTCTGCATGTGTCGACACTGAAATTGAGTGTCGACACAAGTACTTGTTCTTCTAGCTTTTGCTGAATTCTTCTAAGTGTCGACACATCTCCTTTGTGTCGACACATCTTCTTGTGTTGAATCTGTCAAGTGTCGACACTGCTTCTTGGTGTCGACACATAGTCTTTAATGTCGATACTTGCTGAGTGTCGACACAGCTCCTTGTGTCGACTCACCTTCTTCTTGTTGAGACTTCAGCTGAGTGTCGACACATTCCCTTAGTGTCGACACTTGTACTTAGAATAATTCTGTTGATCTTTCTGATCTTTGCTAAGTGTCGACACAGCTCCTTGTGTCGACACTTTCTTCAAGTGTAGAGTCTTTAGCTGAGTGTCGACACATTGTGCTGGGTGTCGACACTTACTTCATGTATTGACTCTTCTGGTTGTGTGTCGACACATTGTGCTGGGTGTCGACACATACTTCAAGTGCTGAATCTTTCTGTTGAGTGTCGACACATTGTTCTGAGTGTCGACACTTTAACTTAGTCTCTGCAGACTTTTGCTGAGTGTCGACACAGCTCCAAGTGTCGACACTTTCTGGTGTAGACACAGCTTCACTGGGTGTCGACTCAGCTCCTTGTGTCGACATATTCTGTCTGCACTTTTCTTCACTGAGTGTCGACACAGCTCCAAGCGTCGACACTTTCTGTCTGGTGTCGACTCTGCATCCCAGGTGTCGACACAATGACTCCAAGTGTCGACACTGCTTGTCTGGGTGTCGACACAATGACTCCAAGTGTCGACACTGCTTGTCTGGGTGTCGACACAAGCTTTCTTAAGTGTCGACACTTTCCCTCTGGGTGTCGACACATGGACTTAGAAACTTTTTGCTTCAGTCCAGTGATTTCATAACCTGCACAAGTAAACTCAACATACATCAAATACATTATGATGTATATCATTGAGTTGGGTGAGGCTTCTTCAAATCAGGTACATTTGACCAATGTACCCAACAATCTCCCCCTATTTGGAGAAGTCATTAGCCTTAGTCAATGATATACACCATTTATAATTAAAAATTACAAAATGATGTAAAACAGATTATTTACAGCAGGGTAAACATAAACATGTAATAATTCACACATGTATACACATTCATCATTTCAGAACAAACAAGAAATAGACACATTCACAGAACAATCATGAAATATATTTATCATATATTGTTCTAACATTTTTCTAATACACCTTCAATGGTTTACAAAAATGTTTTACATTTAAAAGATTACAAAATAATCTTCAAGTAATTTCTTAATCTATTTCTGGTCTGGTTCTTTGATAACTATGCCTTTGCCAGGTTGGACTTGAGCTTTGATAGGGGCTTCAGCAGTTTCAGCAACAGCAGGCTTCTTGCCTTTTAGATCTTTCTTTTTGAGTTCTTCTGCCTTGATCTTCTGCCTCTCAAAATAGTGATATGGCTTGGGGAAGTACTTGCTAGGCTCCACTGCAGTAGGAGGTAGCTTTCCCATCTTAGCCTTCCTTCTGAATTGAACTATTGCTTCCTGCCTGATCTCATGTTTTCTCCATTCAGCTTCAGAGAACCATTTGTTCCTGTCATGTGTATTGTCCTTGGCAGCTTTCCAGACAGTTAAAATTATATTCCTAGAGGTAGGGCTCCACTGTTCAAAATCTGGCTTTTGTTCTGCTTGTTCCCTAAACCTATTTTTAGACAGCCTTGTCTCTTCCTCCTTCTACAATGCCTCTTGCATGGCTTCAGACATAGGTTGAACAACCTTTTCAATATGAACATGGTCCTTTCCCTCAGGTGGGCTATACATATGATGAATATCAGCTTGCACCATGTCAAAATCTGGTGGAGGAAATATCACTTGAGCTACCTCTGGTTGCTCTCCTCCAAGATATGCAGTTTGAATCCCAGATTCTGCAACATTATCATCATTACAGAGTCGAGGATAGCCCAGTGTAGCACTGATGGAATTAGATATCCATTTAGCATGGTCAGAGCTAGCTTTGACTAAAACTCTCTCCCCTTTTATGACTTCTCGAGCCATATGGTCTCTGACATCATCCTTTTGAAACCTGATCTGACTATCCAAGTATCTGATTCCCTCTTTAAAGAATGGTTTCAGCTTTTGAAGTTGTTCAGAGATAGCTTTCTGGGAGGCTTGGATGGCAGTCTTGACAGCAGGCTTTGTCAAATTCTGTTTTAGCAGCAGCAGTAGATGTAGAAGGTTCATCAGCCTTGTTCTTCAACTCAGTGATTATAGCATTATGAGAATCAGTCAAATTGTCATTCATTCTGATCTGATTTTCCAGCATATATCCTTGCTTTAATGCTATATCATCTACCTGTGCCTTGATCTTCTCTTGATGTGTTGCCAGATAGACTACTGCATTCCCACCCTTGTGGAAGCAGTCAGTCATTTCCTTCTTGTTAAGGTTCATCTCAAACCTTATGGATTTTATATCTTGGGCAAGATCAAACTGTAAAGCTTTGTGCCCTTCATCTACATAAGCCTCTATAGCTTTTCTTTGTTCATCCATTTTGATATGCAGTGCAATCAGTAAAGCACTATAATCAACAGTTGGAGCTTGTTGAACTATAGGCTGTGGGGCTATAGATTGCAGAGCTTTCTTATAACTCTGACTTCTCCTTTTAAAAATATATAATTTCTTCTTCTTTGCCATAGCACTCTCCTCATCTTCAGAGGCAGAAGTGCTGGCTATCTCAACCCTATCCTTAGGGCTTTGAGGTTTTTCAGCTTGCACATCAGGTGCCTTCTCAGTTTCTTGCCTTAAAGGCTCTTCCAGAACTTGCATTTGCTCCCCCTCAGCAGCAGCAGTATCTCTTCCAGCAGCTTCTTTGTCCATGTCAAAATCAACTTGATCTAGATTGAGAAATAGATCTTCCATGGTGAACTCTTGAGGTGATTGAGCTGGAGACATTCTTTGCTCTTCAACTACTGGAATAGCAGATGTGTCTTTGATAACAACATCTGGTTCTTGACTAGGCAGCTGAGTTTGCTGAGGAACATCAGACAAATCAGCATCTTCTAGAAGATATTCTAAAGTATTTAGGTCAGTGAGTATCTCTTGGATGATGATGGTGGCTTGCTCACTGTACATTGTAGATGGTTCTTCTACAACTGGAGGCTCCCCCTGGCTTTGATCCCTGTGGATGGGGCTAGCCTGTGGTAACTCCCCCTGGATCTCAGCAATATCTTGAGCAGCAGGGGTCTTCTCTGCAGCCACTTCCTCTTGGTCATCAGGAGTGAAAACAACATGTTCTTCACTCCCTGAACTGCTGGAGGACTCTTATTCAACTGGAGCAGTTTTTCTCTTTTTCTTTGGAGGAATCTCCTTCTCAGGAACTGTCTTCTCTGGTGTTGATATTTCCTTGGACAACACCCTGTCCCATCTGGAAAAGATCCTTTGATCCATTTTCCTCATATGGTTGATCTTGCTGCCTGCAGCAGTATTCATTACCTCTGGTATGGTACCAGCTAGGTAGAGACTAATGATCCTGCCCAGATTGGGCTTCTTCAAGCTCTCCTTAATTTTCTCATAAACCACTGTAGACCAATCTGTTTTCAGAGTGAAGATAATTCTTGTCATGATGCCAAACATATGGGCAGACACTCTGTCATGCCCTCCAGTCTTGCTGAGTAAGACTTTTCCCACAATCTCAGACATGAACTTCCCTTGATTATTCATGCCTTTTCTGTTAAATACAGATCCTATCTTCATCTTAGGATCAAGTCCACACCAGGTTAAAGCTTCCCTGGTCTTTGAAGCAGTAACCTCTTCTTCATCTTGAATTTTTGGTAGCTGAAGTACCTTCCTCAGACTCTTAGGTGAAACCTTAATCTTAGTTCCATGAACTCTGGATTTGATTCTGAATCCAGATTCATCTACTGCAGCTCCATTAAGGAATTCAAGTACTTCCTTCTTCCAAATCTTTGTAGGTTCAGACAAGAGATATTCTAGTCCAGAATCGGCGACTAGGGTTACTACAGCCTGAATTTCTACATCTGCATTGTCGAACGCGCCGCGCACTAGCTCATAGCCCTCGTTAACGTTCTCCTCAAGCTTAGGAGCCATTAGGGTTTGTAGAATTTGTCTTTAGAAAAGAGAGGTGTCGACACAGTAGTTTTGGTCTCGAAACTTTGAAAGAGTGTCGACAAACAAAGATAGAACCCTATTTATACCTGTCTAATTTTGAAGATGAACAGGCGGGACAGCTATCTTAGGATGTGTCGACACTGGCAATAAGTGTCGACATTGACTTATAATGTCTCGACACACATGTGTCGACACAAGTTTAGGCAATAGATTTTATGTGTCGACACTTGGTTATGTGTCGACACAACATAACTCGACACATTGTCGAGACTTTACTTAGTAAATACAGAGTAAAACATAAGTGTCGACACCATATTGGATGTGTCGACACCTACTTATCATGTGTCGACACTAACATTCTGAAGTGTCGACACCAACATCCTAGATGTGTCGACACCTTTTTCCTGAAGTGTCGACACCACTATTCTGTGTCGACATAGACTTGTCTATGTGTCGACACCTTTTTACTTAGCCAATTTTAATTCTGTAAACTTATTCTAAGTTTATCATTCCTAGTTCAATTTTGAATCTATTGAACTTAGCTTCTTCTAGGGGCTTAGTAAACATATCAGCTATCTGATTATCTGTATTAACATATTCAAGTAAAATATCTTCTCTTTCTACATGCTCCCTAAGAAAATGATATTTAATTTCAATATGTTTAGTTCTACTATGAGACACAGGGTTATTAGCTATTGAAATAGCACTTGTAGAATCACAGAAAAGTGGTGTTCTACTTACCTGAAATCCATAGTCCTCTAGCTGATGTTGAATCCATAGAAGTTGAGCACAACAACTTCCTGCAGCCACATATTCTGACTCAGCTGTGGAGATAGCCACACTGGTTTGCTTCTTGCTACTCCATGAAATTAGTCTCCCACCTAGGAATTGACAGGTTCCAGTAGTGCTCTTTCTATCTTCTTTGCATCCTGGAAAGTCTGCATCTGAATAACCTGTTAGATCAAAATCTCCATTCCTAGGGTACCAGAGGCCTAGATAGGGAGTGCCCTTTAGATATCTCAATATTCTTTTGACTGCTGTCAAATGAGACTCTTTAGGGCAGGCTTGATACCTGACACAAACATATGTAGCATACATGATGTCAGGTCTACTAGCAGTCAAGTATAATAGGGAGCCAACTATCCCTCTATACAAGGTTTCATCTACAGGTTTCCCTGCATCATCCTTGCTAAGAGACATACTTGACCCCATAGGAGTGTTCATGGTACTGGATGAATCCATACCATACTTCCTTATGAGTTCTAGGGTGAACTTGGACTGACATATGGATAAACCATTTTCAGTAAGTTTAACTTGGAGACCCAAGAAAAACTTCAGCTCTCCCATACTACTCATCTCAAACTGACCTTGCATAAGTTTTGCAAACTTTTTGCAAAGGCTGCTTTCAGTAGACCCAAATATAATGTCATCTACATATATTTGGACTAATATAACTTTGCCTCTAGATTCCCTAAGGAATAGAGTCTTATCTATTTTCCCCCTTGAGAACTTGTTCTCAATGAGAAAACTAGATAGGGTTTCATACCAAGCCCTAGGGGCTTGCTTTAACCCATATAAAGATTTCCTAAGTCTATAGACATGATGAGGGAGAGTTGGATCAACAAAACCTGAAAGCTGCTCCACGTAGACTTCTTCTTTCAAATTACCATTTAGGAATGCTGACTTGACATCCATTTGGTATACCTTGAAACCTTGATAGGTTGCATAGGCCAAGAACATTCTTATGGCTTCCAGTCTGGCTACTGGAGCAAAGGTTTGATCAAAGTCAATACCTTCTTCTTGCCTATATCCTTTAGCAACCAGTCTAGCCTTATTCTTAATGATGACCCCTTGTTCATCCATCTTATTCCTGTAGATCCACTTAGTTCCAATTACATTGTGGTCTTTAGGTTTAGGAACTAATTCCCAGACCTTGCACCTCTTGAACTGATTAAGCTCTTCTTGCATTGCTTCAGTCCATTGTGGATCTTGTATTGCTTCTTCAAACTTCTTAGGTTCAACTTGTGACAGAAAACTAGAATAGATTGCAGCATTCTGATTTCTGCTCCTAGTTTGAACTCCTTGTCTTGGATCTCCAATAATCAGCTCTACTGGATGATCTCTTAGATGCCTGTTGGCTGGAGGCAATCTTACTTCTGGTTGAACCACTTCAGTATCTGCATCATGCTGTACTCCTTGTATTTCTTCAGCAATTGGCACATGTAGTTCTCCCCCTGGACAACAGCTACTGTCTTCTATTTACTGTCTTGCAGCAGGCACCTCTTCTATAGTAAGCTTGTCCATTGTCTTTGTCAGACCTGTGGGGCTGCATACACTACTAGACAACTCATTATTAATAAGTTTTGTCTCATCAAAAACTACATGCACTGATTCTTCTACAACTTGTGTAGTCAAGTTGTAGACTCTATAAGCCTTACTATTGTTGCTGTACCCAACAAAAATTCCATCTTGGGACTTGGCAGCAAACTTAGTTACGTAAGACTTCCCATTGTTAAGTATGAAGCATTTGTAACCAAAGATCCTAAAATAGGATAGGTTTGGTTTCCTGTCTTTCACAACTTCATAGGGGGTCTTGTTAAGCCTTTTAGTGATGGTAGCCCTATTTATAACATGGCATGCAGTGTTAACTGCTTCAGCCCAGAAATACTCTGGCAGTGATGTATCACTAAGTAGGGTCCTACCAGCCTCTATCAAGGTTCTATTCTTCCTCTCAGCAATGCCATTTTGCTGAGGTGTTCTAGGTGAAGAGAATTCTTGAAATATCCCAAAGTCTTCACACAGTTTTGTCATGCTATCAGACTGAAATTCAGTACCATGATCACTTCTAATTTTGACCACTGTACTATTTAGTTCATTCTGAATTTGCTTGACAAAGCTATAAAAGACACTAGGTGTTTCAGATTTCTGTCTTAAGAAGAACACCCAGGAAAAATCTTGAGTAGTCATCTACAACTACAAAGGTATAGACCTTCCTACCTAAGCTGTGAACTGACATTAGACCAAAGAGATCCATATGCAAAAGGTATAAACAACTCACAACATCTTTGTTTTCAATGCTTCTAAAGGTGGATTTAGTCTGCTTGCCCTTTTGACAAGCTGAGCAAATACCATCTTTAACACACTTAACTTGAGGACCATTCCTCACCAACTCTTTGCTAAAGAGTTTGCTAATAGTCTTGTAGTTAAGATGGGCAAGCCTCTTGTGCCATTTGACACAATGAGAGACTGTCTCATCAGCTACAAGACAAACTGGAGAACCATTGTTCTCAACCATAATGTCTAGGCAGTAGACATTCCTTTTCCTATAACCAGTCAAAATGATCTCTTGATCACTTGACCTCTTGATATGACAACCATTTTTAACAAATGAGATGTCATACCCTACATCACTTAATTGACTTATACTTATTAGGTTGTGTTTCAACCTTTTAACATAAGACACTTGAGTAATGGTAACTAAGTTTGTAGAAATGTTATCAAATCCTTTGATGATTCCTTTTTCAGAACCACCAAAGGTTACTTTTGGACCATCTTTTACTGGAATATAGTCCTTTAGTAATCTTCTTGTTCTAGTCATATGTCTGGAACATCCACTGTCCAAGTACCATGTAGGGGTATGGCCACTTGGACTCACCTGCAAAACAGATTAATGAACCTTAGAACCCAAAGAATTCTTGGGTCCTTGGTACTTGTTAGTCTGTAACTTGACAAAACTACCTACTGGCTTTCCACCAGGTAGCTTGCTACTCCCCTTGGCACTGGCATTTTGCCAACAGTCCACTACAAAGTGGCCAACCTTGCCACAACACCAACATTCAAACTTGTTGTACCTTTGCTTAGGTACAGCCTTTGCTGTCTTATCTATAGCAGACTTGTTGAATGCTGGGGCTTTGACCTTGGACTTGGACTTGGACTGCTCAGTCCTTGCAGGTCTAATAAAGCCCAGTCCAGCCTTGCCTTTATGATGAACAAAATCATCAATTAAAGGTAACACTGACTTAGGTTTAGAAAACCTAGCAACTAAGTCCTTCTCCTTCTGAAGATTGATCTCCAGACTCTTAATTTGATCATTCTTAAATGATATAGTACCCATCTGAATCACTGTTATGTGTTTCAGCCTAGCTATCTCATTCAACTTTTGATCAAATTGCTTCTCAAAATCTGTTGCACCAGCTTTAAGATCAGCAATTTCCTTTGCCTGACTTTTGGCTAGGGATTTGCTTTTCTTGTAAGCTTGCAACAGCACCTTATATTCATCTATAAGCTGATGAATATCATCCTCAGACTCAGATACATTCTCATCACTTGATGAAGAAAAATCTGAATCTGAACTAGAATAAGAAACTGAACTTGAACATGAACCTTGTACCTGACTGGGTCCTGGCTGCTCCAGGATTTTGGCAATCTCTGTCAAAGCCATTAGCCCTTGGCATTGACTGACTTCTTGTTCATAAATAGTCTCCATGATCTGCATAAATTCTACCTCTTCTTCTTCAGCAAACAGCCCTATGTAGGCTTCAGCCTCAGACTCAGTTTCTGAAGAGGAGATATCTGATAGAGTCTTCTCTTTCTTGGCTACAAAAGACTTCTCTTTCTTTCCTTTGAAGTGAGTCTTTTTCCTGTCACCAGATTCCTTTCTCTTCTCTGGACAATCTGCAATAACATGGCCCTGTCTATTGCAGCAATAGCACACTATCTTTGATCCAGTTGCCTTGCTTGACTTTGTCCTCTTCCTGTCTTTCTTTGAAGGCTTTTTCTCCTGATAAAAGACTTCCTTTCCCTTTGAAGAAGAAGGTCTTGACCTCCACTGTTTCTTCTTCAAGAATTTCTGAAAGTGCCTAGTGAAGGCAGCAAAGTCTTCATCACTTTCACTGCTCTCACTCTTTGTGCTGACTGACTCATCAGACTCTGAATCAACTACCTCTGGAGGTGGAGTTGATGACTTATTCCTGCACTTTTTGGGAACTTCTGTCTTGAAAGCAACTGATCTTTCCTTGTGTTCAATTCTTGTTGACTTCTCCTCCTCTTTCCTCACTATCAACTGCATCTCATATGACAATAACTTGCCAAATAGTGTAGGAGGAGGAATTTCCCCCAACTTAGCCATTTCTCTTATGGCACAGATCTTGGTGTCCCAATCTTTGGTTAGGGACCTTAGGAACTTATCATTTAGTTCATAGTTACTGAACTCTCTTCCATAAGACATGAGTTCATTAACTATTCTGTAGAACTTCTTGTAGCACTCAGTTATGCTATCACCTTTACCTTGTCTAAAGCTCTCATACTCCTGATTTAGCAAGGATTTTCTATCTTGCCTAACTTTTTCAGATCCTTCCATATATACTATAAGAGTGCCCCACATCTCTTTAGCTGTCTTGCAGTGTATAAGATTCTGAAAAGTTGCATCATTAATGGCACTCACTATTATGTTCTGTGCCCTCTTGTCCATGGTGGCTAGGACAATCTCATCCTTAGTCATCTCAGAGAAATCCTTTGGAGTTCTCTGATTTGCATCCAAAACTGAAATCTTCATTGGCACATAAGGCCCTTCCTTTACTGTGATATAGATTCTAGGGTCAGAGGCTTCCATAAATAGCCTTACCCTTTCTTTCCAGATCCCAAAGATCTCTTTCCTGTATATGGGTAATTTCATGGAACCCAATTCCTTGTGATCTCAGAAGAACCCATGTTTCTTGATTTTCTTGAATTTCTTGAAACTGTGTTTTGTCTTACACTGAATCTGCCAAGCAGGATCTCCTCAGACTGTTAGTCCTTTTTGAGGAACCTCGCTCTGATACCACTTGAAAGATATGGTACCTAAACACCTAGAGGGGGGGGGGGGGTGAATAGGTGACCTAATCCTTTTTTAACTTTAATGGCAGCAAACAGTTTATTATCACAGATTTCTAACTTTTGCACAGCAATCACAAAGCATTCACAGCATACACAGCACAATCACAGCACAACACAGTAGTTTATAGTGGTTCCCCAAGATATGGGTACATCCACTTTCCCCCTTCGCCTATCTAGCAGTGTACTAGATTCGGCCAAACTCCTCCACTGTCTCAGAACCCAAATTGGTTCCTACACCTCAGGCCCAAAGCCTTACAACTCAGCTTTATCCCAAAGCCTACACTCAGCCAATCAAGGCCTACACTCAGCCAATCAAGGCCTACACTCAGCCAACAAGGCCTACACTCAGAGATCTCAATCTCCTACACTCAGGCTCACAAGCCCTACCCTCAGCCTTTATAATTATAGGCTTACAATTCACTCAGATCCAAAGGATCCTACAAGTTAAAATGTATTACAAATAATAACTCTACAACTCAAAAATAAAAGAGGGGAGTTGAGAGTTTCTTGATGAGTTCTTGGAAGAACTCAGTTGGATTCACTCTGACTTAGCTTTCTTCAAAGCTTCTTGAGTAGAACTGAATAAGACTGAATCCTCCTGCAGTAGTTCCTTGACCTCTGCAACTTAAGACCCAGAATTGAATCTGAATCCTTCTTCTCAGCCTAGTTCCAGAGGATGATTTCTTGGAAGGAGCCCTCTCTCTCCAACTTCTTAGATCTGCACTTGGACTGCAAGAACTTCTTGTGTTGATACTCTTGGTACCACTTCAATAATTTTTTTTCAACAAACTAAACTCTTGAACAATAATCTGATCAACAACTTCAACAACATCAACAACAGTTTCTGTAAACTGTGGGTGCCTATTTATAGGCCTTCTTCATGGTAACCGGCTGGTCCGGTTCATAACTGACTTCTGATATCTCTGACAGGTGCTGTAGACCGGCTGGAACGGCAGCTGTCAAGTCATCCAGTCATTTCTTGAAAATCTCTAACTGTCTGTAAGTGTCGAGACTTTCTGTCTTTAAGTGTCGACACTTATAGTCCAAGTGTCGACACATGTTGTGTAAGTGTCGACACAAGTCTACAAGGTGTCGACACAACTCCTTGTATGTCTCGACACAGATTCTTCTGCATGTGTCGACACTGAAATTGAGTGTCGACACAAGTACTTGTTCTTCTAGCTTTTGCTGAATTCTTCTAAGTGTTGACACATCTCCTTTGTGTCGACACATCTTCTTGTGTTGAATCTGTCAAGTGTCGACACTGCTTCTTGGTGTCGACACATAGTCTTCAATGTCAATACTTGCTGAGTGTCGACACAGCTCCTTGTGTCGACTCACCTTCTTCTTGTTGAGACTTCAGCTGAGTGTCGACACATTCCCTTAGTGTCGCCATTTGTACTTAGAATAATTCTGTTGATCTTTCTGATCTTTGCTAAGTGTCGACACAGCTCCTTGTGTCGACACTTTCTTCAAGTGTAGAGTCTTTAGCTGAGTGTCGACACATTGTGCTGGGTGTCGACACTTACTTCATGTGTTGACTCTTCTGGTTGTGTGTCGACACATTGTGTTGGGTGTCGACACATACTTCAAGTGCTGACTCTTTCTGTTGAGTGTCGACACATTGTTCTGAGTGTCGACACTTTAACTTAGTCTCTGCAGACTTTTGCTGAGTGTCGACACAGCTCCAAGTGTCGACACTTTCTGGTGTAGACACAGCTTCACTGGGTGTCGACTCAGCTCCTTGTGTCGACACATTCTGTCTGCACTTTTCTTCACTGAGTGTCGACACAGCTCCAAGTGTCGACACTTTCTGTCTGGTGTCGACTCTGCATCCCAGGTGTCGACACAATGACTCCAAGTGTCGACACTGCTTGTCTGGGTGTCGACACAATGACTCCAAGTGTCGATACTGCTTGTCTGGGTGTCGACACAAGCTTTCTTAAGTGTCGACACTTTCCCTCTGGGTGTCGACACATGGACTTAGAAACTTTTTGCTTCAGTCCAGTGATTTCTTAACCTGCACAAGTAAACTCAACATACATCAAATACATTATGATGTATATCATTGAGTTGGGTGAGGCTACTTCAAATCAGGTACATTTGACCAATGTACCCAACAAGGTGGATCTAGTCTGCTTGCCCTTTTGACAAGCTGAACATATCCCATCTTTAATACACTTAACCTGAGGACCATTCCTCACTAACTCTTTACTATAGAGTTGGCCAATTATCTTATAGTTAAGATGGGCTAGCCTCTTGTGCCATTTCACACAATGAGAGACTTTCTCATCAGCTACAAGACACACTGGAGAAACATTGTTCTCACACATAATGTCTAGGCAATATACATTTCTCTTTCTATAACCTGTCAGAATGATCTCTTGATCATTTGACCTCCTGATATGACAACCATCTTTGACAAATGAGATGTCATATCCTAAATCACTCAGTTGACTTATACTAATAAGGTTGTGTTTCAAACCTTTAACATAAGCCACTTGAGTAATTGTTATAAGGTTGCTAGAAATGTTACCAAAAGCTTTGATGATCCCTTTTTCAGAACCACCAAAGGTGACTTTAGGACCATCTTTGATTGGTGTGTAGTCCTTTAGCAATCCCCTAGTTCCAGTCATGTGCCTGGAACATCCACTGTCCAAGTACCATATTGGGGTATGGCCACTTGGACTTACCTGCAAAACAGATTAGTTAACCGTAGAACCCAAAGAATTCTTGGGTCCTTGGTGCTGGTTAGTTTGCCTCTTAACAAAGCTACCTGTAGATCTTCCAACAGGCAGTTTGCTACTCACCTTGGCACTAGAATTGTGCCAACAGTCTATGGCAAAGTGGTCTACCTTGCCACAGCACCATCACTCAAATCTGTTGTACCTTTGCTTAGGTACAACCCTGGCTGTAGTATCTACAACAAACTTGTTGAGTACTGGGGCTTTGCCCTTAGACTTGGACTGAACAGTCCTAGCAAGTTTTGTAAACCCTAATCCAGTTTTATCCTTTTGATGTACAAATTCATCTATCAAGGGTAGAACAGACTTTGGTTTAGAAAACCTTGCAACTATTTCTCTCTCTTTCTGAAGACTAATCTCCAGATTTCTGATTTGATCATTTTTAAATATTATAGTCCCCATCTGAATAACAGTAATGTTCTTCAGCCTGGCTATTTCATTTAATTTTTGATCAACTAACTTATCAAAATTAGTTGCAGCAACTTTAAGACTGGCAATCTCCTTAGCCTGACTCTTGGCCAAGGATTTGCTTTTCTTCAAAGCTTATAACACTACTCTATATTCATCAATCAATTGATGAATATCTCCTTCAGATTCAGATTCACTAACATCACTTGATGCTGATGAATCTGATTCTGAACTAGCACTAAAAATTGAACTTGAAGAACAATTTTGTACCTGACTAGGTCCAGGCTGATCCTGGATTTTATCTCCTTCTGATAAGGCCATCAGTCCTTGGCACTGATTGTCCTCTTGCTCATATATTGAGTTTATTAATTGGATGAACTCATCTTCTTCTTCTGAACCCTCCATGTACACTATCAGAGTATCCCACATCTCTTTTGATGTTTTATAGTGTATCAAGTTCTGAAATGTAGCATCATCTATTGCACTTACAATGATTTTATGAGCCCTTTTATCCATTGTAGCCAGAATAATCTCATCCTTGGTCATTTCAGAATAGTCTTTTGGTGCTCTCTGATTTGCATCTAACACAGATACCTTCATTGGCACATATGGCCATTCTTTAACTGTGATATAGATTCTGGGGTCAGAGGCTTCCATAAATAGTCTAACCCTTTCTTTTCAGATGCCAAAGATCTCCTTTCTGCAAATTGGCAACTTCATGGATCTAAGTTCTTTGTGATTCTCTGTTGAACCCATTTTCTTGATTTTCTTGGTTATGCTGAATCTGTCCTTGATTATACTGAATCTGCCAACAGGATCTTGTACTCAGACAATTATGTTCTTGTTGAGTAACCTGGCTTTGATACCACTTGAAAGAAATTGTGCCTAATCACCTAGGGGGGGGGGGGGTGAATATGTGACCTTAATCTTTTTAAACTTTTAGGCAGATTTAATCACAGAATTCACAGAACATAAAACAGCAACCACAGAATCATACACACACAGAGTACACACAGTTTTATAGTGGTTCCCCAAGGTTTGGGTACATCCACTTTCCCCCTTCGCCTATCTAGTAGTGTACTAGATTCGGCCAAACTCCTCCACTATTCCTCAGATCCTCAGATCTTACACTCAGAACCCCAACCAGGTTCCTACAGCTCAGAGTGATCCCACTCCTACAACTCAGGCTCAACAGCCCTACCAATCAGTCTTTACAAAGACCTACACTCAGCCACAAGGCCTACACTTAGAGAAATGAATCTCCTACATGTAACAACCCCATCCGTTCATATGATATATTCTAGAAGGTCCGGCCGGGGCCCCACAGGATATACCACAAAACAGTCGGTGAAGGTACAGGATGATACCAGAGTAGCGCATCGCACCTATCACAAGCATTCTAGCGGAAGCCTAAACTACTTGAACTCCTCATGAATGTCCAAACATAAAACTCCACATTTTATATACATATAGGAATGTCTTACAACATGTCAAAAGAATTGGCCTTATGGCCTTACATGGCTTTCAAACAGTGGCCTAAAACAGATTGGCGCGCAGGCCGGCCACAATAAAAGAAAACACTCAAAAGAACACAACTAGCCTTCGAGGGCTAGCAGCAGCAGCAGCACCAGCAGGAACATCAACCTCGACGCGTCCCTCTCGGCTCTCCAACACCTGTGCAAGGACAATCCACCCACCGGTGGCAAACAAAAGCAACGGTCAGCGTTCAGCTGACCAAATTATAACGACCCTACCCCTTCTCTCGGGGCAGCGGTATTTTTCCCTGCAGGCATATCATATCACAAGTATGGCCAGCTATATCATCAAAAGGTGCTTTCACGCACACAAGCCATCACAACCGTTCGCCGCCCGGCCCAACGGTCCGTGCACTCAGGGCACATTCTTGGTGTTCTGGCAACCTCTTGCCCACCACCGTATCAGGGTTATCACCCAACGGTAACTCTCTTGAGCATTTACTCCATGGCGTGCAGCCGGAGTTAGTCTTCGGACACCGGGATGGCCCGTAGCCCCCCTTTGTGTCATGGCGCGCAGCCCGAAGACTCTTGCTATGCGCTCCAACAGACCGCACTTTTTGGTCTCACGTCAGACGGACATAGCGCAGGTCGGATCCTCCACCCCCCCCCCGTTGCTCAAATCGCCTTGCCTTTTCCGCGTGCAGCGTACTCATGGCTATAGCAAAGGCGCGGGTCGGTCTCACCAATCCTGTTCTGGCATTCAAGCCTGGGTATGTCACTATACCCATTTCCTCACAGCAACAGCGGGTCTTTCCTGGGCACACCAGTACTTCCTGTGACTCCCGTCACAGGTGGACACCGCAAATTACAAATGTCAGGGGTCTTTCCTGGGCACACCAGTACTTCCTGTGACTCGCTTCACAGGTGGACACCCTATGACATCAAGCATCACAAAAAGGGCCTTTCCTGGTCCCACCAGTACTTCCTGTGCCTTATCCACAGGTTGGACCCAAAAACATCACATGGCTATTTTCTTGGGCTACCACCCCAGTACTTCCTGCTACTCCTTTTCGCAGGTATAACCCGTAGACTCCGTACACTACACGTTTATCACGGAGTCTTCTCCGGTTCGTATGCAACATCACCAATCCAGACCAACCTGTCCAGATGGGCTTCACACAGCATGCCTATTCCGTACTCCATTTCCGGATCTATATGCTAACAAAAAGGGGATTTCAAGAATCACCCAAATGACTCCCAAAAGCAGCCACCTCTTGGTGGGGGAATCAAAAGATATGCCAAAAAGGAAGCCTTCACATGGCTAGGAAGAAGTCGTTACCCTTGACGATCGCTTCGGTGCCATGGACTCCAAGCTAGCTTGCAAGACTCGCGAGAGCGTTTCCTCCGCAACGCTGGCTTCGGATCTCTCGTCGGTAAACCGCAGCACCACCGACAGCAGCCCCCCTTTCCTTCTTCCTCCTCCTTTCTTTCTCTCTTTCTCTCTCTTGAAGAAAGATGAAGGCCAAAGTAAATGATTAATCCTTCTCTGATTTCGGCCTTGAAGGAAACAGAGGAAGAGCTTTCAGCCCTTGGATCCAGACTGAAGGAATGGACGGCCACGATTCTGCCAAAAACACAAATTTGACCCGACACGGCCTCGAACACGGTCGTGTGCCAGGCCGTGTGCCTCAAGCGGTGGTCAACCGACTTATCCAAACCAGTGACACGCCCATGGGACACGCCCGTGTCATGGGCCGTGTCACCAACACGCCTTCAGACACGCCCGTGCCTGTGGCCGTGTGCCTGGGTGAAAAAAATCCCAAATCATCCCGAGACTTCACACGGCCTGTGACACGCCCGTGTCCCAGGCCGTGTGCCCAGACACGGCACAAAGACACGCCCTGTCGAAATCCTTCGGCGGGCTGAGTTCGTCGCCTGATTGGACACGCCCTGTGACACGCCCGTGTCACAGGCCGTGTTCAACACTCGACACTCACTTCTCGATACTCGACGATCGTCGAGCAAAAATCGTCGAGCATGCGACACGGCCTTGGACACGCCCGTGTCCTGGGATTGGACACGCCCTGTGACACGCCCGTGTCACAGGCCGTGTTCAACACTCGACACTCACTTCTCGATACTCGACGATCGTCGAGCAAAAATCGTCGAGCATGCGACACGGCCTTGGACACGCCCGTGTCCTGGGCCGTGTGCCTCCCTCTCGACGCATCGTCGAGAGAAAAATCGTCGAGACAAAGCCCAATCGTCGACACAACCTCGACACGCCCTGCGACACGCCCGTGTCGCAGGCCGTGTCACCTGACACGCCCTGGGACACGCCCGTGTCCCAGGCCGTGTCACCCAAAAATTGCCTGTTTCTGAACTTTGGGTTGTTACAATCCTCCCCTCCTACAAGAAATTTCGTCCTCGAAATTCAGAGACAGGAAAGTAACAGAAACCAGAAAGAAATAGGTAACAACATCTAACATTTTATGTTACAACATTCTCGCTACAAATTACACAAACAGCTCTGGGAACTCTGCTCGCATGGTTTGCTCGCGCTCCCATGTCAGCTCTTCACGGCCGCAGTTGTCCCACCGGACTTTTATCATACCGACCGTCTTGTTCCGCAACTGTTTCTCGGCTCGATCTTCGATCTGAATGGGTCTAACTCTCGTTGTTAGCCCATACTCCACCGGCACACGATCATCCGCGATCACTTGAGCTGGATCTTTCACGGCCTTCCACAGCACTGAGATGTGAAAGACATCATGTAACCCACCCAAGTCCGCCGACAGAGCTAGCCGATAAGCCGCTTCGCCAATTCACTCAACCACTTTAAAAGGACCCAAATATCTTGGACTCAACTTTTTCAATCGTCGAATCTTGGAGACCCATTTGCATGGCTTGATCTTCAAGTATCATCCACCTCATTTGGTTTAACAACCCGGGCTTCACCCGCGTCTACCCAAGCCAAGGGAGTACGACACTTCCTTCCATATAGGGCTTCATATGGTGCCATCCCAATGCTTCTCGACCATATAGAGATGATCTTCCCATCTCTTGCCGAAGTCAAGGGCGCACATTCGGAGCATGTCCTCCATTGTTCTGTTGGTACGTTCAGTTTGGCCATCCATTTGGGGATGAAAGGCCGTACTGAAAGTCAACTTCGTGCCCAACAGTCGGTGAACTAGCCTCCAATCATTTGACGTGAATTGCCCATCTCGATCATTTACGATGCTCCGAGGAACACCGTGAAGCCGCACAATCTGATCAACATATAACTTTGCCAAACTTTCAACCGAATCATCCCGCCTGTTCGGGAGAAAATGTGCTACTTTTGTTAGCCGGTCAACTATCACCCAAATGAAATCATTTCCTCGCTGCGATCTTGGCAATCCATGCACAAAATCCATGGAAATATCATCAAATTTCCACACTGGGATCGGCAGTGACTTCAAATAACCGTCCGGCTTTTGGCATTCCGCCTTCACCATTGCACATGTTTGACATTTGGCTACATACAGGGCAACATCTTCCTTGAGCCCTGGCCACCAGAAAAGTTTCTTCATATCGTTGAACATCTTTGTGCTCCCGGGGTAAATGGAATACTTCGTATAATGTGCTTCATACATCAGTTCTTCCCTCAACTTCCCCACATTCGGGACGCACAAACGGCCCTCTTTTCGTAAAAGACCGTCATTCCAGGTGAATTTGCCCTCTGGCCCTTCATTCACATAGCATAAGAGATTTTCATCCAACTTCGTTGCCCGTCGAACTTGGTCCGCAAGATCACATTGCACCTCGGTCCAGTTCAAACATGCAGTGGCAGTGGAACTCTTGTCAACACAATCGATCTCTAATGCTTCCAACTCCTGGATAAGACGTTCATCATGCCTTTGCAACCAATTCGCTCTAGCCGGAACTCGCCGACTCAAGGCATCCGCGACAACATTCCCTTTCCCGGGTGTATAGTGAATCTCGAAAGTGTAATCCCCAAGGAACTCCAACCACCTTCGTTGTCGCATGTTCAACTCTTTCTGCTCTAAAAGATACTTTAGGCTCTTATGATCAGTATAGATCTCTACCTTCACGCCATAAAGGTAGTGTCGCCACAACTTGAGTGCAAAAATTACCGCCGCTAGTTCCAAATCCTGGACGGGATAGTTTCGCTCATGCACCTTCAGTTGGCGTGAGCCATAAGCAATCACTTTTCCGCTCTGCAGAAGAACGCAGTCTAAGCCGCTTCCTGAGGCATCACAAACCCATCGGTTCCACATGGCGAAGACAACACCGGCGCCGTGGTCAACCGACCCTTCAGCTCTTTAAAAGCTCGTGCGCAATCTGGCGTCCAAACGAACTTCTGATCTTTTCGCGTCAGTGTGGTTAGCGGCAAAGCGATCCGCGAGAAAGTCTCTATAGTAGCCCGCAAGTCCAAGGAAACTCCTGACTTCGGCCCCGGAAGACAATTTTGGTCACTCTTGTATGGCTTTTATCTTCGCTGGATCCACTGCAATGCCCGCTCCACTCACCACATGGCCCAAAAATGCTACTGACGATAGCCAAAACTCACATTTCGAGAACTTGGCATAGAACTGATTTTGCCTCAACGTGTTCAACACTAACCGCAAGTGAATCTCATGCTCAGCTTTGGACTTCGAGTATACCAGGATATCATCAATGAACACTATCACAAACAGATCCAGGTACTCGCGAAAATACGGTGCATCAAATCCATAAACACCGAGGGTGCATTGCACAACCCAAAGGGCATAACTGTGAACTCATAGTGCCCATAGCGTGTTCCAAATGACGGTCGAGCTAACTAGCTGATCAAATAATTCATCAATCCGAGGTATAGGATACTTATTCTTCTCGGTCAGCTTATTCAATTCACGGTAATCATACACAACCGTAACCCACCATCTTTCTTCTTTACAAAAAGCACAGGCACGCTCCAAGGTGACATACTTGGGCGGATATAACCTTGCTCTAGCATTTCTTGTAGTTGAACCTTCAACTCCGCCATCTCTTTAGGCGTAACGCGATATGGCGAGCGGGCCACGGGTTTCGCACCTGGCACCAACTCAATTGTGAAGTCAATATCCCGCTGGGGTGGTAGCCCAGGGAGATTCGTGGGAAACACATCTGTAAATTCTGCCACAATCGGAACCTCGCACAACGTGGCGTTAGGCTCAACAGCCCGAATGAGTGCAAAGTAAAACACTCCGCACCCTTCCGAACAGCTTTGACTACCTGGAGTGCAGACATCAACGTCCCGCCTACTCCTCGCATACCCGCGAACTTGGTCTCCTGTTCGGTATTCTGGCCTAACGTGATTGCTTTGGACTGGCAATCAAGCATAACGTGCTGCTCCGCAAGCCAATCCAACCCAAAAATCACGTCAATTCCGATATTGGCAAAACAAATGCAGTTAAACTGAAATCCCGACTTCCTAACGGAACCGCCACATCGCAAGCTTGATTCGCAAGCAAGCCAACAACCATTCGGCAACACCATGTTGACGATATCTGTCTTTGCGATCCTGGGAATCCCAAGCCGTGTAAGAAACTCACGAGACAGAAAAGAAGACGAAACATCCTTCGTAAACGGCGCCTGTGGTGCACCTAACATATACAAACAACATTCACAAGATGCAAACAAAAACAAGCAAGACGATCATCGTAAACATCGACGACTCTTGCCAAGTTTGGGCACACATGTCCCCATGGTAAACAAAAACATCAACAATTGACAACACACGTTGATCCCACACATCCATATCGGACACAGGCCCTCATAGCATTTTCATCCAAAACGGCTTACTGTACATCAAACATATAAGTCACCATTAGTTATGTACATGAGGAGCCTCATTATTTATCTACATCATGCCGTCGACATTTCTTGCCTGCTACGAGCCAACGCGGCAATCTCAGGCTTTATGTCCTGCTTTCCCACACGAATAACACTTGTACTGCTTCTTTGGCTGCTGAACACCATCCCCACATTCACGAGCGAGGTGTCCCACCTGACCACACGCATAACAAGTACGCTTCTCTTGTCTCCGCCTCTTCCCGTGAGCCGCCTTCCCAAACCTTGGAGTGCGCACTTTCCGAGTCACAGGCATTTGCTGGGCTCTCCTCAAGTCGATTTCCAACAGTCTCGCTGCCTCCACCAGTGGTTGGAAGCCCAAGAACTTAGGACCCATCAACAAGAAACAGAGTTCCTGACGTAGCCCATCATAAAACCGATTGATCTTCATCTCCTCGGGCTCAAACATAAACTCGGGTTGTTGGCTCATTGCAACAAATGCATGAAAATAGTCCGCAACTGTGTTCTCTCCTTAGCTCAAACACATATGTCCCGACGAGGCTGAGGCACTTCCCCTTGCTGGCTGCTCAAGTTCCCTACCCGGCATGGAACGCATCACCGGATTAGAGGGTGAAACTTGGCCTTCATGGTAAGCCGTGAGCGTTGCAAAAGCCCTATCGACAATCAGTCGAGCCGTTTCTATCGATGAAGGAGAGGTTGGTACCACAGTGGACGTCATGCTTCCTAACGAGTGTTGGGGTTCCTGCTGCCAAGCCATCGCACTCGTCGCCTACAAACGAAAAATGACACAAGTAAGCAACAAGATAGGAACACACAGGTTCCCCAAACACAAAACTTTGCATTCCTATTATGGACATTCAGGAGTTCATTCGTAGACTTTGGTGTGCACAAACCCGTGCTCGCCACCCCACAAAAGAAGTCGGCCACGACTTCGAGAGGGAAAGACCAAGACAACTGATACCAAAAATGTAATAACCCCATCCGTTCATATGATATATTCTAGAAGGTCCGGCCGGGGCCCCACAGGATATACCACAAAACAGTCGGTGAAGGTACAGGATGATACCAGAGTAGCGCATCGCACCTATCACAAGCATTCTAGCGGAAGCCTAAACTACTTGAACTCCTCATGAATGTCCAAACATAAAACTCCACATTTTATATACATATAGGAATGTCTTACAACATGTCAAAAGAGTTGGCCTTATGGCCTTACATGGCTTTCAAACAGTGGCCTAAAACAGATTGGCGCGCAGGCCGGCCACAATAAAAGAAAACACTCAAAAGAACACAACTAGCCTTCGAGGGCTAGCAGCAGCAGCAGCACCAGCAGGAACATCAACCTCGACGCGTCCCGCTTGCTCTCCAACACCTGTGCAAGGACAATCCACCCACCGGTGGCAAACAAAAGCAACGGTCAGCGTTCAGCTGACCAAATTATAACGACCCTACCCCTTCTCTCGGGGCAGCGGTATTTTTCCCTGCAGGCATATCATATCACAAGTATGGCCAGCTATATCATCAAAAGGTGCTTTCACGCACACAAGCCATCACAACCGTTCGCCGCCCGGCCCAACGGTCCGTGCACTCAGGGCACATTCTTGGTGTTCTGGCAACCTCTTGCCCACCACCGTATCAGGGTTATCACCCAACGGTAACTCTCTTGAGCATTTACTCCATGGCGTGCAGCCGGAGTTAGTCTTCGGACACCGGGATGGCCCGTAGCCCCCCTTTGTGTCATGGCGTGCAGGCCGAAGACTCTTGCTATGCGCTCCAACAGACCGCACTTTTTGGTCTCACGTCAGACGGACATAGCGCAGGTCGGATCCTCCACCCCCCCGTTGCTCAAATCGCCTTGCCTTTTCCGCGTGCAGCGTACTCATGGCTATAGCAAAGGCGCGGGTCGGTCTCACCAATCCTGTTCTGGCATTCAAGCCTGGGTATGTCACTATACCCATTTCCTCACAGCAACAGCGGGTCTTTCCTGGGCACACCAGTACTTTCTGTGACTCCCGTCACAGGTGGACACCATAAATTACAAATGTCAGGGGTCTTTCCTGGGCACACCAGTACTTCCTGTGACTCGCTTCACAGGTGGACACCCTATGACATCAAGCATCACAAAAAGGGCCTTTCCTGGTCCCACCAGTACTTCCTGTGCCTTATCCACAGGTTGGACCCAAAAACATCACATGGCTATTTTCCTGGGCTACCACCCCAGTACTTCCTGCTACTCCTTTTCGCAGGTATAACCCGTAGACTCCGTACACTACACGTTTATCACGGAGTCTTCTCCGGTTCGTATGCAACATCACCAATCCAGACCAACCTGTCCAGATGGGCTTCACACAGCATGCCTATTCCGTACTCCATTTCCGGATCTATATGCTAACAAAAAGGGGATTTCAAGAATCACCCAAAACGACTCCCAAAAGCAGCCACCTCTTGGTGGGGGAATCAAAAGATATGCCAAAAAGGAAGCCTTCACATGGCTAGGAAGAAGTCGTTACCCTTGACGATCGCTTCGGTGCCATGGACTCCAAGCTAGCTTGCAAGACTCGCGAGAGCGTTTCCTCCGCAACGCTGGCTTCGGATCTCTCGTCGGTAAACCGCAGCACCACCGACAGCAGCCCCCTTTCCTTCTTCCTCCTCCTTTCTTCTCTCTTTCTCTCTCTTGAAGAAAGATGAAGGCCAAAGTAAATGATTAATCCTTCTCTGATTTCGGCCTTGAAGGAAACAGAGGAAGAGCTTTCAGCCCTTGGATCCAGACTGAAGGAATGGACGGCCACGATTCTGCCAAAAACACAAATTTGACCCGACACGGCCTCGAACACGGTCGTGTGCCAGCCGTGTGCCTCAAGCGGTGGTCAACCGACTTATCCAAACCAGTGACACGCCCACGGGACACGCCCGTGTTATGGGCCGTGTCACCAACACGCCTTCAGACACGCCCGTGTCTGTGGCCGTGTGCCTGGGTGAAAAAAATCCCAAATCATCCCGAGACTTCACACGGCCTGTGACACGCCCGTGTCCCAGGCCATGTGCCCAGACACGGCACAAAGACACGCCCTGTCGAAATCCTTCGGCGGGCTGAGTTCGTCGCCTGATTGGACACGCCCTGTGACACGCCCGTGTCACAGGCCGTGTTCAACACTCGACACTCACTTCTCGATACTCGACGATCGTCGAGCAAAAATCGTCGAGCATGCGACACGGCCTTGGACACGCCCGTGTCCTGGGCCGTTGTGCCTCCCCTCCCTCTCGACGCATCGTCGAGAGAAAAATCGTCGAGACAAAGCCCAATCGTCGACACAACCTCGACACGCCCTGCGACACGCCCGTGTCGCAGGCCGTGTCACCTGACACGCCCTGGGACACGCCCGTGTCCCAGGCTGTGTCACCAAAAATTGCCTGTTTCTGAACTTTGGGCTGTTACACTACACTCAATCACACAGGCCCTACCACTCAGCCTTTATAATTTCAGGCTTACAACTCAGATCCCTAAGGATCCTACAAGAAATTAAAAATATAATGTATATAACCTCAACTCAGAATAAGAGAGAAGAGTTGACAGGTTTCTTGATGAGTTCTTGAAAGAACTCTGCTGATATCAACCTCACTTGACTTTCTTCAAAGTTTCTTGAATGTAGAACACAATAGGGTTGAGTCTCTCTACAGCTGATCTTCAATCACTGCTAACTTAAGAATCAGAAACTAAGTCTGAAACTTTCTTCACAGCCTGGTTCCAAAATCTGTCTTCTTGAAAGACTCTCTCTCTCCAACTACTTAGATCTTCTCTTGAATTGATTCTTCAATGAATTGCTTGATCATCTCTTCTGTGACAAATAAGCCTTTATATAGGCTTTCTTCATGGTGGACCGCTGATCCGGTTTCTAAAGACTTTCTGACAACTCTGACATTGCAGTAACCCGCTGGAATGGCAGCTGTCATGTCATCCCGTCACTTCTTGAAGTTTCTGTAACTCTCTGAAAGTGTCGAGACAGTCAGTCTTTAAGTGTCGACACAATAGACCAAGTGTCGACATAAGTAGACTAAATGTCGACACTAGCCTTCAGTGTCGACATAACTCCTTGGTGTAGAATTTACTTCTCGACACTGCTTCTTCAACATGTGTCGACACTGATATTGTGTGTCGACACAACTCCTTGTTCTTCAGTACTTAGTTGAATTCTTGTAAGTGTCGACACAACTCTTTTGTGTCGACACATCTTCTTGTGTTGATACTTGCTGAGTGTCGACATATTTTCTTAGTGTCGACACATTCTTCTTGTGTTGAGACTTTGGCTGAGTGTCGATACATCTCCTTTGTGTCGACACTTGTACTTAGACTCTGTTGAAATTTGCTGAGTGTCGACACAGCCTCCAAGTGTCGACACTTTCTGATGTCAACAAAGTTCCTCTGGGTGTCGACACTGCTTCTAAGTGTCGACACAACTTCTCTGGACATTTCTTCATTGAGTGTCAACACAACCGGTATGTGTCGACACTTTCCTTCTGGTGTCGACTCTGCATTCCTTGTGTCGACACAAGTACTCCAAGTGTCGACACTGCTTCCTCTGGTGTTGACACAAGTCTTCTTAAGTGTCGACACTTTTCATCTGGGTGTCGACACATGAACTTAGAAACTTTTCAGCTTTCTCTGCAAATACTTTAATCTGCACAAATAACTCAAAACACAGAAATACATTTTGATGTA
>CM077157.1:54404315-54696450 GCA_039583875.1 Platanthera guangdongensis
TAATAAAAATTATTGCCTTAATCCTTCTCGATGCCAGCAATCCTTTCGCTCTTCTAGCTCTTTTCGTCTTTTTTTCCGTCTTTACATACTAAAACAACTCGTACTTAATCCCTCCCAGAGGAGTAAGAATAGTCAACACTCCCTCGAGCCCCTCCCGGTATTCCCCCGATATCGACCTACTTCCACACCGATAGGACTTGCCTCCTGTAGCACGCCCGCGGCGATCGACTCACTCACCGAACCAACACAGTAAGAGTCTGTTCGCGGCGCATCAAAGAGACGATATAGAGTTTGGAGAAGAAAGAATGGATGGTTGCTATGTAGGAGGAGATATAGTCTCTGCTTGATAACCACACTTATGATTTGGTGAAATCGCTTAAGGTCAAGAAGGATTTGAAGAAAAATAGGGAGACCCCTCAACACCACTCAGATATTAGACTAGATTAGTGATGAAGGGCTTTAGTCAAAATAGGGAGTTGATTTTAATGATATCTTCTTTCTTATTATGAAGATGTCATATATCTGGGTAGTTCTTGGCCTTGTTGCGAGGCTAGACCTAGAGATCGAGCAGATGGATGTCAAGATCACGTTCTTATATGGCAATCTTGAGGAGAAGCTATATATTGAGCAGCCTGAAGGTTTTATGGTCAAAGGGAAGGAGAACCTAGTCTGTCACCTGAAGAAGACTTTGTATGGCCTGAAGCAGGTCCCACAACAGTGGTACAAGAAGTTCAGTGCTTTTATGAGGGAGATCGGCTTCAGGAGGGCCACCCTTGATCACTGCATGTTTATAAAGCAGTATGCTCTAGATGATTTCAACATCTTACTCCTCTTTATTGACGACATGCTGATAGTTGGAAGGAGCACTGTGCGCATTGCCGAGCTAAAGCAGCAGTTGAGCTCCACATTTGTAATGAAGGACTTGGGAGCTACGAAGACCATCATAGGGATGCATATTCGGAGAGATATATGCTCCAAGTTACTTTGGTTATCGTAAGAGAGATATATCAGCAATGTGCTATAGAGATTCAATATGGATCAAGCAAAAATGTGAGCATGCCGCTTGCAGCTCACTTCATACTTACTGGTAACCAATGCCCATGCACACCTGAGAAGAAAGAGGAGATGTAGAAGGTATCCTATGCTTCTAAAGTAGGTAGTCTTATGTACGCGATGGTGTGCACCCTCCCTGATATAACACATGCGGTTGGTACTATTAGTAGGTTTCTCTCCAACCCTGAGATAGAGTATTGGAATGCTGTGAACTGGATTATAAGGTACCTACATGGGATGTCAGACTTGACGTTAAAGTTCAGAGGTAGTGAGCCAGAGCTACTGGGTTATACTGATGCTTATATGACTGGATATTTAGACTATAGAAGATCTACTTCTGGGTACCTTATCCTATTTGCAGGGGGGCAGTGTTATGGTAGTCTAGACTTCAGAAGTGTGTTGCACTGTCGACTATGGAGGTAAAGTTTATTGTAGTCACTGAGGTAGGAAAAGAGTTTTTTTTGAATGAAGCATTTCATCAAAGAGTTGAGTGTCACTTAGGAGCACTATACACTCCTATGTGACAGTTAGAGTGTAATTCATTTGGGGAAGAACCCCACCTTCCACTCGAGATCCAAACATATGGTCACATGGTATCATGTGATACACGTACTCTAGAGCAAAAAAGAGTTGTATTTGCAGAAGGTGCACATGGATGATAATGAAGTAGATATGCTTACGAAGACCGTGCCAAAAGAGAAGTTAAAGCACTACATGAGGATCGCCGACATGGCAGTTGCTTCCACATAAAGCAAAAGGGAGAATAAGTTATTGGGTACCGTTTCTGTCCTTTATGGAGAAAACTGTTGAGTTCGAGTCTCATTAACTCAAATTTGGTATTGTTAATCGAATGTAGAGACATGTTGATGGAGGACCAAGCAGGAGACAGATTGAAGACTTTTGGGAAAATTGTCAGAATAACATGTTTTCTTCACTTAGTCAAAAAGGGAGAGATTTGTTAAGATAATTTTCTCCTAAGTGTGAAAGAGGTTAATCAACTTTGATCATGCTATTCAAACATGTGTTTCATGATAAGTATGAAAAAGATTAGCCATCTTTGACTTAGAAATCAATATGTGTTCTTAAAGGAAGTTTTTAGGAAATTATCCAAAGAAAGTTTCATGTCAAATGATACGTGTTTTTGACCGAAGGAAGCCTCATGGAAGGTTCATGCACATGCCATCTACCACCTCTGCCTCCTTGGTTTTGACCTTATAAATATACATGAAGGCGGAGTGAAAAGACATCCAATTCTCTTCAAACTCAAGTATTGAAAGATTTCTAGAGAGGCATTTATGGCGGTCGTTTTAGTTTAGGAGAGCTTTCAGACGTCGTTGTACGACGTTGTCAATGAGTACTTCGCCTACACATATTGGATCTAGAGCAGATTTGGGCAAGGATTCAAAGAGGTATCTTGGAGAGGATTTATATAATCCGTCTTGTCCGTCGCTGTCGGTAACTTGCAGTTTTTCTGTTACTATTTATTGTATTGTGTGGTGTGAAACTGGTGAATATCCTATATGGATCGAGGAGGAAAGGCCTTGTAATTGCCTATTGTTTCATACATTTTAGTGACGGTTTTCTAGGTTGGACTCCGATCGTCTCGTGTTTTCACCAAATTGGGTTTCCACGTTAAATTTCTGTGTCAGTTTTATTATTCTTATTTTGTGTTTTGTTTGTGTATCGACATATCGCTAGTCGGTCATGCAAGTACTTGCTCGAACTAATTTTCAGTTGCTCTGATCTGGCTTACGTGCTCTCTAGCCCAACACTTAGTTAGACAAATACCGGTGGAGAGAGATGATGATATACAAGGAGAGAAGAATTCCATTACTATTTTAAAATTTGCGCTTCCAAAAAATTAAGATTATTGTGAACCGCAACCCTGTTAAAACTGAGGGTGTGTTTGGAGTGGCTTATCACAGCTTATTTACTCTGGTGAGATTGGTCAAAAATGTAATTGTCACACCAAAATCTTATGTCTTAAACTAATTTATTTTTTGTCACATTTGTCATGCCAAACATGCATTTTATGACAATGACGTTTTTGCCCAACTTCAGCAGAGCAAATAAGTTACGATAAGTCGTGCCAAACGTAGCCTGAATAACATAAATCTTTCACGAAGAAGCTTTAGAAAAAGAATGACTTTATTAACCGAAGAAATCTCATTACAGGTATTAGGAGGTATTAGGATGTAGGCCCTTTATTTAAAATATATTTTTTGTGGTTAATCGTAATCTGACGTCTCTTTCCTCCCACTCCATGGGTGCCAACCTGTAACAATTGAATAACGTTATGAGATAGTCGAAGGGATAACGGACGTTAGAAATGAAAAACATTACAAGAAGATTGTCCTTAGGACCAAGATACTAGATTATTACATTTCTTTCATTCTCATATTTATTGCCTTCATACATGAACCTATCTAAACAATGCCCAATTACAATCTAATTTCAAACATACCAAATACCAATCACATTGCACAATGCCACCTTCATCGTCGCCTTTGGTTCCGATGATATGTGATTCAAGCTTCCGAGAGGCTGTTTTTGCACTCTAGGAACTCCAACATAGATCTAGCAATTCACTAAGGATCCGTTCGTTTGAACGGAATTGAGCTCCTGGAATTTGAATTGAAGGTCTAATTCTAATTCCGTTGTTCGTTTGCTAGCTTGACATTGGAATTTGAATTTTAATGAATTCCGTGGAATTCATTTTGAACTAAAGACAATTCTTTGCAATCTATATAAGAATTGGACAATTCCGTGTGAGACATATTTTTAAGCTAGCCGCGCGATTTTAACCGAGAGTGAATGTTGTCGCACGGCTCGCGTTTTTTGCCTGTGAGCGTGTTTTTTCACGGAGGCGAGCATTTTTTCGTCAGGGCGCCGTATTTCGCCATGGCGGGCGTTTTTTTTCACTCGAACGCGAATTTTTCGCCGGGCGTCAATTTTTTTGCCCGGGAGTGAATTTTTCGCCCCGACGCGAATTTTTCGCCCGGGGGCGAAATTTTCAGCTGAGCGCAATTTTTATCACCCGGGCGCGATTTTTTCCCCCGGGCGTAATTTTTCGTCCCAACCGCTAATTTTTCGCCAGGGCGCGAATTATTTCGCCCGGGGTGATTTTCGGTCGGGTGCGTTTTTTTTTCGCCCAGACGTGATTTTTACGTCGGGTGCAATTTTTTTTCGCCCGGGCACGATTTTTTGCGGGGCACTCGTTTTTTTTTCGGCCGGGAAAGATTTTTTTCGCCCGACCGCGCTATTTTTTCGCCCAACTGCGATTTTTTCGCCTGAGCGCGAATTTTTCGCCGATGCGCACATTTTTCGTCTGGGCGACGTATTTCGCCTTGGCGCGCGTTCTTTCGCCCGACGCGATTTTTCGCCCGGCGCGAATTTTTCACCGGTGCGAGAATTATTTCGCCCAGGTTGATTTTTCGACCGGGCGTTTTATTTTTTTGCCCGGCGCAATTTTCTTTCCCGGGGGCAATTTTTCGTCGGGCGCGATATTTTACACCCAGACGTGATTTATCCGCGAATGATTTTTTTCGCCCGACCGCGCTATTTTCAACTGACAGCAATTTTTTTGCCCGAGTGCGAATTTTTCGCCGATTCGCGCATTTTTCGTCGGGGCATCGTATTTCGCATTGGCGCGCGTTTTTTTCGCCCGGGCGCGATTTTTTCGCCCGGACGCAAATTTTTTCACCTGTAACGGTATTTTCCCCCGGACACGATTTTTTCGCACGAGCACGATTTTTTCGCTCGGGCGCGCTTATTTTGTCAAGATGCATTTTTTTTCGCCCGACAATGCTTTTTTCGCTCGGGCGTGTTTTTTTTCACTGTCGCGTTTTTTCGTCCAACGCCTTTTTCGTCCGGGCGCGCATTTTTTGCTGGGCGCTATTTTTTTAGCCCGGGCGCAATTTTTCTCCCGACGCGTTTTTTTCCCTCAGGCACGATTTTTTCGCTGGGCGCGATTTTTTTGGCCTGGCCGCGCTTTTTTTCGCCCGGCAAACGATTTTTTCGCCCGAGCGCGATTTTCGCCCGGGCAGAATATTTTTCTGCCTGGACATGTTTTCTTTAACCGGGCGCGTTTTTCGCCCCGGGCGAGATTTTTCCCCCCGGGCGAGATTTTTTTCCCCTGCGAGATATTTTCCCCCGGCGAAAAAATCACGCTCCAGAGACAAACTGGCCCGGGCGACAAAATTGCGCCCGGGCGAAAAAGCAACCGAACGAAAAATCGCAGCCATGTGACAAATTCGCGTTAGTGAGAATTCACGCCCGCGATAAAAAAATCACGGCCGCTCGAAAAAATTCTCGCACGGGGCGAAAAAACTCGCGGTCGTGCAAAATTATCGCTCTCGTACGAAGAAGTCGAGTTATAACGCACAGTTGTTTATTAGTAATTTTTTTTACATTTTTTCAATTTTTATATTGAATTTTATCACAAACGAAAAAAACATTGATCAATTACATAATATTCAACAATATTTTTTATTAGCCGAACATTGGAATTGAAATTATCACCAATATTTAATTCCACAATATTCACCAATATTCAATTCCAATCTACGAATTCCAATTCCTTGCAAACGAACGGACCCTAAAAGAACGTGCTTAGCGAGAGGCCTTCCCATCCCCACAAATTCAAGCACAACAAACTCATAAAAGAATTCAAGTCGGCCGACCAGATTGATCAAGTCCTCGGGCTTTTGCAAGATACAAAAGACTTTGATCTAAAACACGACGTCGTCTGCTGCACCATTCTTATGGACAGTTTATTGAATGACTCACTTGCCCCCCCCCCCCCACCCCGTCTTCCTCCCTCGCCAACGGACGCGACGGCGACAAATTTGCAACTAAAATACCAAACAAATGCTTCAATCTCCTCCAAAACAAACGCAAACACCTGCGACACTTCTAAGTTATGTACAGTAAACATCATCGTCGATAATTTGGTGTCGTATCGCGCACGTATTTTAATCCAGCCATATGATATGTGATTTCAACGACTGAGATCTTTTGCTGAAAGGTACGACCGTATTTTCTAATACGGCCGTATTTGAAAAGTGATCATATACTTTTGAGAAAACGATCATGCGATCATATTTCCTCCCACATGTAGGTTAAACGTACCAATTTTTTTCATGTTAATAACGGGATACAAGTAGTCAAATATGACCTAAATTAATCCATTCATGCCCTAATTTTAAAAATGCGCAGGTCGGAGAAAGAGGGTTTCAATTATCCGGCGGGCAGAAGCAGTGAATCGCCATCGCCAGAGCCATCATCTGATCCCCCCAAATCCTTCTCCTCAATGAGGCCCACAACGCGCTCGACTATGAATTTGAGCACTTCGTACAGGATGTTAGTGTATATTTGGACAATTAACGGGTTCGGAGGCATAACGGGTCATGTCGGATACACAGATATCCAATATCCGTAGAAACTCGTTGAGCTTGCCTATTTATACCCACCTATGGGCAACGGGTAGGGGATTTCACTTTGATCATCGCTCGGATGCTTCGAACAACACTAACATTCTCGAAGTAACGCTCCGTTGATCATTCGTCCTGTCACTCCCGTAACTGCTTCCATTTTCTGGAGATCGGAGGTTTTCGCCGTAACCGCTCCCGTCCCGGCACCGCTGTTTTGCTCGGTTTGCGAAGGAGAAGAAGCGAGATCGGCCGCTGCTTGATTGCGAACAAGGAATCGGAAAGGAAAAATTCTGCCATTCGGTCTTCGCACAGGAGAAGGAGAAATCGTCTCTATCACTGGTGATCGGGAAGAGGAAGAAGCATCCCGCCGTTGTTTTCGCTCGATTGAAGGAACATGTTCTCCCGTTTCCGCTGTCGCTTGGGTTTTGGAAAAAAGAAAAATATCGTGCTAAGACTTTCTCCCGCCGTCGCCGATCGGGACAGGGAAGGTAATCCCGATTGTTTTCTGCCATCGCCATCAAGGATCGCAAAATAAAATTTAGCAGATCTCGTTGCTCTCATTGGCGCTCGATAGAGAAGATGATTTCGGTCGGCGTCGCTGCTGTGGTTGCAAATCAGGAAGAAGTTCCGCCGCTGCCTGTTACAGTCGCCGCCACTGCCTGTTACAGCCGCCGCCACTGCGTGTTACAGCCGCCGTCGCTGCCTGTTATAGCCGCCGCCGTTGTTTCAATCGAGAGGTACGAATGACCACGGCTATCGCTGTTATACCGCCGCTTTTACAGAATCGTGGAAATCAGACCTCGCCGGCGATATATCAGGAGAAGAAATTTCATCCCGCCGCCTATTGTGTTTTTAGCCTTTATCGACACTGTGCTTGGTAGAGGAGAAGAAATCTCCTGTCACTGTTTTGATCGGAACGGAAAACTCCCGCTGCTAGCCTTCTGGATTTAGTGTTGAATCATCATTGCCACCCCATTGATTTGGAGAGGGTGAAGGCATTTTTTCGGACTCCCTCACGTTTGATCTTGCTGCTTCCAACTCCAACCATCTTGAGTAGAACAGTGGTCTTGATTGAAGGAGGAAGAGCTAGGCTTCTGTGCTGTCCATCTCGCTCTCGTCGACACTATCCCTAGATTCTATCATAATGATGGAAGGGAATAATTTCTCGTCTCCAGTTACAATGATCAAACTAGTGAAATTCATGGCGATGGAGTTCAACGATTGGAAGCTGAATACTCAGTTCGGGATGAAGTACCTGAACGTGTTCTACACTTTTCAGTCCGACCGTGTTGAAGTTTCTGGGACTGATGACGAAGCTCAGTGGGTCCACGATGAGAAATTCTATCGTGACTACTTGCTGAACTGTCTGTCCTCCAGTCTGGCGAAGACGTACATCAAGATGAAGACTGCTAAGAAAATCTGGGTGGCACAGAAGGAGCACTTCAGGCAAGAGGAGGATCTGTCCAAGGCACACCTGGTGGACAAATTCCATTCCTTCATGTTCGACGAGGAGAAAAACGATTCTCCATCAGGTATCGTATTTTGAAGCTTTAGTAGATTCTTTACATAGTCAGAATATCTCCCCGCAAGATAATTTTGTTGCTGGCACGATCATTTATAAGCTGCCCTTTACGTGGTACAATTTTAACACTGAAATGTACCGCAAGAAGACGCAGGTTGGTCTTAATGACCTCAAGCGGTTTATTCACATTAAGGTTGAAAATAGGACTCGACACGCTATAGAAACTATTAGCAAGTAGAAGGTTGCGGCTAACATGGTCCTCAATTCTAAATGTGTGCCGAAGACTAAAAGGACCAAACCCTCTCATGGTTGCTCCCAAGTTGCAGGCCCTAACAAACGCACTAAAAAGTTTCAGGGCAAGTGTTTTAACTGCAACAAGTGGGGGCACATCGCATCTGATTGCAGACTCCCTAAACGGGAAAGAACCAAAGCACCACATGATGGAAACCAAGCCAATATGGTTAGCCTAGCTGAGTCTTCCAATTTTATTATGATGGTCGAAAATGCTAAGGCCAGCATGGAGTGGTACTTGGATTCAGGGGCAACATGACACATTTGCAATAATGCTGGTCTTATGACAGGGCTCACTACTGTGAAAGAGTCTGTCACAGTTGTGAATAGAGAGACAACTAACGTCTTGAAGGTGGGGAATGCAACGCTGCTGCTATCCTCAGTTAAGACTTTAACTTTAAAAAATGTTAAATTTATTCCTTCATTAGCTACTAACTTAGTGTCTATAAGTTTATTATGTGACGGTGGTATGTCTTTTACCTTTTGTAGTGGTAGACTAACATTGTTAGTTAACTCACACTATTTTGGATGTGCATACGTGCAAAATAAGATATACCGACTAAGTCTAATAAACGAGTTAGTTTAACAAGTTCACACAAACTTAGTTAACTCTAAGACTCTACATGAGAGACTAGGACACATGAATTATAGAAAAATATTCCAAATATCTAGAACTCACCAGATCACATTAGATACTAAATCACCGCCTGATAAATGTGATGTGTGTGTTCAGACTAAGATCACTAAGAAACCTTTTAGTGCAGTTACTAAGAGCACAACACTCATAAAGCTTATACATTCCGATATATGTGACTTTAAAAGTTTTGTCACTCGAGCAGGAAGGAAGTATATGATCACATTCATAGATGACTGTTCTAGATTCTGTCACATTTATCATCTTAAAACTAAAGATGAATCGTTTGAAAAGTTTTGTCTTTTCAAAACCAGGGTAGAAAATCAACTAAATATGAAGGTTAAGAGGTTTATAAGTAATAGAGGAGGACAATACATGCCCAGTGAGTTCCGCGGTTTCCTTGCCTCTCAAGGGATCATAGCAGAAACCATTGCTACTTACTCACCCCAATCGAATGGTATAGCCGAGAGAAAAAATAGAACGTTAACAAAGATGTTGAATTCTATGCTCCTCATTGCTGACATGTTTACTGCATATTGAGGAGAAGTAGTTTTAACTGCAAACCACATTCTGAACAAAGTCCCTCATGCTAAATTAGAGGTTACACCCTACAAGTTTTGGTTTAAGAGACCCCCATCTATAACTACACTTAAGACCTGGGATTGTATAGTCTATGTTAGGGTTTCCAACCCTAGAAGGTCTAAGCTTGGACCTCGGACCAACACGCGTGTCTACTTAGGTTGTGCTGAAGATAGTGATGCAGATAGATTCTTAGACCTGTTTAATAATATAATTATTGAATCTAGGGATATTGTATTCTTTGAGGATAAGTTCCTTAAGGATAAGAACCTGACAATCCCAGGTATGCAAGCAACTATTACTGAGGAAGAACTTGAATTAGTACCGAGAACCTCCTATTCAGTCCTGGTAGACAATAGTGTCCTGGAGTCTAGAAGGACTTCAGTGAGAGAGCAAACTCCCAGAATCTTTGGTAGTGACTTTGTCACTTACCACATTGAGGTCATTCCATTCACCTATAAGGATGCGATGAGATGAAGGGATTCACTACTCTAGAAAGAAGTCATTGATGAAGAGATGAACTCTCTACTTCAGAACAACACCTGAACATTGGTTGATAAGCCAAAAGGAGCTAAAACTATAGGGTGTAAGTGGGTTCTGGAAAAGAAGCTCAATCCTGATGGTAGCATAGCTAAGTATAAAGCATGCATGATTGCTAAAGGTTTCACACAAGTTAGTGGGGTGAATTAATTTGATGTATATTTACCAGTGTGTCACTTAGCAACCATTAGGATACTCCTTGCTATTGCATATATTGAGAACTTTATTGTTCATCAAATGGATGTTAAGACTGCGTTCTTGAATGGTGATCTGATCGAAGAAATATACATGAGCCAACCTGAATGTTTTATAGTAGACAGTCACGAAAGTAAGGTCTGTAAGTGAATCATGTCACTATACAGACTAAAACAAGCACCAAAATTATGACATGAGAAGTTTGACTATAGCGTAAGGAACATGAAATTCATGTCGAGTCTCTCGGATAAATGTCTTTACATACGTAATAGATCGAACAAAGTCGTATAATATACTTATATGTGGATGTTATGCTGATTTTTGGTTCTGCTCAATCCGTAGTGGATGACATTAAGTCAGAACTAATGAAAGAGTTTAACATTAAAGACCTAGGTGTAGCTGAGACAATACTAGGCATGCAAGTGTGCTTTGGAAAAAAATGACATTTTCCTAAGTCAAAACTACTATATAAAGTCCATGTTGGATACGTGGGGATACAGTGAATGTAGAATAGTGGAGACACCTTACGATTACAATAATTGTTTGAGGTCCAATGATGAAGCTGCGATGAGACAGTTATATTTTGCTAAACTGATTGGTAGTCTCATGTATGCTATGGTCTGCACAAGACCTGACATAGCCTTTACGGTCGACATGTTAAGCAGATTCATTAGTAATCCTAGCCAAGATTATTGAGATGCCCTTGATAGGCTTATGTGATACCTAACGCATACCCAAAAGTATGTTTTATTTTACCATGGTCATCCTCCTATTTTGTAAGGATATTCTGATGGATCATGGTGCTCAGAAATCAACGACAGCAAGTCTACTAGTGGATTTACATTCACATTAAGCGAAGCAGCTGTAGCATGGAAGTCCAAGAGGCAATCATGTATTGCACTATCTTCTATGGAATCCGAACTCTATGCTCTAGCTTCAGCCGGAGAAGAAGCAGAGTAGATAAGAGATTTGGTGATGGACATTCCACTGTTGAGCCTGAGTTTGAGTTTTGTTGTAGTTTACTGTGACAATCAGGCTATAAAAATGATTGCTACAAACATGTTCAATAGCAAAAGAAGACAACTTAGGATGAAACAAGCCTAGTTGACCTCTCTCACGAGTCAAGAGATTATGACCCTTATGGATGTGAGATCGAAAGATAATTTTGTAGACGTCTTGAAAAAGGATTTAAATAGAGTTCTCACAATAAAAACATCGGGTGTGAGATGAGATTAAAGTTCATAGAAATATGAAACTTCCTCCTATGTTTATGTTTTGATAGCATGAACCTATAGTCACAACATTCAAGCATTTAATAGCAGTCTGAAACTCCAAATAATTTTTTGATCAAAGCCTAAGATGGTTAGATGTTAGTCATTCCACACCTGATGACTTAACATCTTTCACATTATAAGTTGATTTGAGAATTATTCAACTGGGAATAGAAAGTCGTTGTATGAGTTAATCTAACATTAGTAATCATAACATATTATTCCACATTTGATAATATTGCAAATGACGGTGTGTCAAATCATATGATGAGGTACATAGTGGTCACTAATAAGTAAGATAACAACGTTTGATTTATTAAAATTAAAACTTGACTGGTCCTAGCTAGACTGGATAGAGATGCTGACAGTGTTACTTCACTACTGCTACAAGTACTAAACTCATTTAGGTAGATATAGTTTACTTTGATACATCACTGCATATGTTTATGAATTCATAGAGTCTGACTCATGAAATTACTTGTAGGCACTGGTGAAGATGGAGGAGAGAAAGTGGACTTTGACATGAATGATGGTGATCTATTCTCTGAGTAGAATTGTTACACGTTTATCCATTGCCATTTTTATTTTTCAAGACTTATTTATTATTGAGTAGCACCTTTATTTTTTAGATATTTTTATGTTATTGTTTTAGAACTCATGTTTATGTTTTTTCTTTAAAAACTGTGCTAACTCTTATGGAAATGTGTAGAGTCGGAAACTTGTTTTGATACTCTCCACTTTCTGCACTCTGAAACGTATACGTTATTTGTAACAAATATATGAGGAGATTGTTAGTGTATATTTGGACAATTAACGGGTTCAGAGGCATAACGGGTCGTGTCGGATACACCGATATCCAATACCCATAGAAACTCCTTGGGTTTGCTTATTTATACCCAACTATAGGCAACAGGTAGGGGATTCCACTTTGATCACCAATCGGATGCTTCGAGCAACACTAACACAAGAGGCATTGCAAGCTGTCACCGTCGGCCGTACAACCCTAGTCATCGCCCAACGCCTCTCCACCATTCGCAACGCCCACACCATCGCTGTCATTCACGCTGGCAAAATTGCCGAACACGGAACCCATGAAGAGCTCATAAGCAACGCCGACGACCACTACTCTCGCCTCCTGGTTAGCTCCCGTGAATTAACATCTTCTTCTGACCCAACAAACAACGATGACCCCGCTTGCTCGCCGTCAAAGCTTCATAACAGGGAATACAGCAGAGGCCGCAGCCACAGTTCACTTATTAGCCGAAACCTTAACAGGCCAGAGCCGTCTTTTGCAAAGGAATACGATGATGCAGAACAAGCAAAGGTAGTCAAAGATGTAGCTTTGCCTTTGTTTGGAAGCTGCTTTATTTAAGCAAGCCATAGTGGCGCCAAGCGGCTCTGGGATGCACTGGGGCTTTGTTGAATGGGGCAGTTAAGCCAATATATGGGTATATACTGGGCACAATTGCATCAATTTGCTTTCTCAAAGATAATGAGATAAGGGAGAAGACAAGGACTTGCTCCATTTTTCTACTGGGACTGTCTCTGTTTGTCATTCTTGTCAGCATAACTCACCATTATAACTTGGCAGCCATGAGGGAGTACTTAACCAAGAGGATCAGGGTGCAAATGTTGTCCAAGATCTTAACTTTTGAGATCAGCTGATTCGATCGAGAGGAGAATTTGACCGGCGTGCTTTTCTCCCGCCTCTCCAAGGATGCTCGTGTGGTAAGTTTGTTCGCATCATTCTATTCACAGCTCTAAAGGAAATTAATTTTTAAAAAAACTTTGATCGTCCTCGTTGCCTTCCTCGTCACGGGGAGAGAGTAGCCCTAGCTAAGGGTGTTTACTAATTGAATCGAATAACTATTCAATCGAATTCAAATTTGAGATAAAATGCAGGGATTTGGATTTGGACTCGTTCGAATATTCGGTATCGGATTTGAATTTGGATTCGTGATGAAATGTTGGATTTTAATTTGAGTTCGAATTCGGATTTGAACATGCATTCGAAATCAAAATCGAATTTTATAATATTTAATTATATATAATGTTTGAATATTGTTATATTTAATATTTAATTACTTATATTAATTTTATTTAACTAAATATTCGAAACCGAATTCGAAACCGAATTCGAATTTGAAAAATACGAATTTTAATCGAATATTCACGAGGCGAATTCTGAATTATTCACGAACTATACTATTTGTGAACAAATGTAGCCCTAACTATCTAAATGTTCTCAAACAAACCGAAATAACATGAACAATAAAAAAATCATCTTTCTTGCTCAGTTTGATCTCTATCCATGCATTTATTTCATGAATCACGATCCGTGCACACATTGTGTTGGGTGTGGTTCTCATCCGATGCGGAGAAAACCACCGAGCTTGTGTGTATCGAGTTCGTAATACGTTCTCGTGACTCCAAGCTAGCGTTTTTGTTTCCTTCTTAAATCTGGCAGAATTATAAATATATATATATACAAGCATGCATCATGCTTTGTATATATATATATATATATATATATATATATATATATATATATATATATATATATATATATAATATATAATATATATGCCATATATATATATATATATATATATAGATGCTGTAGCAGCTTGTGACAGGAGCAGCTTACGAAGCAAAAAAAGGAAGAAAAAAAGGGAGAGGCACCAAGAGAATAGCAGCTTGAGAGAGCGGAGAGATTGCAGCTCCGCCATCGTTGTTGCCGCCGCCGCCGCGTTATTGAAACATCATCGCCGCGTCGTTAAAAAACTGCCATAGCCGCCTTTGTTTGGAGGCCGCCGCCGCCGCCGTCGTTGCTTTAGGAGTTTGGGCGTCGTACTACGACGTTGATGTGATCACGCTGCACAAATCAAGAAGGTTCACTGGTGAGGATTTCTTAAATCCGTCATTTATTCCTATTGAGTATTTTGTATTCTATTATATATCATTTGTGTAGCAACGTGGTGAAGATCCTTTGTAGATCGAGGAGGGAAAACCTGTAAATTTTTTGCGTGTTTTTATACACGTTCTAGTGGAGGCTTTCAGGGTTGGACTCCGATCGTCCCATGGTTTTCACCCAACTGGGTTTCCACGTTAAAAATTCTTGCGTGCTATCTTTATTTCATTTTGTATTTGTACATGCTAAAACGATCGTGCAGGTGCTCGCGCTAAATTAATTTGCAGGTGCTCAGGTCGGGTTTGCGTGCTCTCAAACCCAACAAGTGGTATCAGAGCGAGGTTTAGTGACAGAGCAGATACTGGGCTGACCTTGGGGTTTCAGGACGAGTCGATCGGGATCTCGGGTGTGCAATTGGGAGTGGTAGTTTACGACCATTGGCCTGCTGGCTATCCTCTCCAGCTGCATACTTTGAGATAGTCGACTCAAAGATCAGTGGTCGGTCCGGCCAGTCGGCAAAGCAGGATGGAGTCTACATCCGGTTCAGAGCAGATAATAAAGTTGAATGGTGCCAATTATCACCAGTGGCATCTACTGATGGAGGATCTGATATATGTGAAGGGTTGGCATGCTCCTATCTTTGAGGAGATGCCAAAGGACACAGATCCAGCAAAATGGAAGGTGGAACATCGGAAGCTGTGTGAGTTTATCAGACGGTTCGTGGAGCCGAACGTCTACAACTATGTTGCTAGTATCAATGATGCAAAGGATCTGTGAAAGACTCTCGAGACCTTGTATGCCAAGAGCACGGGCATCAACAAGTTATATTTGCTAAAGAAGCTTGGAGAGTTCAGATACCGGGAGGGCTCACCTATATTGGATCATGTCAACGAGTTCCAGGGGATAATTGATCGTCTGACTGCTATGAAGGTGACTTTCGAAGACGAGGTGAATGCATTGTGGCTTCTCAAGTCACTTCCAGACTCTTGGGAGATGGTCAGAGTTTCTCTGATCAATTCTTCCCCCTAGGGGATTGTTTCCATGGAGATCGTCAAGAGTGGGATCTTGAATGAGGAGGTGAGACGAAAGTCTTAGGGGACTTCAGGCTCTTCTTCACGAGCTAACGTTCTCTTTACTAAGTCCAGGGGGAGAGGAAGGAGTAAGAGCCGAGGAAGGAAGGAGAACAGGAGTCAGAGTAGGGGCAAGTCGAAGTCACGTTGTCAGAACGTGGAATGCCACTACTGTCATAAGAAGGGCCACATCAAGAAATTCTGCTGCTCGTTGAAGAACGATCAGAAGAAGGGGATTGCCACTGAGGGAAAAGATGAGGGTCACCTTCATAGCAGTCAGATGCTGGATCGTTGACTCTGGAGCCTCTGCGCATGTCTCCCACAACAGGGAGCTATTTACCACTTACACCACTCATGACTGTGGGGTGTTGAGGATGGGCAATGGGGATTGTTGGGTATTGTATCCACAACGTACCTGATTTGAAGAAGCCCCTGAACAAGCTAAGGTAAATAGACTATGTATTTGACAAAATATTTCAAGTTGTGCTTGCAGTTATTCCACGCTAATTGCACACCAATGTCAGGGTGCAGTAGGTCAATATACACGGGTCTGCACGACGTAATCCCTCGTTGAGCAGATCAGTGTGTTGGCCTACTTGTACTCTCTTTATTGGAGTGTACTTATTTTCAAGTACAGGGCTGTGATATTGCAAGAGCAGACAAGGAGCTAGGATGGGTCAAAGAGCAGTCCATGGGCGGATAGACGAAAAATCGTCTAAGTGTTAATCGACGAGAATCACCAAGCGATTCTCGCCGATTCGGGGAGAATCATCAAGTGATTCTCGCCGATTCGGTGAGAATCACTAGTGATTCGAATCACTAGTGATTCTCGCCGAATCGTCGAGAATCAATAGCCGATTCTCGCCGTCTCCTTCCGGCAAAACAGTGAATGTAACCAAGTCAACTTCGACGAGAATCATCCTTGATTCTCGCCGAATCGTCGAGAATCACCTTTGATTCTCGACGATTCGATGAGACTCACCTTCGATTCTCGCCGATTTTGACTTGGGCGAATTCTGGATCCCGCTGGACCGGACTCTGCCGCTGGCGCTGTTCTGAACCGGGGTTAGGGTTTCTTCAGGTGGGACCCATAACGGTTATATTGGAGTATTTCCATCGTATAAATATACGAGTATTTTGAACAGAAAAGAGACAGAAAGAAATACACGAGCCGCCGACCGTGACCTAGATCGCGATTCCTACTCCGCCGTCGCCGCTCGTGGAAGTTGTTCGCCGACCTTAATCGTGATTTCTTCCAGATCTTCCGGCGACAGAAGCTTAGCCAAGCTTAGAGTCTCACGCGTCTAACCAGAGATCTTTTGTCTCTTGATTTCTTGATCGGGAAAACCTTCCCCGTCCGAATCGATCGAGACGATCGATCCTAGTGTGACCGTTGGAAGACCTAGCTAGCTTTGCTACGAAGTTTGGATCTCCAAAGTACAGCAGCCGCACACCGTTGTCGCCGCCGATCCCGTGAACCAAGCCGCCGCCCATCTTGCCGCCGCCGGTTCCGGGGAGATTCTCTCCAAGAGAGATCTAGGGTTGTGGACTCTTCGTGGACTTCAAGAACACGTCGTCAATGAAGAGGGACACCTTAGTCTCCAAAAGTAGTTTGTATTTCTTGTACATTCTAGTTCATTTTCATTGTAAAGGAACGTTGGTTCCGAGTTGTAAGGGTTGGGTGCAACCCGTATTGTGGGAGTGTTGACTCCTACGTGTGGAAGGGTTCCTTCCGATAGTGCAAGGATTGGATTTCAATCCTGTTGGTGAAGAGACCGAGTCGTCCCTTGTTGGGAGATAGGTCAAAGGGGGAAAGTGGATGTACCCAAATCGGGGAACGACTATAAATGCCTTGTGTACCTTCTTTGCTGTGGTGTTTTGTTTTCTTGTGCAGGTACAATTTTAAATTCCGCAAAAACGCTGCACGTCACCTATTCCCCCCCTTAGGTGAAGATAGTTGACACTAGGTGGACTTTCAAGTGGTATCAGAGGGAGGTTGCTCATCAAAAAGGTTAACACCTTGAGTTGAATCCTGTCGTTAGTGTCAAGAAGAAGGCAATCATCTACTATGGACGGGCTCAAGTTCATAGGAAAGATCCCAGTGTGCACCAGACTCAACTTTCCTATCTGGAAGGAAAGGATCCGGTTCTACTTGGAAGCAGTTGATCCTCGACTCTTCATGATCGTGGAGGAGGGACCTTATGTCCCCACTAAGGTCTCCACCATAGATCCTACCAAGAAAGTGCCAAAAAAAATTTCTGAAATGGACAAGGACGAGATGGTGCTGGTGGGACTTGATAAGAAGGCGCAGAACATTCTGGTCAGCGCGGTCGATGACTCAATGATGCAGAACTTCAGCAACTGCAGGACAGCAAAGGAGATCTGACACTGCCTGATTATCCTAATGGAGGGCACTGATGAAGTGAGGGATGATCGGAGATCCCTTCTGAACCAGAAATATAAGGCCTTCAGACAAGGGCCTAAGGAAGAGATCGGAGTCACCTTCGAGAACTTCCTCAAGATTGTCAATGCGCTCAAAGGATATGAAAGAGTGTTCACTGATGGTGAACTTAATGACAAATTCCTTAGGTCCCTCACTAAGGAATGAGACACAAAGATCTGCGCCATCCGAGAGTTTGGCAGACTAGCTGAAACAGACCTGCAAATTCTGTTTGGGAAGTTGATGTCCTATGAGCTTCAACTGAACACCAGGAAAGCAGAAGAAGAAGCAGAGAAGGCTGCAGCCAAATAGAAGACTGTGGCTCTAAAAGCCATTCACTCTAGAAAAGGCAAGGGTGCGGCATCATACCGTGCCAGGAAAAAGGATGAGGAGGAGGACTCTGAGCCATGTTCCTCCAGCTCAGAGCTGTCTGAGGAGGATTTCTCCCTCATCACCCGAGAATTCAAGAAGTTCCTCAAGATGAGGAATCAAAGAAAGAGAGACGGCTCCTCCTCCAGACTTCAGAAGAAAAATTATTGTTCTGACAGGTATACTTCTAAACCGAACAAACATCGCTCCTCTGACATTATTGGTTTTGGATGCAATATGCCAGGACACGTCGTGGCCGACTGCTACCTCGGCAAGAGAGAAAAAGGGAAAGGAGAGGAGCACAAATCCTCTAGAGATAAGAAGAAAGAGCGGAGCTACATCGCCAAAAGGCCAAAGAAACTGAGTGCGTCTGATTCTTCAGACTCTAGTGATGATGAGGAAGCCTACTTCGGGCTGGTGGGTCGCTCCGACTCTGAAGGAGAATGTCCCCCATTTACTGGGAAGGTAAAAGCTCACACCCCTCTCTCCGACTCTGAATCTGATCCTGAGTGTCAGGATGATGACCCTGAGGATAGCCTTTCGGCCCGTGAAGCTGAGCTCCTCGAGAAGTATGAGCTTCTGCTCAACACTTTCGAGGAGTGCCGTAAGAGATTGAAGGCTGAGAAAAAGGAAGTGAAATTCCTTAAGGGTGAGTGTGTTTCCCTAAGGGAAGAGATCACCAGTTTGATTTCTCTCCGACAGGAGCACCTTGACCTGACTTCAAAGCATTCAAAGTCTCTTAAGCTCCTTGATCTTAAGCAGGAGGAAGTCGACAAGTTGGAAGAACAACTTGCGGTAGAAAGGAAGATCGTCAAGAGCTTCTCTATGCCAAAAATAGTTCTTCCAGTTGTTGATACCTTCTTTGCTCAGGCCAAAGGAGCTGGCTTGGGGCATGAAGGGGTATCTGGTTCCTCATCCAGGAGAAACAGGAACCAGAGGAAGAATAAGGCCGCCAAGAAGGCCTCTGCTGCTGAAAAGGGGAAGGCTCCGCTCAGTCCTGTTGCGTTCAGAAAGCCTAGCTTTCCTTGCAACCAACATGACTTTGAATCAACCTTTGGTCATCATTTCCGGCCCTCGGTTGCAAAACCAAAGAGCCGATATGATGGTTGGACCTTTCCCCGGAACTTCGGTGAGAGTGTCTTCAAGGCACCTTATGAGGAAATCCACATGAGAAATTATGGTCAATTCTCTAGCGGCCATAATGGAAAGCAGGCATCAAGAGTCAAGCATGTTATACTGACGAAACAAAAGGTGAAGAAGTCATGTGACTGCAATCACCATGAGGACTCCACCTCCAGATCCAAGGCCCCGGCTGTACCCACCATTCCCAGGGTAAGGCTGGAGCCTAGGAAGAGGTACAACAAATTTGACTGTTGGTGTTGTGGCAAAGTCGGTCACTTTGCCGTGGATTGTTGGTTTAACCCGAGGTATAACGAGACTCCCTATGTTAGCACTGCGAGGCTGACCACTCGTAAGGTTAACCAACCGAGGGGGAGTATGCTAACCAGGAATCTAGGACCCAAGTTCGATTGGGTTCCTAAGGGAAATTAATTTTGTTTTGCAGGAATGTCCAAAGGCCACCAAAACGCCAATCTGGTACTTGGACAGTGGATGCTCCCGGCACATGACTGGGACAAGAAGCCTGCTGCGTGATTACACTCCAGTCGAGAATGGACCCAAAGTCATCTTTGGAGGGTCAGATCGAGGAGTCACCAGAGGTTACGGTATGATTTCCAATGGTATAATCTCTATCACCGACGTGGCTTATGTTGAATGGTTAAACCATAACCTGATCAGTGTAAGTCAGTTATGTGACAAAGGTTATGACGTTAAGTTCTGCAAGGATAAATGTCTGATAATTTCATGTGCCTCTTCTGAGACGGTATTAACAGGCATTAGGAGCAGAAATATCTTCTGCTTAAATTTTCTCAGTTTAGATTCATCTACCCCCATATGCCTTGTGGCAACAGACAGTGCATCTCTTTGTGAACAATGACACAAGAGATTGACACATATTAATTTCAAAACAATTAGTATGCTGTTTTCTAAAAACTTAGTAAGGGATGCTCCCGTTATCAAGTGCATCAAAGATAGCCCCTGTCCTGCATGCCAGATGGGCAAACAGACTTGGGCTACCTTTAAGAGCATTGCAGACAAAGACTCTTCCCGATGTCTTTACCTTCTACATATGGACTTGTTTGGTCCAATGCAAGTTCATAGCTTGGGAGGCAAGTCCTATACGCTAGTGATAGTTGATGATTATTCTTGGTTTACATGGGTGATCTTCTTAAAACGAAAGTCGGATACGTTTGACATCTTCACTAGTTTTGTCAAGCAGGTTCAGAACGAATTTAACTGCCCAGTGGTCAAAATCAGAAGTGACCATGGAACAGAATTCGAATCTGGTGCTATGACAGAGATTTTTGAAGAACAAGGTATCTTTCATGAGTTTTCCTCTCTGCGCATTCCTCAGCAAAATGGAGTTGCGGAGAGGAGAAATAGAACTCTCATTGAAGCCTGCACGACAATGTTGAAAGACGCTTCTCTCCCAGAATACTTCTGGGCAGAGGCTGTCAATACAGCTTGTCATGTACAAAACCGAGCATTGATCAACAAGCGTCATCGTAAGACGCCTTATGAGCTACTGAGAGGAAGAAAACCAACCATGTCCTACTTGAGGATCTTTGGTTGCAGATGCTATGTATTGAATAATGGGAAGTACCCGCGTACTAAATTTGGTGAAAAATGCTTCGAAGGCATATTCATGGGCTATAGTTCCCACAGTCGGGCATATAGGGTCTTCAATAAGAAAACCCTAGTGGTAGAAGAATCAATTAATGTTGTATTTGATGAAGGAAGTTTGCTTAACAGTAATTCTTCCAGTAGTATTCTTGAAGATGCAGGTGCACGACTTGAACAGCTGGATCTCGATGAGACAGCTAAAGATGAAACTCCTAAGTACGTCAAAGTTTCCACCTCCACGTCATCTGGGAATGTTGAAGATCAAAATGGAACAAATCTCTTATAAGAATGAGAAGCCCAAGAAGTAGTCGAAGCTCCAGACACCAGACTTCTAGAGCTCCGGCACATGAGGGATCACCCTAGAGATCAGATCATCGGAGATCCTCGTGTCGGTGTCAGAACTCGAAGAGGTACTATTAACGAAATTTTGCATCTTAGCTTCCTGTCACAGGTTGAGCCAAAGAAGTTCGACGAAGCGAACAAAGATGCGACATGGATTCTGGCCATGCAAGATGAACTACATCAATTCGAACGATGCAACGTTTGGACGCTGGTTCTCAGACCACACAAGCAGAATGTGATTGGCACCAAGTGGATCTTCAGAAACAAGCTGGATGAACATGGTGTCATCATAAAGAACAAGGCAAGGCTGGTGGCTCAAGGTTACAGACAGGAGGAGGGGATTGACTTCGATCAGACCTTCGCACCAGTGGCAAGGCTCGAGGCAATCAGATTGTTCCTGGCGTATGCTTCGCACAAAGGATTCACAGTCTATCAAATGGATGTGAAATCAGCATTCTTGAACGGAGACTTGAAAGAGGAAGTATACGTCGCTCAACTCCCAGGTTTTATCAATCCTACTTATCCCAATCATGTATATTTTCTCAATAAAGCTTTATATGGTTTAAAACAAGCTCCACGAGCTTGGTATGAGACTTTATCTAGTTTTCTTCTTGAGAATAAGTTCTCTAGAGGTAAAATAGATAAGATATTGTTTGTTAGGGAAGTCAAAGGCAAGATTTTGCTGGTGCAAATCTATGCCGATGACATAATATTCGGCTCAACAGACAACAATCTTTGCAAAAAGTTTTCCAAACTTATGCAAGGAAAGTTTGAAATGAGCAGTATGAGAGAGCTAAAGTATTTCTTAGGACTTCAAGTGAAACAGTCTGAGGATGGAATCTTCATCTCTCAGACGAAGTTCACAAATGAACTCCTCAAGAAATTCGGCATGGAGAGTGCAACCTCTATGAGGACTCCAATGGGATCCACTATGTCTCTGGATAAGGATGAGAAAGGTAAACCTTTCGATGAAACCAAATACAGAAGCATCATTGGATCCCTGCTCTACCTTACTGCCAGTAGACCGGATATTATGTTCTCCACATGTGTCTGTGCCCGATATCAGGTGAACACTAAGGAATTTCACTATGTCGCTGCAAAGCGAATTCTAAGATACCTTAAAGGTACTCCCAATCTTGGCTTGTGGTACCCGAGAAACAATGATGTCGAGCTAATAGGTTTTTCAGATGCTGATTTTGCAGGGAGTAGGGATGACAAGAAAAGCACTTCCGGGACGTGTCAATTCCTCGGAAGAAGGCTTATCTCATGGAACAGCAAGAAGCAGAATTGTGTAGCTACCTCCACAGCAGAGTCTGAGTACATCTCGGCTGGCAGTTGTTGCGCACAACTCCTATGGATCAGAAACCAGTTAGCCGACTACGACCTTCAGTTCAAGGAAGTACCAATGTACTGCGACTCCTCCAGTGTAATTGCGATTGCCAACAATCCGGTATCGCACAGCAGAACGAAGCATATTGAAGTGCGCTACCACTTCATTCGGGAGCACGTGGAGAACAAGGACATCTCTCTCTGTTATGTTCCCACGGACAAGCAGATTGCAGATATTTTCACAAAGCCCTTAGACGAAGCTAAGTTCAGTCTGTTCAAAACTGAATTGGGGATGCTAAACTATGAGGAATGAAGACTACAGAAGCTCCAGGCTCATGCATCTAGGGGGAGCCTCTGCCAGGAACTCAAGTGTGAGCACAGGGGAAAGTACTGAGGGGGAGCAAGGGGTCAAATGCAACAGACCCAGATTTGCAGAAGCCGAAAAGGGTGAGATTACCCTCTCGGCTAAGGCTAAGGTGGCTCCAAGTTTGCTCTCACGAAATTGGTATTGGTATTGAATATCTCTCTCAACTCAATTTCAAGGTTATGATTTTCATTCCCATACGCTTTATTCACCTTAGCTTGTAGGGTTTAGGCTTCTTCAAATAGGGGGAGATTGTTGGGTATTGTATCCACAATGTACCTGATTTGAAGAAGCCCCTGAACAAGCTAAGGTAAATAGACTATGTATTTGACAAAATATTTCAAGTTGTGCTTGCAGTTATTCCATGCTAAGTGCACACCAATGTCAGGGTGCAGTAGGTCAATATACACGGGTCTGCACGACGTAATCCCTCGTTGAGCAGATCAGTGTGTTGGCCTACTTGTACTCTCTCTATTGGAGTGTACTTATTTTCAAGTACATGGCTGTGATATTGCAAGAGCAGACAAGGAGCTAGGATGGGTCAAAGAGCAGTCCATGGGTGGATAGACGAAAAATCGTCTAAGTGTTAATCGACGAGAATCACCAAGTGATTCTCGCCGATTCGGGGAGAATCATCAAGTGATTCTCGCCGATTCGGTGAGAATCACTAGTGATTTCGCCGAATCGTCGAGAATCAATAGCCGATTCTCACCGTCTCCTTCCGGCGAAAATAGTGAATGCAACCAAGTCAACTTCGACGAGAATCATCCTTGATTCTCGCCGAATCGTCGAGAATCACCTTTGATTCTCGACGATTCGACGAGACTCACCTTCGATTCTCGCCGATTTTGACTTGGGCGAATTCTGGATCCCGCTGGACCGAACTCTACCGCTGGCTCTGTTCTGAACTGGGGTTAGGGTTTCTTCAGGTGGGACCCATAACAGTTATATTGGAGTATTTCCACCGTATAAATATACGAGTATTTTGAACAGAAAAGAGACAGAAAGAAATACACGAGCCGCCGACCGTGACCTAGATCGCAATTCCTGCTCCGCCGCCGTCGCCGCTCGTGGAAGTTGTTCGCCGACCTTGATCGTGATTTCTTCCAGATCTTTCGGCGACAGAAGCTTAGCCAAGCTTAGAGTCTCACGCGTCTAACCAGAGATCCTTTGTCTCTTGATTTGTTGATCGGGAAAACCTTCCCCGTCCGAATCGATCGAGACGATCGATCCTAGTGTGACCGTTGGAAGAACTAGCTAGCTTTGCTACGAAGTTTGGATCTCCAAAGTATAGCAGCCGCACACCATTGTTGCCGCCGATCCCGTGAACCAAGCAGCCGCCCATCTTGCCGCCGCTGGTTCCGGGGAGATTCTCTCCAAGAGAGATCTAGGGTTGTGGACTCTTCGTGGACTTCAAGAACACGTCGTCAACGAAGAGGGACACCTTAGTCTCCAAAAGTAGTTTGTATTTCTTGTACATTCTAGTTCATTTTTGTTATAAAGGAACGTTGGTTCCGAGTTGTAAGGGTTGGGTGCAACCCGTGTTGTGGGAGTGTTGACTCATACGTGTGGAAGGGTTCCTTCCGATAGTGCAAGGATTGGATTTCAATCCTGTTGGTGAAGAGACCGAGTCGTCCCTTGTTGGGAGATAGGTCGAAGGGGAAAGTGGATGTACCCAAATCGGGGAGCCACTATAAATTGCTTGTGTACCTTCTTTGCTGTGGTGTTTTGTTTTCTTGTGCAGGTACAATTTTAAATTTCGCAAAAACGTTGCACGTCACCTATTCCCCCCCCTCCCCCCTTAGGTGAAGATAGTTGACACTAGGTGGACTTTCAGGGATACGTCTAAGGTACTTGGGCGTGGAGACATGCATTTGAAGACGAGAACTGGAGCCCTGCTAGTTTTGAGGGATGTACGACATGTGCCAGACATCCGTTTCAATCTGATATCTGTTGGCAGACTTGGAGATGAATGACACCTGAGTATCTTTGGAGGAGATTTATGGAAGCTGATCAGGGGATCACTTGTGATGGCCAGGGGTTATAGAGATTCTGGACTGTACTACTTGGAGGGGAGGCCTGGAGCTGCTCAGTCGAACTCCGTCAGGGATGAGGCAACCACTTCCTTATGGCATAGGAGGCTGGCACACATTAGCCAGAAGGGTTTGGGATGCCTGGCGAAGAAAAAGCTCATTAGTGACATTTCTGGTGATCATTTGGACAGGTGTGACCATTGCATGGCTGGAAAGCAGAACATGATTTCATTCCTGAGCCACACGTCCACCAAGAGATCGGAGCCTTTCGAGCTAGTTCATACTGATGTTTGCGGACCTCTAAAGGTCCAGACTAGAGGAGGAGCTTTGTACTTCGTTACCTTCATCGACGATCATTCGAGGAAGCTTTGGGTCTACGCTATCAAGACCAAAGATCCGGTACTCGATACTTTCAGGAGATTCCATGCTGAGGTAGAGAGACAGTCTGGGAAGAGGCTGAGATGCATTAGGTCCGACAACGAGGGAGAGTACATTGGTCTGTTTGACGAGTACTGTAGGGACCATGGCAGCAGACATGAGAAGACCCCACCGAAGACACCGCAGCTGAATGACGTAGCTGAGAGGATTCGGTGCATGCTATCTGAGTCGAAGCTGCCAGTGATGTTCTGGGGCGAGGATCTTCTTACTGCAGCGCATGTCATCAATCTCTCGCCGAGTTCAGCTTTGCAGGAGGATGTCCCTGATAGGGTCTGGTATGGGAAAGACCCCTCTTACAATCACTTACGGGTATTTGGCTGCAAAGCCTTTGTGCACGTCCCCAGGGACGAGAGATCGAAGTTAGATTCGAAGACCCGACAATGTATTTTCTTGGGGTACGGCTATAGTGGAGAGTTTGGGTACAGGTTCTTTGATCCAGTTGAGAAGAAGCTTGTACATAGTTGTGATGCTGTTTTTTGTGAGGATCAGACTGTTGGTGATCCTGAGGGGACTATTGAGTCTGAGGTTAATTCTCGCACTACTGCAGAGTTACCTATGGTTGGAGTTGATGACACCGAGGAGGCCATTGAGTCTGTGCCAGCACAGGGCACTAATACCCTTTTGGATCATGATATCACCACTGACGGTGAACCAGGAGTTGCTGAGGATATTACTGATGATGTGCCTGCCCTGCGGAGGTCAGATCGGACCAGACACCCGTCCGCTAGATATTCTGCATCAGAGTTCATATTGCTGACTGATGTGGGGGAGCCTGAGAGTTATGGCGAGGCTGTGGAGAGCAACGAGAAGCGTCAGTGGATGGTTGCTATGCAGGAGGAGATGCAGTCACTGCAAAAGAACCACACGTATGACCTGATGAGATTGCCTAAGGGCAAGAAGACCTTGAAGAATCAGTGGATTTTCAGGGTGAAGCAGGGTGATTCCTCCACACCTCTCAGATACAAGGCCAGGCTGGTGGTGAAGGGCTTTGGACATCGACAGGGTGTTGACTTTGATGAGATCTTCTCGCCTGTGGTGAAGATGTCATCTATTCGGGTTGCCCTTGGACTTGCTGCAAGGCTTGATTTGGAGATAGAGCATATGGATGTCAAGACCGCCTTTCTGCGTGGCGATCTTGAGGAGGAGCTATACATGGAGCAGCCTGAGGGCTTTAGGGTCAGGGGAAAGGAAGGTCTGGTGTGCCGCTTGCAGAAGAGTTTATATGGCCTGAAGCAGGCCCCGCGATAATGGTATAGGAAGTTTGATTCTTTCATGGGGGAGATCAATTTCAGGAGGACCACCCTTGACCACTGCGTGTTCATCAAGCAGTATGCTCCAGAGGATTTCATCATTTTGCTGTTGTACATGGACGATATGTTGATCGTCGGGAGGAACACTGCTCGTATTGTTGAGTTGAAGCAGCAGTTGAGTTCGACTTTTGAGATGAAGGATCTGGGTGCTGCGAAGACTATTTTGGGGATGCACATTCGCAGAGACAGGGGAGCCAGATTACTTTGGTTATCACAGGAGCGGTACATCCGTAAAGTTTTGTAGAGATTTGATATGGATCATGCGAAGAAGGTGAGCACGTCTCTTGCGGCTCACTTCAGGCTTACAGCTGATCAGTGCCCCAGCACACCCGAGGAGATCGAGGCGATGCAGAAGGTTCCGTTTGCATCTGCAGTTAGAAGTCTTATGTATGCGATGGTGTGTACACGACCAGATATTGCGCATGCCATTGGGACTGTCAGTAGATTTCTCTCCAATCCTGGGAGAGAGCATTGGAGCGCAGTGATGTGGATACTGCATTACCTGCAGGGGACTTCAGATTTGGCGTTGAGATTTGGGGACAGTGAGCCTGAGCCGTTGGGCTACACTGATGCTGACATGGTTGGAGATTTGGATTCTAGGAGATCAACGTCAGGATACATGATTCTGTTTGCAGGGGGAGCTGTCTCGTGGGCGTCGAGATTGCAGAATTGCGTTGCACTGTCCACTACAGAGGCTGAGTTCATTGCGGTTACTGAGGCTGGGAAGAAGTTGCTTTGGATGAAAAGGTTCATCAAAAAACTTGGATTCACTCAGGACCGATATACACTCTTGTGTGATAGTCAGAGCGCTATTCACATGGGGAAGAACCCCACGTTTCATTCGAGGTCGAAGCACATCGACACTCGGTATCATTGGATACGAGATGTTTTGGAGCAGAAGGAGCTCGACTTACAAAAAGTGCATGCTGATGACAACGGGGCAGATATGATCACAAAGTCATTACCGAGGGGGAAGTTTGAACACTGCCTGAGGATCGCCAGAATGACGGTTTCCTCCTCATCGTTGTGAAGGGGGAGAATTGTTGGGTGTGGTTCTCATCCGATGCGGAGAAAACTACCGAGCTTGTGTGTATCGAGTTCGTAATACGTTCTCGTGACTCCCAAGCTAGCATTTCTGTTTCCTTCTTAAATCTAGCAAAATTCTTAATATATATATATATACAAGCATGCATCATGCTTTGTATATATATATATATATATATTATTATTATTATATAAAGCAATATAGATATTTGGAGGCACACCATAGAACAAACAAGAGCCATTGGATCATGAGAGAGAGCATGGAGAGAGTTGGGAGAGAGAGAGGAGGGAGTGAGAGCAAGAGAGAGAGGGGAGGAGAGAGAGAGGGAGAGAGAAAGGAAGAGATGGCTTAAGGGAGAGGAGAAAGGGGGGAGAGAGGGGAGGAGAGAGAGGGAGGGAGAAAGGGAGAGAGATGAGGAAGGTAGAGAAAGAAGAGAAAGTAAAATATTGCGTGAAATTAATGTTTTTATGATAAAACGTAAAATTTTTTATAAAATAAAAATTGTGATATTGATTTATATTTTTTTACGGTCATTTTGAGCACTCATATGTATATATTACGGGTACTGCCCATCTTGATGTGGGTGCTTCACGATTTGATGTGAACGCATCCCGCTTTGATGCGGGCGCATCCCGCAACGACGCATCGAGCACGGGCGTAGCCCATACGAAGATGCTCGTGTGTGTGTATATATATATATATATATATATATATATATATATATATATATATATATATATATATATATATATATAAAAGCATGCGGATCATGCTTGCCATTAATATACACATATATTTATATATATAAAAATGTTGTAGTAGCTTGTGACATGAGCAGCTTATGAAGAAAAAAAAAGAGAGAGGCACCGAGAGAATAACAACTTGAGAGAGCGGAGAGATTGCAGCTCCGCCATCTCTTTTGCCGCCGCCGCCGCGTTATTGAAACGCCATCGCCGCGTCGTTAAAAAGCTGTCATAGCCGCCTTTGTTTGAAGGCCGCCGTTGCCGCCGTTGCTTCAGGAGTTTGGGCGTCGTACTACGACGTTGATGTGATCACGCTGCACAAATAAAGAAGGTTCACTGGAGAGGATTTCTTAAATCCGCCATTTGTTCCTCTTGGGTATTTTGTATTCTATTATATACCATTTGTGTAGCAACGTGGTGAAGATCCTTTGTGGATCGAGGAGGGAAAGCCTGTAAATTTTTTGCGTGTTTTTATACACGTTCTAGTGGATGCTTTCAGTGTTGGACTCCGATCGTCCTGTGGTTTTCACCCAACTGGGTTTCTACGTTAAAAATTCTTGAGTGCTGTCTTTATTTCATTTTGTATTTGTACCTGCTAAAACGATCGTGCAGGTGCTCGGACTAAATTAATTTGCAGGTGCTCAGGTCGGGTTTGCGTGCTCTCAAACCCAACACATTGAAGTGCATAGAAGGTCGTCAGAGATGTTCCTTCGTTGTTGGGCTTTGTGAAGAAGAACGAAGACATTGTCTGCTCAAGTTTAAAATTTGTTTGCGGATAACAATTTATAAGCACAAATAAAGGCTATGCTTGGTGCAATGGTGGTGGTCATGAATGGGGGTTATGAACCGTCTTTCGTAAACACTTGTCCTCATCTAAAGAATTTCATTTATTTTTATGTTCAAAATTAGTAAACTTTTTTGATAACTGTTGTGAGGTCAAACATACATCCTTGATGCGGAAAATTTTTGGGTAGGGGTAGCATATATTACATAGGTGCAGGTGAATTTTGGACCGCAAGATTTGTTATCGGACGGCTGGATTTTGAAAAAAAGGTGTTACGGCCGGATTTCAAAAAACAACAATGTTCGGCCATATGATTTTGAAAAAAAATCATAAAAATGATCTGCGGATAGACATTTATGATATGTGAATGATTTTTTTTTTGTATTTTGCTGCGGGTTCTTCTGCTCGTGGGAGATCGTATCTCGCTCGTTATTCAAACTCTCTCCACCATTGCCATCTGCATCTGTTCAGGGCTGCTGATCGCCTGAAAACTAACATTAGTAATTCTGTCCCTACACACGATACATTTTCTTAAAGAGAATGTCTAAGAAATCCCACAAGGCCCTACTGGAGTGCGGCAAGCTCACTACAATTAGTAATTCTAAGATATCCCAGGCGGAGCCTCACAGCGACAACATTCTTAAGGCTTGGATTGCCGGCGTCTTCCTCGGCCTATCAAGATGCATCATCATCTGCACTATTTCATCGTCCTTATGGTATGGAAGCATGCTGATCTCCCATGGAGAGATCACCCCAAAACAGTGCTTCCAAAGCTTCACAATCTTCATGGGCTTCGGCCGCGTGATGGCGGAGGCGGCTACTCTGACATCCTATCTTTCCAAGAGCGCAGCCACCGGCGCTTCCATTTTCGCGATTCTCAACCGCCCCAGCTTAATTGAGCCTTATGACAGCGAGGGCTGTCGTGTAGAATGCGTCAATGGTGATATTGAGCTCCTCAATGTTGAGTATTGTTGAGATTATGACACCTCCGCGATCCACGTGACCGGATCGTCGAGATCGCGACACGTCATCGATCCGTGGGAGACCACAATTCCTAATCCAGGCTAAACCTATTTAGGAATATTATTTAGGAAGATCATTAATAAGAGGATATTTAATTATAGGATTATGACACCTCATCAATCCGTGTGCCTCCATAATTCCTAATTTTGGAGGAGTCCTATATTTGGAATATATTTATGAGGAAAAATGAGGCAATCTCCTAAATAGGAGATCATCTTCCTAATTTGATATTTGATCTTGATCCTATAAATAGTAGCTCGCTCTTGCCGTTTCATTTTCAAGCAAGAATTAGAGAGGAATCCAGCTTATTTTCGGCCACCAGTGAGGAGTGTGAGAGCAGGTTCTGTGGAGCCGGTTTCCAGCGGCGGCGGCGGCAGCGAGCGGACCTCGTCAGTGCAGGAGGATCAGAGGCGGCGACAGGCGTGTTGCAGCGGCGATCTACAGGCGGCATCGAGAGGTGTTCAGGCGGCGGCAACGACGACAACTCCAGTTCAGACCAGGCGCGGCGGCGGCGGCGGCAGTAGGCGTGCTGCGGCGGGTGCGGCGCATCAGGCTCAACTCAGGCGGAGGCGGCTTTGTCCAGCGGCGGCAGGCAGCTCCAGGAGGCGGCAGTAGCAGGAGGATTCAGGTGGAGGCGGCTCTGTCCAGCGGCGGAAGACAGCTCCAGGCGGCGACAACAGGTGCAGGAACGACAGATCCATCGGGGAAGAAGAACAGAAGTTGTCGCCCGGCGACATCGATACCGCCCGGCGATATCGGTTCTTCAAGTTTTGGGTTCTTTGGTTTTCCTTTGTTGTTCGACCGTATCTGTTTGGTCTCTGGTTGTATCTGTGTAACCTCATCAGTTTTAGTGGATCTTTCTGGCGCGCTCTCCCCGTGGAGTAGGAGTCCCAACTCCGAACCACGTAATTATTTTTGTCGTCTGGTTGTGCTTGGTTTTTGATTTAAATTTCGTTTATCATAGTATTGCTCAGATTAGCTTCCGTTGCTAGATCCGCGGCGAACCACCGTAGTTGCGGATCCGGTCCCAATTTCACAACAATTGGTATCAGAGCCAGGTTCGACCCTTCGGACCTCGGTGAGCAATAATGACAACGAAATTTGAAGTCCCCAAGTATGACGGCAAAATTGACTTTGGTCTGTGGCAGAAACGGGCCAAAGCGGTGCTCGTCCAGCAAGGTCTTCATAAGGCTCTCCTCGGAAAGGAGAAGTCTGGGAAGAAGGACGACGAGTGGGATGAGCTAGATCTGAAGGCCATCAGCACAATCCAGTCGTGCTTGGCCGATGAGGTTATGTATAATGTAGTCGATGCTGAGACTACAGCGGATCTGTGGAAGAAGTTGGTGGAGCTTTATATGTCAAAATCCCTCACGAATAAGCTGTACGTAAAGAAACAACTTTATAGCTTGAGGATGTCGGACAGCACTCCGCTTCTTGATCACATGAATGCGTTTAATAAACTTATCTCTCAGTTGCGTAGTATGGACATTAAGGTCGAGGAGGAAGACCAGACTCTTCTCCTGTTGTCTTCATTGCCGAAGTCCTTCGATCATCTGGTCACCACGATCCTGTATGGGAAGGACACCCTGAAGATGGAAGAAGTGATGACAACGCTGCTCTCGAACGAAACGAGAAGCAAGTCAAGCCCTAGAGCCGACGAGGGCCTATTCGTGAAGAGCAAGGACCCCACCCGGGGTAGATCGAGAGGAAAAGGGAAGGAGGAAGACCGACTTAGGTTTAAGTCCGGGGGCAGGAATACAAAATGTCACTACTGCAAGGAGGAGGGGCACTGGAAGAATGAGTGCCCAAAGAGGAAGTTTAGAGAACAGACGCATGAGCCACATCAGGCTGCGGTGGCATCCGAGGATGAGAACGACGCTGACGTTCTTCATGTTTCACCCAGTCTTGAGACCACAGGTTCCTGGATCATGGATACAGGATGTTCGTTCCATATGTGCCCGAACATTGAATGGTTCTCCAGTATTAGGCACTGTGGAGGTGGTCGTGTTCGGATGGGGAACCGGTCAGAGTGCGAGATATCTGGAGTCGGGAGCATCAGGATTAGGATGTTCGATGGAGTGGTTAGGACCCTCACCGACGTTCGGTATGTGCCCGAATTGAGGAAGAGCTCGCTTTCTCTAGGCACTCTGGAGGCTGCCGGGTATTCTTATACCGGCAACGGCGGATATTTGGAGGTCAGGAGAGGCGCGCAGACAGTCTTGAGAGGAGAGCGTTCTGGATCGCTCTATAGACTGATTGGCACCACGATTGCCAAGGGAAATGCGAGGAGAGAGGTCACACCGTCTCTCGAGCTTCAGGATAAAGTAGCGTATGCATTTCAGGCAATCTCCTCAGATCGCGGTTCCTTTGATAGAGCTTTAGAGAGCAGAGATCGTTCTCAACGAAAGGCTAGGAAGGACCAGCGGAGGAGCGGGGCAGGATTCGTGGCTAGGGCGTGTGCTCGGAGAGAGGACCTTGGCGGAGGTAGAATCTTCCCAGTCGTAGAGGAGACGGGTAGAGAGTCATCTCAGGAGTACCCAGGCTCCGCAAAGGGAGCCATCTGGCTCAGGAGTCCCACCAAGAAACTCAGGTTTACTCAGAAGAAGGTGGAGCTGCACAGTGGTGTGCGCCATCAGGAGTCGAGGGAGTTCACTGGAGGTGGAGGCGTGGAGTTGCGGGATATATCTACGAAGGAAAATGTTACGGGCATGCGAGAGAAACCAGTGAGAGGAGTCAAGTTCAAGAGCGGTCTTGACTTGACTCAGACTGATGCATGTTGATCGTGATGACCCCAGGGAGAGGGGGCTTGTAGTCGCCAGTAGGGGAGATCTAGGTTGGAGGTTCAGATACGTTTGTTAGGCTTCGAGGTGGAGTTCGTTTGTGGCGTGAGACGTCGTGGTGGTGTTCATCGCGTGAGGCGTCAAGGTGGAGATTGTTGAGATTATGACACCTCCGCGATCCACGTGACCGGATCGTCGAGATCGCGACACGTCATCGATCCGTGGGAGACCATAATTCCTAATCCAGGCTAAACCTATTTAGGAATATTATTTAGGAAGATCATTAATAAGAGGATATTTAATTATAGGATTATGACACCTCATCAATCCGTGTGCCTCCATAATTCCTAATTTTGGAGGAGTCCTATATTTGGAATATCTTTATGAGGAAAAATGAGGCAATCTCCTAAATAGGAGATCATCTTCCTAATTTGATATTTGATCATGATCCTATAAATAGGAGCTCGCTCTTGCCGTTTCATTTTCAAGCAAGAATTAGAGAGGAATCCAGCTTATTTTCGGCCACCAGTGAGGAGTGTGAGAGCAGGTTCTGTGGAGGCGGTTTCCAGCGGCGGCGGCGGCAGTGAGCGGACCTCGTCAGTGCAGGAGGATCAGAGGCGGCGACAGGCGTGTTGCAGCGGCGATCTCCAGGCGGCATTGAGAGGTGTTCAGGCGGCGGCAATGGCGACAACTCCAGTTTAGACCAGGCGCGGCGGCGGCGGCGGCGGCAGTAGGCGTGCTGCGGCGGAGGCGGCGCATCGGGCTCAACTCAGGCGGAGGAGGCTTTGTCCAGCGGCGGCAGGCAGCTCTAGGAGGCGGCAGTAGCAGGAGGATTCAGGTGGAGGCGGCTCTGTCCAGCGGCGGCAGACAGCTCCAGACGGCGACAACAGGTGCAGGAACGACAGATCCATCGGGGAAGAAGAACAGAAGTTGTCGCCCGGCGACATCGATACCGCCCGGCGATATCGGTTCTTCAAGTTTTGGGTTCTTTGGTTTTCCTTTGTTGTTCGACCGTATCTGTTTGATCTCTGGTTGTATCTGTGTAACCTCATCAGTTTTAGTGGATCTTTCTGCCGCGCTCTCCCCGTGGAGTAGGAGTCCCAACTGCGAACCACGTAATTATTTTTGTCGTCTGGTTGTGCTTGGTTTTTGATTTAAATTTCGTTTATCATAGTATTGCTCAGATTAGCTTCCGTTGCTAGATCCGCGGCGAACCACCGTAGTCGCGGATCCGGTCCCAATTTCACAACAGAGTATGGTTAACCATCCAGACCCAATGTGCCTGTTCTTAGAGGATGCTCCCTCTCTATTAAGGCTGGTTGTTCGACAGCACTGGTCGGGCAGAGCGGGTCAGGAAAGTCGACCGTAATTGGCCTTATCGAGCGCTTCTACGACCCGCAAGTGCGCATCGATGGAAAGGACATCAGGTCATTCAATCTCCTTTCATTGAGGCAGCACATAACATTGATTGGGCAGGAGCCTGTGCTATTTGTTGAGGTATATTTATATATGTGTTAATGGGCTCCTTAACGGGTCGGTTAGGATCCGATAGACATCCAAACTCATAGTCGGGGATTTAGGGTTTCTCCTATAAATACCCCTGTTGGGGGCAACGGGTAGGCCATTCCAAACTAGATGGTCACGCGGATGCTTTGAGCGCTCTAACATTCTCGAAGCTTCCTCCCTAGCCAGCTCCGCTCCCGTGACCGATCCGGCTGCTCCTCCCGTTCACGATTTTTTGTTGCCTCGCCCTAGCTGATCACGAAGGAGCCGCCGCTCTCTCCCACTGCTCCAGTCGATCGAGTGCGCCGCCTCCATTGTTGAAGAAGATCGGGTTGGGAACGGAAATCTCCGCCCTTTGTCGCGAGTTTCCTGTCGCTCTCAACCGCAACGGCCGCTCCCGATTGAAGAAGCCGATCGGAAAATCCCGTCGCTCGCCCTAGGCTTCCTCCATCGCTTCCCGCGATTTGGAATCTCGGCCGCTGCTCGTGACCGATCGGGAGGAAGATCTCGTTGATCCTGTAGTACTCACCGTCAGCCGCGTCTTTCAGAGGATCCACCGAATCCAGATCGGGAACGCCGATCCTGCGCAATTTCATTCGATCTCGCTGCCGTTCTCAATCGTGAAAAAAAACTGAAGGAGACAGTGCCGCTCAAAATTTTTTCCTGTCGTTTCTGCACTGCTACTCTTCTCTCGGTGGAGATATGCAGATCCAGCCGGCCCCAGGAGCCGTTCAGAAGAGAAGAACAGTGGATTAGATCAAGATCTACAATTCTTTGTCTCTCTCCATTTGGCAATTAAGTGCAGATCTTCTTTGTCGGTGAAGGAGCTTGCATCAGCAATCTCCAAAATGTTAGAGTCTCGGAGAGGAGCAAAATTTCCTTGGATTGGATCCGAAGACCGTCATCGTCTCGCTCATGTGATCTCTTTCTAGTATTTTTCTGCTTGTAATTAAGATTGCTAGTAGAATTCTATCGTTTGGAAAGAAACACGCAATGTCAAAGACGATCAATCACTCCTCTCCTGTACCGATGATCAAGCTGGAGAAATTTTCCAACGCCGAGTTCAGTGCCTGGAAGCGCAACACACAGTTCGACATGAAGTACCTGAACATCTTCTACACAGTCCAGACTGTTTTTGAAAAATTCAAAGGAATTGACGTTGAAGATCAATGGGTCAACGACGAGGATTTTTGCAGAGACTACATCCTGAATTGCCTCTCCAACAGGCTTGCAGAGACGTACGACAAGATGCAAAGGGCCAAGGAGATCTGGGAAGCCTTAGAGGAGCAGTTCAAGGAGGAGGAGAATATGTCCAAGACGCACCTGGTGGACAAGTTTGTGACATTCACCTTCACTGAGGAAAGGGAAATTCTGCCACAGGTTGCTGAGTTTGAAAATTTGGTGGACAAGCTCAACAGTGAGAACATCCCTCTGCCAGATGAATTTGTTGCAGGGGCGATCATTTTCAAATTGCCCTCGGCCTGGTATTCCTTCAGAACTGAGATGTACCGGAAGAAGACACATGTGAGTCTTAAAGACCTCAAGCGCTTCATCTGCATTGAGGATGAGAACCGGACTAGGCACGCTATAGAGACGATCAACAAGCAGTCTTCTACTGCTAACATGATCACGCATCCTAACCGGAAGCCTAAGCCTGGCAAGACTCGCCCACCGACCAGTGCACCCGCAGTTGCTGCCACTAGCAAACAAATAAAGAAGAAATTCAAAGGCAAGTGCTACAACTGCAATAAGTGGGGTCACTGCGCTTCCGAGTGCCGTCAGCCCAAACGGAGCGAATCCAGCACACCAAGGACTGATAATCAAGCCAACATGGTTTATCAGACTGCGCCTACCGACTTTGTTGCCATGGTCGGTAACAGGACGGCCAGTTCAGAGTGGTGGCTCGATTCAGGTGCTACCTGCCACGTCTGTCACAATCCAAAGCTTCTGGAGGATGCAAAAGAGGTGCAAGTGACTGTCACTGTTGCAAATGGAGATGTAGCTGACGTGCTAAAGGTCGACAATGCTACCTTGACTCTCTCCTCAGGTAAGACTCTTACTTTGAAAAATGTTAAATTTATACCGACATTAGCTGCTAATTTAATTTCGATTAGTCTGTTGTGCGATGCGGGTATGTCTTTTAACATTACTGGTGGTCGGGTAACCTTAATGGTTCGCTCACATTACTTTGGCTGCGCATATGTCGTTAACGAGATGTATAGGCTGAGTCTAGCACACGAGGTAGTAAATCAGGTTAATTCTAATCTGATAGATCCTAAGACTTTATATGCAAGACTAGGACACGTCAATTATAGAAATCTTCTCCTGCTAGCTAGAACTCACAACATACCACTCGACACAAAAACCAAATTTGAAAAATGTGAAATTTGTGCTCAAACTAAGATAACTAGAACACCTTTTAGTCAGGTTTCTAGGAGCACACAATTGCTAGATTTAATACATTCTGATATTTGTGACTACAAAAGTTTTGTCACTCGAGGCGGTCGGAAGTATCTGATAACATTTATCGAAGACTACTCTAGATTCAGTCACATTTACCTTCTTAAAACCAAAGATGAAGCATTTGAAAAATTCCGCATTTTCAAAAATAGAGTTGAAAATCAACTTGACATGAAAATAAAAAAGGCTAAGAAGTGATAGAGGAGGAGAATACGTCTCGGGGGAGTTCAGAGACTTTCTTGCCAGCAATGGCATAATCCCTGAAACTACCGCTCCATATTCCCCACAATCCAATGGCATCGCTGAAAGGAAAAACAGAACTTTAACAGAAATGTTGAATTCTATGTTGTTGACTGCTGGCACGCCTGCGGCCTATTGGGGTGAAGCCGTTCTCACGTCAAATCACATTCTTAATAAAGTTCCTCATGCAAAGTTGACTAAGACACCCTACGAGCTTTGGTTTAAGAGGCCTCCTAGATTTGACAATCTTAAGACCTGAGACTGTATCGCTTATGTTATGATACCAGACTCTAGAAGAGCAAAGATTGGACCCAGGACTAATACGTGCGTCTACCTAGGATGTGCAGATGATAGTGCTGCAGACAGGTTTCTAGATCTCTCAACTAATACTGTAATAGAATCAAGAGACGCTGTCTTCTTTGAGGATAAGTTCCTTAAGGACAAGAACCTGACACTATCAGGTCTGCCAGCTACTAGTACCGAGCCTTTAGTTGAGCCAGGACAATGTAACTCTAACACTGAGCCTGTAGACACGAGTGGTTTAGATACCAGAAGGCTATCTAGTAGAGAGAAAATGCCTAAAATCTTCGGTACAGAATTCGTGACTTACCAAGTTGAAGCTGATCCATCCACTTATAAGGAAGCGATGCGATCTAGAGACTCTATATTATGAAAAGAAGCCATAGATGAAGATATGAACTCTCTCATGCATAACAACACATGGACTTTGGTCGATTTGCTGAAAGAGGCTAAAACCATTGGCAATAAGTGGGTTCTGAGGAAGAAGCTTAATCCCGATGGGAGTATCGCAAAATACAAAGCACGTCTAGTTGCCAAAGGCTTCACTCAAGTGAGTGGTATAGACTACTTTGATATATACTCACCTGTATGTCACTATGCGACAATTATGATTCTTCTCGCACTAGCATCTATTGAACACTACACTGTTCATCAGATGGATGTCAAGACTGCATTTCTGAATGAAGATCTGACTGAGGAGATCTACATGAACCAGCTTGAAGGGTTCGTCATAGAAGGTCTAGAAAATAAGGTCTGTAAGTTGATTAAGTCACTATACGGATTGAAACAAGCACCCAAAATGTGGCATGAAAAATTTGACACCTGTGTAAAAAGCTTGGGTTTCAAATCCAGTCTATCAGATAAATGTCTGTACGTTAGAACAAGTGCAAATAAAGTAGCCATCATATGCTTGTACGTTGATGACATGCTAATTCTAGGCACTGATCAGTCTGAGGTGAAAGACGTGAATGTTGCCTTGACGGCACAATTTAGCATGAAAGACCTAGGTGAGGTGAAAACCATCCTAGGAATGGAAGTGAACTTCACAAAAAAGGGTATTACCCTGAGTCAGAGTCACTACATTAGGAATCTACTGGAAAAGTGGGGTTACGATAAGAGCAAAAAGGCTGAGACTCCATACGATTATAACAGTAGACTGAAACCGAATGAAGGTTCAGCTATCAGACAGTTGGATTATTCCAAACTCATAGGAAGTCTCATGTACGCTACTACCTGCACTAGACCTGACATAGCCTTTACGGTCGGCATGTTGAGTAGATTCACCAGTAACCCTGGGAAGGACCACTGGGACGCCTTAGACAGACTAATGAGATACTTAAAGTTTACTGAGAAGTATGCTTTATGTTATAGTGAGCATCCTCCAGTGCTTGAAGGGTACTCCGACGCATCTTGGTGCTCGGAAATAGCTGATTGTCGATCCACTAGTGGTTTTGTGTTTACACTAGGAGGAGCTGCAATAGCTTGGAAGTCTAAGAGGCAAACGTGCATTGCACTATCCTCTATGGAATCAGAACTCTATGCTCTATGGAATCGGAACTCTATTTGGAGATCATCTATGGATAAGAGATCTGATATTGGACATTCCAATGACGAGTCTGAAAATGCACTCTATTTCGATTTATTGTGACAATCAGGCCACAAAGACCATTGTTACAAATACGTTGTTCAATGGCAAGTGAAGGCAACTTAGGATGAAACAGGCCTGATTGACCTATCTCACCAGTCAGGGGATAATCTCCCTATTGGACGTGAGATCAAAAGATAATGTAGCAGATGTCCTTACTAAGGACTTATGTAAGGTTCTCACCTCTAAAGCATCGGGGGAGATGAGATTAACGTACATTTAGGAGGACTTAATACCTAGCTTATGTTTTAAATTTAAGAACCGTTGTCTGCTTACATTCAAGCATCTACGTTGAGCACACTAAAGTATTTCAGATGTTATCTGATGAAAGGTAGAGGTGAGATAGTTGCCAGTCATTCCAAACTTGATGACTTACGTAACTATTCTTTGCCAAAAGCTGAATTGGGTATCATTCCAAAAAAGAGTACTGAGGTTGCTGATATGTGTCCTGATATTATGATTATTAGTTATATCATTCCAAACTTGATGATATAATAGTCACAGCTTGTTGTATCATTCCAAACTTGATGATATAGCACAATTGTGGAACGTTAATAATAATCTTAATAATCGAAGGAACATGGTTTGATTCTATGAAATCAATCAATCTAATTTTGTGTAAATTAGATAGAGATGCTGTTTTTCGATTCTTTCCTCCCAGTTAAAGTATTAAGTTCACCCGCTATTAGAACTAATCATTTTATTTCTGCAAATGTTTGAATTCATAGAGATTTGTCTCATGACATTCTTGTTATAATTGTTTGTAGGAAAAGTGGAGATTGGAGGAGAGACAGTTGATTTTGACCCAGATGATGATGATCTGCTATTCGCTTAGATCAATTATCAGTTTGAGCTTTCCAGTTTATTGCTTTATTTCATGTTTGGAACATTTGCTTTGAGTTTAGTATTTTGTTATCTAAAACTCATATTTATATTTCTGGAAAAATTCTTTTGCTTGGTCATTATTAACTATTAGATAAGTAGCCATTTTTCTTATGCTAACACTTATATACAATATAGAAGGAGATTGTTGAGGTATATTTATATATGTGTTAATGAGCTCCTTAACGGGTCGGTTAGGATCCGATAGGCATCCAAACCCATAGTCGGGGATTTAGGATTTCTCCTATAAATACCCCTGCTGGGGGCAACGGGTAGACCATTCCAAACTAGATGGTCACGCGGATGCTTCGAGCGCTCTAACACTATTTGCATGCACTGTGAAGTACAACATCACTTATGTAGAGCTGAATGCCAATGCGATTAGTGATGTTGAAGTCGAGGCGGCGGCGCGGGCTGCCAATGCGCATGAGTTCATATGCGGCCTCCCGAAAGGGTACGAAGCGTCGTGCGGCGAGCATGGAGAGATGCTCTCCGGCGGGCAGAAGCAGCGGATATGTGGCCGGTCGATCTTGCTGTTGGACGAGGCATCGAGCGCGATCGACGGGCAATCGGAAATGATTGTGAAAGAAGCTTTGGAAAGATTGATGGTTGGAAGAACAACTGTGGTTGTGGCACACAAGCTCAGCACTGTGAAAAACTGTCATGCCATTGTAGTTCTTGAGAAGGGGGTTGTGATTGAGAAGGGTGATCATGCCTCCCTTATGAAAAGACGAGTTACTGGAAAGTATTATAACCTTGAAAGGCTACAGAGAAATGTGCAATCAATCGGCACAACAAAAATTCAACCTTAATATGTAGAGAAATTTGCAATCAACCAACACATCCTAAAGCTTTTTGAGATGTATTTGCTTTGAAATGTGTGCGGGTATTCAAGTGGACGCACATTCGCATTTTATCTTAAAGTGCAACATGACACTTTATCCCACCGAACACATATCTGCCAAGACACTGTTAAAATTACTCCTAAATGAAATTTAGTTCGAATACAAGACATACATTGAAATTTGTAGTCTGTCATCTCAAAAGTTATTATTGCAACTAACATTATAAATAGGCAATTATTGCAACTAATTTATTATTGCAGCTAATGACTTTATTTTTGGACATGTTATATGCAGTACATAAATTGCTATTCGCACCTCAAAAAACCTAAAATTTCAAATTTATTCGTTGTCCAAAAATATGAGAATCATATACGAGCCTCTCTATGAAAATCATATGCATTTGAAATGTGTCCTGTTTTAACTCTTCAAAGCTTGATCTCTTGGCACTTAAATTGGATGAGTCTTCTCAATTTTGCTCTCATAATGTAAATTTGCACTCAAATCATAGACCCGGAGTTACAAAAATTTATCACATTTCTTCTCTCACAATGCGAAAAAGTAGAAAAGAGGAGGCACACTTGTATCTGTTGGTGGCGGGCCGGTGCGACACTGGCAAGGATACGACTTCTTCTCGCCACTCAGGACATGTTTGGATAGGTATTTCTTTTCGTGGTAGATACATTGTTTTTCCCTGATAGATGTTCTGTTTTTCCGGCAAGGATGCTTTGTTTTTGGACTGCATTGGTATTTTTATGCCAGCACTTTAGGACTCCCAACTACACACCCGGAAATCACAATGAGCAGTGAGCTGGAGTCCTTGCCAACCAAAACTAGCCAAAGGAGAGAGAAGCTGAAAGGAAGTCCTCTCCAAAAGGTGTCATTGACGGTCTATTTATAATTTTCTGAAGTTGGTATGCATATAGCAAAATCGTGCCTTTTGGTTTTACTAAATACAACACAAATGATTTGCCAACAACAGAATCTCGTTGTTTGAAGAGGTTAATGGCAGACCAAAATAGATTCCCTGGGAAGTTGATCATACCCACCATAGGCGAGTCGGGGTTGGGCAAACCCCTGCTCGCCTGGGAGTGGCGAGTCCCTGATGATGCGGACTCTCGCTCGCCCTCTTGGGCTGGGGTGAGTACATGGAGATTTTCCCTACTCATCCCTTACTTGTCTGGGGGCGGGTGCGGGGAGATTTTACCCCACTCGCCCCTCCTACTCGCCTGGGACAGGTTGGCTCCGACTGCATGGTGCATTGACTGCAAATATGGGGTTGCATGTTAGTTATTTAAGATATCTACGAATTACGGGTCATGCACAATCCCTGCATTTTTTGGGCTCGACACGAGCTCAAAATAACAATGTAGGATTTGTGGTTCTGAGAGATAGTGCTAGATGACAGGCCACTGAATGCCTCTCCCAGAAGTGCATCATAGCTGGAGGAGAGTGGAATGTGCTAGACACCTTCCAGGAGCTAAACTCAATTGGATGTGGAGAGAGCTCAACACCTTTCATGAGCTAAGCTCAACTGGAGGTGGAGGCAGCTCAACACCTCCCGGGAGTCGAGTTCAATTGGAGGTGGAGAGAGCTCAACACTTCCCAGGAGCCGAATTCAACTGGATATGGAGAGAGCTCAACACCTCCCTTGATCCGAGCTCAACTAGAGGTGGAGAAAGCTCAACACCTCCCAGGAGCCAAGCTCAACCAGAGGTGTGATCAATCTGCTCTGTCAGCATGTGAGAGCTCAGTCAGCGGAACCTTCTCGGAGGCTTTTGCTAACCAAGACCGCTTGTTTTTCATCCTGCTACCAAAGAGATCACCTGCCCTACCGGCTTGTGAAAGCCTGACCAACAAAATCTTTTCGGAGGCGTCTTTCCAACCAAACACATAATTTTCAACTTGCCACCCGAGACGTCAACCCGCCCTATCAGCCTGTGAGAGTCTGTTCAATGTTATCTTTTGGGGACTTCTTTTCAAGCAAATACATGTTTTTCAACCTGCTACCTGAGAGATCAACCTGCTCAACCGGCTTGTGAGAGCTCTGTCAACGAAATCTTTTTGTGGGATCCTTTCCAACTAAACACATTTTCAACCTGCCACCTGAGATATCAATCTGCAATGCCGGCTTGTGAGAGCCCTGTCAGCGGAGTCTTTTTGGGGGCTCCTTTCCAACCAAACACATAGGTTTCAACCTGTCATCCGAGAGATCAACCTGCCCTGTCGTCTTGTTAGAGCCCGATCAACGGAATATTTTGGGGGGACTTCTCTCAACCAAAAGAACTTTTAAGCGATAAGGTTACGTTGATTATTGTATTGAATAAAATAAAAGAACTAATATATTTTAGCAGACTTGATCTATGATGACTTTACTCGCCGAATTGAGTCATGACTAATAACCCTTTGAGTCTTCATCATGAAGTATCAGTTGCTAAATAAGATCATCCTGAGTATGAACACCCATCGAGAGTGAGCACTCGCCAAATATATATTTCTTCTAGATCTGTAAAGATGAGTTGTTGGAAATATCATTGCCAGTATGAGTCCCTGAAGAGTTGTAATGAATAATAGTTGCTGAAGAGAAGACCACACGAGTATGGACTCGTGGAATATAGAGACAACTCCATTATTGATGAAGCGAGTACTATGCGAGTATGGACTCGTGGAATATAGAGATAAATCCATGATTGATGAAGCGAGTACCTCGCGAGTTGGCTCGCAGAATCAATAGAGAATACTCCATGACCACGTGAGATGAGTTCGCGGAATAAGATAGAACACCATGCAACCATGCGAGATGAGCTCGCGGGATAAGATATAATAAACCATGAACTTGCGAGATGAGTTTGCAGAATAAGATAGAATACCATGTAACCTCGCAAGATGAGCTTGCGGGATAAAACAGAACAGCATGTGACCTCATTAGATGAGCTCGTGGAATAAGATAAAATACATTGTGACTTTGCGAGATGAGCTCGCAGAATAAGATAGAGCACCATGTGACTTCGTGAGATGAGCTCGCCGAATAAGATAAAACACCCAGTGATTTTGCGAGATGTGCTTGCATAATAAGATAGAACTCACGAGATGAGCTCGCGGAATAAAATAGAACACACTGTGATTTTGCGAGATGAGCTCGTAAAATAAGATAGAACACCTTGTGACCTCGCGAGATGAGCTTATGGAATAAGATCAAAAACTTGATGCGGGTTAAAACTCCAAAAATTATTACGAGCTCGCGGCGCCCCGGGCGATTTATTTAGAAAAGAGGATTTGGTTTTATTTGGAAAACGGGGCGCGCGGATTTATTATTTGGATATAAAACAGGTTAGTGGAGTTTTAACGAAAGGAGGCAAGTGCACCTATCGTGTGTACTACAAAATATTCTAGTGTGTAATATCGAGGTCGTATTGTTCTCGAGGTCTGGTCGATTATTTCTACTCTTCCCTGAAGGGGACTATTATTTTACCGATATTTAACTTATCGGGTTATATTTTTTTATATATAAAAACAAAAAGGCAGAAAATAAAAGCAATTAAAAAGGTGGAGCCGATGAAGAGCTTAGCTCGATGGCACCGAATTAAATTTGAACTAAAATATACTTTTAATAAAAAGAGATCCTAAGTTTCAAATTAATTAAGGCGGAGACTTGGTCATGGAGGTTCCACTAAAATGAGCTCACCTAGCTATAGGAATATCGCTCGCCTGAATGCTAAGACTATTCGATCGGGCTCTCATCCGACGAAGGATACCTTTTAACGCCCGCATTACGCTAAGAACCCCGCTATTGGGTGGGGAACCCAATTCGGTAGAGTTTGCGCGCCTCCTCTTTCGGGGGTTAGTGTTGAACTCCATTTACCAAGGGGCGATCGGTCCATACGCACGGCCTCTCGGCTAACTAGCATATGGACTACGAAAATAAAGACCACACATCGATTATGTGGTTCTACGCGTCGTAAACCATAGGCAAATCTTAATTAATTTTAATTAATTAGAAAAACAGTACCCTTTATTATTTAAAGCAATTTTATCTGTCCCAATGCTCTTCGATACTGAAGGCTAAGAACAGTTAACCACTCATCGGAACGGGGACGACTTGCGGTGAAAGCGATAAAAAGAAAGTAGTAAATAAAGCAGAAAATAAAGCAGTAAAATAAAGCAGTAAATTGCAAGTGCTACTCAAACGAGTAGGAATGAAATGAAAGCAGTAAAAGTGCAAGTCCCGGCTCAAATGAGTGGGCGAGACAAAATAAAGCGAGTCCTACTCAAACGAGTTGGAGAAAATAAATGCACGCACGCACGCACTCTACTGAAATTGAAAACTCACACACATACCTGCCATTTAACTCAAATGAGTAGGCGGTAAATAAAGTCCTGCCATTTAACTCCTATCGAGTAGGGGAAAAAAAATGCTAACACTCACGCACTCTACTTGAAAGTAAAACACACGCACACTGCAGAAAATTAAAACATACATTCACACACTCTACTGAAAAAAAATACACACACACATTGCAGAATTTAAAACGCACACGTAAAAGTCCTACTCAAACGAGTAGGCGGGAAATTATGGCACTCCATTTAACCCTTAACGAGTAGGCGAAAATAAATGCAACACAAACACACACTCTACAGAATTGAAATAAGGCTATAGAAACTAACTCATACACGCACGCACACGTACAAAAATAAGAAAAACTAAGTGTTGGAACCCTTGTTTGGATTTGTGCTAGGTTCACTCTTAGGATGTCTTGACCCCCATGTATAGCCTGGGTCCTTGTCTAGTCTTAGTTAGATCCTTTTAGGTTAAGTTTGTGCAGACCAGCATTGTAGTGGACTCAGACTTAGATTCATAAAGATTTTGTGGATTATCTATATCAGTTCGACTATAGTCGAACTCAGCTCGACGATCGTCGATCTCCCATCGTCGATCTCAGAGTCCTCTACTCTGAACTGAGCTCGACAATCTACGAGCTCAGGTCAATGATCTCATGCTTCTCAGTAGTTATCTCAGATCTACGATAGTTGTTCTTAGGTCGACGATCTCTTAACCCAGTTCGATGATCTCTGAACTAAGCTCTACGATTTTATGCTGCCTTCAGTTATCAGTTTTTTTCAGATCGGTCAGAAGTATTTATTTTGGTTATGATAAATTATTTTAAGGCAAATATATTCTGATAATTAATGCTGATATTCTCAAGGATGATAGTTGTATTTCATTAAGCATTAATTATGGTATTCACAGAATATTTTGTAAAGACATTTATAGAAGTGCATTTATGATTGCCAGCCATTCTAGCTATTTGAGCTCCTTAATTCTTGCAGAGAATTATGTAATGTCTTGGGAATTGATCAAATTTATGCCTTTTGTCATTCTGATTGAAGAGAGAACTCAAAAAAGAAAGAGAACTACACCCTGGACAAAGCTTCTATCTTCCTGAATCTACTCAATATCTCAGGGGGAGCTTTGGCATAATCAAATCCCCCATAGTCTTCTCATTGTGTTTGAGAAAGAGAAGACTGTCATCTATTTTTCTTTAACCTCTCTTGTACAGGGTTATTACTGTAACAACCCCATCTGTTCATATGATATAACCTAGAAGGTCCGGCCGGGGCCCCACAACATATACTACAAAACAGACGATGAAGCTACGAAGTGATACCAGAGTAGCGCATCGCACCTTAACACATTTCATTCTAGCGGAAGCCTATACTAATCTGTGAACTCCATAAGTGAATGTCCAACATATAACACAACTCCACATTGTATATATCTTAATAGGAATGTATTACAACCATACAAAAGCTGACCTTATGGCCTTACATGGCTTTCAAACAGTGGCCTAAAAATATTGGCGCGCAGGCCGGCCACAATACAAGAAAACAGAACAAGCATTGCCAAATAGCCTTCGAGGGTTAGCAGTAGCAGCAGCAGCAACAGCAAGGACCCCAACCTTTATGTGTCCCGCTTGGCTCTCCAATACCTGTACAGGGACAATCCACCCAACGGTGGCAAACAGAAGCAACGGTCAGCGTTTAGCTGACCAAATTATAATGACCCTACCCCTTTTCTCGGGGCAGCAGTAATCTTCCCTGCAGGCATATCATATCACAAGCATGGCAATATATCTCATATAATGTGCTTTCACGCACACATGCCATCACAACCGTTTTTCACCCAGCCCAACGGTCCGTGCACTCAGGGCACATTCTTGGTGTTCTCGCAAAGCACTTGCCCACCACCGTATCAGGGTCACAACCCAACGGTAATTCTCTTGAGCATTTAATCCATGACGTACAGCCGGAGTTCTAGTCTTACTACATCGGGATGGCCCGTAGCCCCCCATTGTATCATGGCACGCAGGCCTAAGACTCTTGCTATGCGCTCCAATAGACCACACCTTCTGGTCCACGTCGGATGGACATAACGCAGGTCGGATCCTCCAACCCCCGTTGCTCAAATCGTCTTGCCTTCACCGAGTACGACGTACTCGCGACTTAATCAAAGGCGCGGGTCGGTCTCACCAATCCTGTTCTTGGCATTCAGCCTGTGTATTTCTCTTACACCCATTCATCTCACAATATGAGCGGGTCTTTCCTGGGCACCCCAGTACTTCCTGTTACTCGTTCACAGGTACGACACCGTAATATCATAAATGTCAGGGGTCTTTCCTGGGCACACCAGTACTTCCTGTTACTCTCTTCACAGGTGGACACCCTACGACATCAAGCATCACAAAGGGCCTTTCCTGGTCACACCAGTACTTCATGTTACTCATGCACAGGTACGACCCAATAGCACAAGCATACACAGATATTTTACTGGACTACCACTCCAGTACATCCTACTACTACCTTTCACAGGCATAACCCATTGACTCCTTAAACTACATGTTTAACACGGAGTCTTCTCCGATTCGTATGCAACATCACCAATCCAGACCAACCTGTCCAGATGGGATTCACACAACATGCCTATTCCGTACTCCATTTCCGGATCTATATGCCAACAAAAGGGGATTTCATGCATCCACCCAAAGACTCCCAAAATCAGCCACCTCTTTGTGGGGGGAATCACAAACATATGTCAAAAGGAAGCCTTCATATGGCTAGGAAGAAAAGTCGTTACCCTTGAAGCCCTCTTTGTTGCCATGAACTCGAAGTTGGCTTGAACGACTCACAAGAGCTTTTCCTCCGCAACGTCGGCCTCAGATCTCTAGTCAGTAAACCGCAGCACCACCGGTGATCAGCCCCCTTTCCTCCTCCTCCTTCTTCCTCTCTCTATAAGTGAAGAAAGAGAAGACCAAATAGGAAATGAGATCGCTCTTCTTATTCACAGCCTTAAGGAAACAGGGAGGCCTCTCAGCCCTTGGATCCAGGCTGAAGGAATGGACGGCCACAAATTTGTCAGAAAACCTGATTTTTTGCCTGACACGGCCTGTGACACGCCCGTGTCCATGGCCGTGTGCCTCAAGCGGTGCTCAACCGACTTATCCAGACCAGTGACACGCCCATGGGACACGCCCATGTCACGGGCCGTGTCACCCAACACGCCTATAAACACGCCCGTGTCTGTGGCCGTGTTCATCAGGCTAAACAAATCCCAAAATCACCTGAGACTCACACGGCCTGTGACACGCCCGTGTCCCAGGGCGTGTGCCCATACACTGCACTCGACACTCGACGATCGTCGAGCAACTTTCGTCGAGCGTACTGACACGCCCTGTGACACGCCCGTGTCACAGGCCGTGTCCAGAGTCGACCAAATTTGTCGACCCTTCGTCGACTGTTCCTCTCGACACTCGACGCACGCAGGACACGCCCTGGGACACGCCCGTGTCCCAGGCCGTGTCACCCGAAAATTGGCCTGCTGATAACAAATTGGGCTGTTACATCCCTCCCCTCCTACAAAAATTTCGTCCTCGAAATTAGTACACAGGTAGGCAACCAGCAATCAGCAACGAAAACGTTATAACATTAAAAGTTTTATGTTACAACACAATTCTCTCCACGGATTATAGAAATAGCTCGAGAAACTCTTCTCGCATGGTTTGCTCTCGCTCTCATGTAAGTTCTTCATGGCCGCAGTTGTCCCACCTGACTTTAAACATGGCGACCGTCTTGTTCCGCAACTGTTTCTCAGCTCGATCCTCGATCTGAATGGGTCTAACTCTCGTTGTTAGCCCATACTCCACTGGCACACGATCATCCGCGATCACTTGTGCTGGATCTTTAACGGCCTTCCGAAGCACCGACATGTGAAATACATCATGTAATCCACTTAAGTCTGCCGACAGAGCTAGCCGATAAGCCGCTTCTCCGACGCGCTCCACCACTTCAAATGGACCCAAATATCTTGGACTCAACTTTTTCAACCGTCGAATCCTGGAGACACCTTTGAAGGGTTTTATCTTCAAGTAGACCCAATCGCCAACCGCAAATTCCACGTTTCGGTGCTTGGCGTTGTAGTACTTAGCTTGTCGATCTTGAGCAATAAGTAGCTTCTCTCGAATAGTCCGTATGGTTGAGTTTGCTTCATCAACTTCATTTGGTTTATAAATTCGAGCTTCGCCCGCTTCTACCCAAGACAAGGGAGTACGACACTTCCTTCCATAAAGCACTTCATATGGTGTCATCCCGATGCTCGCCTGGTAGCTGTTATTATACGCAAACTCCACCATAAAGAGATGATCTTCCCATCTCTTTCCGAAGTCAAGGGCGCACATTCTGAGCATGTACTCCATCGTTCTGTTGGTACGTTCAGTTTGGCCATCCGTTTGAGGATGAAAGGCCGTAATGAAAGTCAACTTCGTGCCCAACAGTCGGTGAACTAGCCTCCAGTCATTTGACGTGAATCGCCCATCTCGATCACTTACGATGTTCCAAGGAACACCGTGAAGCTGCACAATCTGGTCAACATACAATTTTGCCAAACTTTCGACCGAATCATCCCGCCTGTGTAACACCCCGAAGTCAAGAGGATCATTTTGAGCAAAATCGGGTTCAGGCATGGGTGACACGGCCGTGTCCTAGGGCGTGCCAGTTGACACGGCCTGCGACACGGGCGTGTCGCAGGGCGTGTCGAGGTTGTCTCGACGATTGGACTTGGTGTCGACGATTTTCGCTCGACATCGTCGAGAGGGGGCACACGGCCCAGGACACGACCGTGTCGGATGCCGTGTCGAATGCTCGACGAGTGCTAGTCGACGATCGTCGAGTATCGAGTTCCAGTGAGGACACGACCTGTGACACGGGCGTGTCACAGGGCGTGTCAGTGGGCGTCAAATTCAGCTCGACGTCTCGGGTTAGGGCGTGTTTGCGGGACACGGGCGTGTCCTGGTGCACACGGCCATGAACACGGGCGTGTGCCAAGCCGTGTGCCAGGCCGTGTGAAGTCTCGGGTTGATTTGGGATTATTTCTGTTGAGGTACACGGCCTCAGACACGGGCGTGTCTGAGGGCGTGTCGGGTACACGGCCGTGACATGGGCGTGTCACACGGGCGTGTACTGGTTGGATTGAGTCGGTTGTCTGCCGCTTAGGGGACACGGCCTGTGACACGGGCGTGTCACAGGGCGTGTCAGGCCGTGTTCAGGGCTTTCTGGCCAGATCTGAGCCGTTTGTTTCCCTCTTCCTGGATCCAGTGGCTGGGCTTTGTCCAGGTGTTGGGAAGGCCGAGAATTAGAAGATAAATCCAATTATCTTCTTCTCCTTCTTCTTCTTCATTTCCATTCCAAGAAAGAAAGGAGAAAGGCCTAAGGGAGAGAGAAGGGAGGAGTCTTCCAGCTGCTGTAGGAGCTGCGGAGTGCGGAACGAAGATCCGAGAGCGGATTCGTGAAGGTAGAGCCGAGGCGGTGATTTCCATCCGGCTACTTCATGGCGCCGAAGCGATCTTCAAGGGTAACGATCTCCTTCTTGGACATCGAAGTCCTTTCTCTATACATGTGCTTAGAATCCTCCACCAAGAGGTGGATCGCGGAAGTGATTCCTTTGGTGAGTCTGCATCTAGAGCCGGAATGATGAAGTACGGCGTAGGCATGCTGTGTGAAGCCCATCTGGACCGGTAGTCTGGATTGGTGATGTTCATGGGTAAACCGGAGAAGACTCCGTGACTTTGATGATGTGCAAAATGGATTTTTGTTGTGATGAATGTATGGATGTACTGCTTGTGAGGAGGCTTTGGTGAAGCTCCTGGTTATGAGATGATCAATTGGTAGCACGCCTGGGGAGCGCGTGATAAACCCGGCCTGTTACACCACTAGGGTGGGTTGATCTAGTTAAGGAAGGGATCGATGGGCGGCAATGCTAGGGGAGCCGAGTTAAACCCGGGTTGCTGCACCACATGGTGTGGGTCGATCGGATTAGGAGGGGGACCGATGGGTAGACATTGCCTGGGGAGCTTAGATAAACCCGGCTTGCTACACCACGGAGTGTGGGTCGGTCTGCTCTGTTTGTGATGCTGTGAGGATGGACCTCTGAGTGGCTTGGGCGGATGTCGCCAGCCTGCGAGCTGGTGGACTAGGGCCGGTCAACCAACAAGTTAAAACCTCGAGAGACAGCGGTGTACGACGGTGGATTCCGGTACGCCAAGAAGGTGCCCTGAGTGCACGGAGCGTTGGTGGACTCCAGCGTTTGTGATGTGGTGTGTTTGTTAGCTAGTGGCATAAAGAGAATGATCCTATGATATGATTTGGTGATGTTTGCTGATGCTTGATGAAAAAGGAAGCACTGTATACAGGGAAGGAACCACTGCCCCGGGTAGGGGGTAGGGTCGTTATAATGGGTCAGCAATGCTGACCGTTACTTTGTTTTCTGTGTTGGTTTGGATGATGACTTGCAGGTGCTGCGGTTTGGAAAGAATAAGTGGATTGGCTAGCCTGGTGTTCTTAGTCCTTGAAGGCTATGTGAAGAATCGTGGTTGGATTTCATGTGTGGCCGGCCTGCGTGCCGATGTACGAACTTATTGCTATGTAAAGAGGAACTTGTAAGGCCATAAGGCCAGGGTGTGTGAGTTGTATACATTCCTTGTGTTGTTCTATATAAATGTGGTATTTATATGTGGGTGGCCATTCTGGTTTGAGTTCATGTTAACAAGAAAAATGCTGCGCTAGAATGGAATGAGTTAAGGACACGCATAGATTTTGATTTCAACACGTGATTCCTTCGCTTGTCTGTGCTATATAGCGTGGGGCCCCGGCCGGACCCACTATTATATGTCATGTGACAGGTGGGGGCGTTACAAAGTGGTATCAGAGCCAGGTTGAGAGTGTTTGGGAGGAGAGAACATAATTGAACTCATGAATGTCCACTAGGAATGTATGTCATGCACATGATGTGCGTGAGGGTGTAGTCAATGTACCAGTACCGTTATGCATTGGAAGGATTTAATGGTGTTCTGTACATTGATAGGTGGCGAGGGATGGAGCTGGGCCGTCTGAGCCCCAGCGGTCGGATGAGAGTGCAACACCCGTGGAAGCGCCGATGCCTCCCTCGGCAGAGGCTATACGGGTGGTCGCGGAGACAGTGCTTGCAGTGTTACAAGCACACCCAACTGGACAGGCAAGATCTGGTGGAAGGCAAGAGCATGCTGCCGAGGTGGTGGAAGCGCAAGCAAGTGACGATGCCTTGTCACGTTTTATGCACTTTCACCCACCTACGTTTGGTGGAGCGCTTTCACCAACGCAGGCAGAAGATTGGTTGGCAAGAGTCAAAAGGATCCTAACCGCAATCAGGACGGGTGAGGAACAGAAAGTGATGTTGGCCACGTTTCTGTTAGAAGGCGATGCGAGATTATGGTGGGATGAGATTGAAGTGCACCACTTGGCAGGTCGAGGTTTAACAGAGATTTCAATGGAGGAATTCTCCCAAATATTTTTAGCCAAGTATGTGCCAGTGTCGCAGAGGATTGCGATGGAAAATGAGTTTCTCCGCTTGGTGCAGGGTGAGCGAGATATTGATACCTACCTGCATGAATTTACAAGATTGGGGAGATATGTGGGATCAACCTTTGCGGAGGAAGCGCGAAAGACAAATCGGTTTTATGGAGGATTGCGGGATGAATTGAGGTTGGCACTTCCGAGTTCGGTGAGCCAAGGCTTTCAGGCGTTAGTCAATACAGCTCGTGCGTTGGAGAAGGATATGAAGCGAGTACAGGAGAATAAGAAACTGGCAAGGGAAAAGTCTGAGTTGAAAGAATCGGAATTTTGACGACAAGAAAAGAAAAGATTTAGACCGGTGGAATCAGCGCCGTTGACTGTTTCGTCGCCCCCGACGTATGGGTCAGGACGTATGGATACACGTATATGTTATAAATGTGGGCAGCAAGGACACATCGCAAAATTCTGTTGGAATGTCCCTCCAGGAAGTGAGAAAAAGACAGGTGCGTCATATGAAGAAAAAGGGAAAGCAGTGGTCGAATCATCTGCACCCCGGACGCAACCTCGCTTGCATGCGATGGAAGTGCAAGAGCCGCAAAGCTCAGTTGGTGAAATTCAGCCTCGAGCGTTTCATTTATCGTTAAATCGCGAATTTCAAAATCGGGAGGCTGAGCGGAAGTGAAGTGTGAGGTGAAGAGTTTTGACTGAATCGAACCTTGATGGATGCGGTGTATGTACATGTTGTTTATATATCTAGTTGTATGTTGAATAAAATCGTGATGTTGGTGCACGTGTGATGGTAAGGCGATACGAACTTATGTTGTTTTGTTTGAGGTTTTATGTGGTTGAATGTGCACAAGTGGAAGCTAGGGATGTTTGTTGTGTTGTCTGTTTGTTAGTGTGTGCGGAGGCTTGCGGTGTAAGCTTTGAGAATGTTGTGACTATTTGGCTGTGTGGAGTCAAATTTCGAGGACAAAATTATTTGAAGGGGGGGAGGATTGTAACACCCCGAAGTCAAGAGGATCATTTTGAGCAAAATTGGGTTCAGGCATGGGTGACACGGCCTGGGACACGGGCGTGTCCCAGGGCGTGTCAGTTGACACGGCCTGCGACACGGGCGTGTCGTAGGGCGTGTCGAGGTTGTCTCGACGATTGGACTTGGTGTCGACGATTTTCGCTCGACATCGTCGAGAGGGGGCACACGGCCCAGGACACGGCCGTGTCGGATGCAGTGTCGAATGCTCGACGAGTGCTAGTCGACGATCGTCGAGTATCGAGTTCCAGTGAGGACACGGCCTGTGACACGGGCGTGTCACAGGGCGTGTCAGTGGGCGTCAAATTCAGCTCGACGTCTCGGGTTAGGGCGTGTTTGCGGGACACGGGCGTGTCCTGGTGCACACGGCCATGAACACGGGCGTGTGCCAAGCCGTGTGCCAGGCCGTGTGAAGTCTCGGGTTGATTTGGGATTATTTCTGTTGAGGTACACGGCCTCAGACACGGGCGTGTCTGAGGGCGTGTCGGGTACACGGCCGTGACACAGGCGTGTCACACGGGCGTGTACTGGTTGGATTGAGTCGGTTGTCTGCCGCTTAGGGGGACACGGCCTGTGACACGGGCGTGTCACAGGGCGTGTCAGGCCGTGTTCAGGGTTTTCTGGCCAGATCTGAGCCGTTTGTTTCCCTCTTCCTGGATCCAGTGGCTGGGCTTTGTCCAGGTGTTGGGAAGGCCGAGAATTAGAAGATAAATCCAATTATCTTCTTCTCCTTCTTCTTCTTCATTTCCATTCCAAGAAAGAAAGGAGAAAGGCCTAAGGGAGAGAGAAGGGAGGAGTCTTCCAGCTGCTGTAGGAGCTGCGGAGTGCGGAACGAAGATCCGAGAGCGGATTCGTGAAGGTAGAGCCGAGGCGGTGATTTCCATCCGGCTACTTCATGGCGCCGAAGCGATCTTCAAGGGTAACGATCTCCTTCTTGGACATCGAAGTCCTTTCTCTATACATGTGCTTGGAATCCTCCACCAAGAGGTGGATCGCGGAAGTGATTCCTTTGGTGAGTCTGCATCTAGAGCCGGAATGATGAAGTACGGCGTAGGCATGCTGTGTGAAGCCCATCTGGACCGGTAGTCTGGATTGGTGATGTTCATGGGTAAACCGGAGAAGACTCCGTGACTTTGATGATGTGCAAAATGGATTTTTGTTGTGATGAATGTATGGATGTACTGCTTGTGAGGAGGCTTTGGTGAAGCTCCTGGTTATGAGATGATCAATTGGTAGCACGCCTGGGGAGCGCGTGATAAACCCGGCCTGTTACACCACTAGGGTGGGTTGATCTAGTTAAGGAAGGGATCGATGGGCGGCAATGCTAGGGGAGCCGAGTTAAACCCGGGTTGCTGCACCACATGGTGTGGGTCGATCGGATTAGGAGGGGGACCGATGGGTAGACATTGCCTGGGGAGCTTAGATAAACCCGGCTTGCTACACCACGGAGTGTGGGTCGGTCTGCTCTGTTTGTGATGCTGTGAGGATGGACCTCTGAGTGGCTTGGGTGGGATGTCGCCAGCCTGCGAGCTGGTGGACTAGGGCCGGTCAACCAACAAGTTAAAACCTCGAGAGACAGCGGTGTACGACGGTGGATTCCGGTACGCCAAGAAGGTGCCCTGAGTGCACGGAGCGTTGGTGGACTCCAGCGTTTGTGATGTGGTGTGTTTGTTAGCTAGTGGTATAAAGAGAATGATCCTATGATATGATTTGGTGATGTTTGCTGATGCTTGATGAAAAAGGAAGCACTGTATACAGGGAAGGAACCACTGCCCCGGGTAGGGGGTAGGGTCTGTTAGATTTTCTCAACGTGGTCAGCAAGATAGCCCAAACACCAAATTAATATCTTCGGAACTACCCAGTTCGCACGCTGAACCTGCGGAAACCCAAGGACTAGAGGTTGCACCCAACAAAACAATGGAAGCACAAGAAGATCTTATTATGCATTCACTTCTTTACAATCCGAGGCATACATAGCGAGACATGATTTCACTAGTATTACAGCTGTAAACAGAAGAAACCAAAAAACAAGCCGGGCGGACAGCACTCCAGTCCGCCGAGACCGCGAGGTCGCCGAGACCGCTGAGCTCGCCCAAGCTATGCTGCAATCTGCCGAATACCATGGAGTCCGCCGAGACCGCGAGGCCGCGCGGACAGACCGTTATTCGCCTCCTGCTGAACCCGAACTGAGGAACTCCCCTACCCGCCTGAAGCCGGCGGACAGGTTATTGAAGCTGGGAAAGTTGAAACAGAACTGACAAGCCGCAAGAGCGACCTCCTGCTGAGTCCGCAGAGACCGCACACTTCCAAGCACTGACCGAAGTCACAGCCAAACTCCTGGCTCCTTGAAGTTATCCGCGCGACCTGCAAACAGCAAACCGTCAGCCTGAAACAATCCGCGCGGACTGGAAAACACAGACCGCAGCACTTCGCCCAACCCAATTTACTGTTCACTCACGTTACTCAGGTTACTGTAGATGTGCCAGGGGGGTCCTATTTATAGGCCAGGTGAGGAGTGTGGTCACTGCCCATGAGATAGCGACACCGCCCCAGCCCGCGCGAATACAAACGACCGTCCGCTCAGTCCGCGAGGACTTAGCCAGTCACCAAGGGAAACCGCCAGGAGCAAGGCAACCAATGACGAACCCTCTCCAGTCCGCCCAAGCTAAGCGGACAAGGCACCAGCCCGCAAAGCTCCAACTGCTTCAGGACAGCACCCTCTTCAATGGCAGTCCGCACCAACCCGAGGCAGTCCGCAAGACCCACACCTCAATCCGCCACAAGTCCACGACCAAAGGACAAACAGCAACAGTCCGCCCGGTCACAGCGGACTTGGCGGATACGGCGGACACCATGAACTTGACACCAAGTGTGACCAAGTCCAAAACCATCAAGGGCCAGTGCGAGCATGGCGGACACAAAGTCCCGTCCGCCAGACACCCTAGCACAGACCGCAACCAGTCCGCGAGCTCCTCGCACTTGTCCAATGCAGTAGCACCAAGCCAGACTCCAAACATCAGTCCGCCAACCGGTCTCCACAGCAAGACCTGCTGTAACACCTGAGCTTGACAAGGCCTCAGCCAAGCTCAAGGCCCAGTCCGCAACAGCCCCAACCGCGGACACACCAGTCCACAAGGCTTCCCGCGAACTCGAACCAACCCGCCAACAGCACAAGCTTGCACCCGCGACCACTGAGCAAAGCACCAGTCCGCAAGCCTCTCTATCCGCAGATACCAGGCCGCACCAAACCGCGGACTCCATGCCACAACCCGCTCAGAACACAGCCGGCTTCCACCAGACTTCTCACCAGGCCGCAACCCACAGTCCGCCCAGTCCGCCCAGTCCGCCCAGTCCGCCAAGGCTGTCCGCACAGGCCGCGCGGCCTGTCCCGTCACCCACTTCCACTTCACAAATTTCAACACTCCCCCTTGAAGTGAGAAGTGGTGACCAAGCCCAGCAAGCTGCGCAAGCGTTCAAAAGGCCCCTTCGACAGCGGCTTCGTGAAGATGTCAGCAAGATTATCTTCACTCCGAACATGCCCGACCAGCAGAGACCCCTCCAACACCTTCTCCCTGATGAAGTGGTGATCAATCTCTATATGCTTGGTCCTGGCGTGACACACTGGATTATTTACCAGTTTGAGAGCACTCTCATTGTCACCCCGGAGTAAAGTAGGCCCTTGCACTTCTTCATGAACATCCTCTATGAGTCTCCTCAACCAAACGGCTTCCCGAGCAGCCAAGGCCGAAGCCTTATACTCCGCCTCCGTGGTTGAAACCGACACCGAGTCCTGCTTCTTGCTACACCACGAGATGCTAGCTGAACCGCAAGTGAACACATAACCTGAAGTAGACCTTCGATCATCCGAATCACCGCCATAGTCAGCATCCATGTACCCGAGCAACGCAAACTCCGCATCCCTTCCATAGAGGAGTCCCATCTCAGAAGTCACCTTGACATACTTCAGAATTCCCTTTGCCGCCACTAGATGAGATTGCCTTGGTTCAGCCATATACCGACTTACTCGGCCAACAGCATAAGCTATATCCGGCCTTGTAATCGTCAGATAGATCAAGCTCCCAACAAGAGCCCTGAACACCAAGGGATCATTAAGCACCCTTCCCTCATCTCGTCGAAGCTTTAGCCCAGGTTCCAGTGGAGTAGAGCACTTCTTCCCTTCGCCCATGCCAAACCGCTTCACAATGCGATCAGCATACCCTTTCTGGCTAATGAGAATCCCGCACTCCTTCCTCTCCACTTCCAGACCAAGAAAGTGATGCAACTCTCCCAAGTCTTTCATCTCGAAGCGTATAGCAAGCTCTCCCCTGAGCCTTGCTACTTCCTCCTCCGAGTTCCCTGTGATGATCATATCATCCACATACAGCAGGACCAAGACTCTTAGCTCTCCCTTCTTCTTGACGAACAAGCTAGAATCCGAGTTAGAAGCCAGGTATCCACAGAACTGCAGGTACTCTGCAATCTTCCCATACCACGCTCGAGGAGCTTGCTTCAACCCATAGAGAGCCTTCCTGAGTTTGCAGACATAGTCCGGATGCTTCTCAGAGACGAAACCAAGCGGCTGATCCATGAAGATGTCCTTGTCAATCTCTCCGTAAAGAAAAGCATTCTTCACATCAAGTTGCCACAACCTCCATCCCTTGCAAGCAGCCAAGGCGATCACCACTCTTACAGACGTCATCTTCGCAACTGGACTGAATGTCTCCTCATAGTCTTCTCCATACTGCTGTGAGAATCCTCTAGCGACCAGGCGAGCCTTGAACCGATCAATGCTCCCATCAGCCTTCTTCTTCAACTTATACACCCACTTGCAAGTAACCGGAGTAACGCCATCAACCTTGGGCACAAGGTCCCAGGTTTCATTCTTCTTCAGAGCATCAATCTCTTCCTTCATGGCACCTTCCCACTCCTTCACTCCAGTGGCCTCGTTGAAGCTTGCAGGCTCTCGCTCATCCAGAGGACCCGCAAAGAGGCAGGAGACAAAGCTCACTGCATTCCCATCACAGTACCGAGCCGGTGGCTTAACCACCCTCTTCGATCTCCGAAGACACGGCTCCTTGCTCATGGCTTCCGTTGCTTCTTCAGGCTCCACTCCTACCTGGGGCAAGCATTGAGCAGTGCTCCCCCTGCTTCCTGAGCCAGAAGGCTCAGCCTCGGAGTTCGAAGCAACAGGAGCTGCTGGTGAAACAGCAAGCTCCTCTTCCAAGCCTTCAGCAGCCTCCACCGGTGCTTCCTCAACCTTGCTACTTCCGGTAGGCTCCACCGAGCCACCTCCATATGACGTCAGCTCGTCAAAGACAACGTCTCTTGACACCACGAACTTCTTCGTCACAGGGTCCATGCACTTCCATCCCTTCTTCCGCTCATCATAGCCAACAAAGACAAGTTTCCTTGCCTTCGCATCCAGCTTTGTCCGTGAAGCATCCGGGACATGCACGTAGCAAGTTGAACCGAACACCCGAAGGTGTCCAACACTCGGCTTCTCCTTCAGCAACAGCTCAATAGGAGTCTTCATGTTGATAGGGCTGAGTGGCATCCGGTTGATAACATATGCAGCACAAGACATTCCCTCCGCCCAAAAGGACCTCGGGATATCTTTCGCATGCAGCCAGCATTTGCAGGTTTCCGTCAAATGACGGATCTTCCGCTCCGCTACCCCATTTTGTTGTGGAGTGTGAGCACATGTAAGCTCCCGTTGGATCCCGTGCTTCCTGCAGAAGTTAGAAAACTCGGAGGAGACAAACTCCCCCCCGTTATCAGTTCTAAACTTCTTAATCCGCAAGCCAAGCCGGCCTTCTACCAACTCCTTGAACTCCACGAACAAACGGAAGGCATCCGACTTCTCCTTTAAGAAGTACACCCAAGTATACCTTGAGTAGTCATCAACCAAGACAAGCATGTATTTGCTTCCACCAAGGCTGGCAGTAACAGTCGGTCCCATCAGGTCGCCATGAATACACTCCAATGGTTTCTTGCTCCTTGTTTGAGATTTATCAAACGGAAGGCGATGTGCCTTACCGTATTGACAGCCCGCACAAACATGCCCATCACCAAAGGAGGACAACATCGGCAACCCCCTCACCAGACTTCTACTCGCCATTGCCTTTAGCTTGTCCATGCCAACATGCCCCAGCCTCTCATGCCAGATAGCCGCACTATCATTGGCTCTCATCTTATCAACATAGGCACTGGTGGAAAGAACAAACAAGTTCTTCACCCTCCTCCCAACATGAGCAACATCAGCCTTTACCGCTGATACGTTGCGAAGGAACCTCACGTCTGTTGGCCCAAACAGAACGTGATACCCAGCGTCCACCGCGTTGGTCACCGAGAAGAGGTTCTTCTTCATGCCCGGCACGTGATACACACTCCTTAACGTGAGTGGCCCCTGATCACTACCCAAAGACACGACCCCCTCCTTCTCTACTGCATAAACAGTATTATCAGCAGTGATAATAGCTTCATTACCTGAGTAAGCCTGCATGGAGGTGAACTTCGACTTGTCTCCGGTGAGGTGATGACCACACCCGGAGTCGATGATCCACTCGCTGTTGAAATCCTCAAGCAGATAAGGCCCGGACACAAGTGCCCGTCATGAAAGCCCCTCCCCATTCTGCTTCTTCACTTCGCGAGCAAGCTTCCTCCTTTCCCGCAGCATGCCCAGGCTGCAGTTTGACCTTGCATTCCCGCTTGAAGTGCCCTCGCTGATGACACCGGTAGCACTTCAGATTCTTCTTCCAGTCCTTAGGAGCATTGCTCCTCTCCGGCGGATACGAAGTTGAAGTCTCCTTCTCACCAGCGGCCTGCACCTTCTTCTTCTTCTTCCCTTCCCATCCCTTCTTCTTGCCTGAGAAGAGAGCCTCGCTGCCTTCCTGATTCAGATTCACTCCAGCCATCTGCCTTGCTAAGCTCTCCTGCGAGGCAAGCAGATTCTCCAGCTCTAGCAGAGACGGCTGAGTAGCCCACCCTTGAACAGACGTAACAAAGGCCACATACTCCTTCCGCAATCCGCGGAAAATGTGCCTTTTCATCTTTGCCTCAGAGATAGGCTCATCAGGATCCAGTGCCGACAGCTCAGCACACAAGCTCTTCATCTTTAAGAAGTATCTGGAGATGGAAAGGTCTCCCTGAGTTGCCCTGGCCAACTCATTCTCCAGGAACTGAAGCCGCGCCACATTCTTCCTATTGAACAACTCATCAATGGTTGTCCAAATATCAGCAGCCGACTCACACCCAATGATGTGATCAAACAGTTCCGGAGAGACAGCTCTCTTCAGAACGAACTCTGCCTTAGCATTAGTTCTTCTCCAGAGCCTCACCTGTTCAACAGTACCGAAAGCAGCAGTTACTTCCTGTCTGTCGTCTCCACCGACGACTTCCCACAGCTCCTCGCCTAGAAGATAACTCTTCATGCACGACTTCCACTTTTTATAGTTAGTCGGCGTTAAGAGTTCAATGCCAAGACCTCTTGCTAAGCTTCCTTCCATTGCAACCACCTGTTGGTACCCTTCAGCAGCTCCGAGCAACAACACAGGTTGATCACCACTCAATCACTGAGTAACAACACTGGCTGACCTCCGCTCACGCAACTGAACCTCCGCAACCTCAGCAACCTGGCTCTGATACTATGTTAGATTTTCTCAACGTGGTCAGCAAGATAGCCCAAACACCAAATTAATATCTTTGGAACTACCCAGTTCGCACGCTGAACCTGCGGAAACCCAAGGACTAGAGGTTGCACCCAACAAAACAATGGAAGCACAAGAAGATCTTATTATGCATTCACTTCTTTACAATCCGAGGCATACATAGCGAGACATGATTTCGCTAGTATTACAGCTGTAAACAGAAGAAACCAAAAAACAAGCCGGGCGGACAGCACTCCAGTCCGCCGAGACCGCGAGGTCGCCGAGACCGCTGAGCTCGCCCAAGCTATGCTGCAATCTGCCGAATACCACGGAGTCCGCCGAGACCGCGAGGCCGCGCGGACAGACCGTTATTCGCCTCCTACTGAACCCGAACTGAGGAACTCCCCTACCCGCCTGAAGCCGGCGGACAGGTTATTGAAGCTGGGAAAGTTGAAACAGAACTGACAAGCCGCAGAGCGACCTCCTGCTGAGTCCGCAGAGACCGCACACTTCCAAGCACTGACCGAAGTCACAGCCAAACTCCTGGCTCCTTGAAGTTATCCGCGCGACCTGCAAACAGCAAACCGTCAGCCTGAAACAATCCGCGCGGACTGGAAAACACAGACCGCAGCACTCGCCCAACCCAATTTACTGTTCACTCACGTTACTCAGGTTACTGTAGATGTGCCAGGGGGGTCCTATTTATAGGCCAGGTGAGGAGTGTGGTCACCGCCCATGAGATAGCGACACCGCCCCAGCCCGCGCGAATACAAACGACCGTCCGCTCAGTCCGCGAGGACTTAGCCAGTCACCAAGGGAAACCGCCAGGAGCAAGGCAACCAATGACGAACCCTCTCCAGTCCGCCCAAGCTAAGCGGACAAGGCACCAGCCCGCAAAGCTCCAACTGCTTCAGGACAGCACCCTCTTCAATGGCAGTCCGCACCAACCCGAGGCAGTCCGCAAGACCCACACCTCAATCCGCCACAAGTCCACGACCAAAGACAAACAGCAACAGTCCGCCCGGTCACAGCGGACTTGGCGGATACGGCGGACACCATGAACTTGACACCAAGTGTGACCAAGTCCAAAACCATCAAGGGCCAGTGCGAGCATGGCGGACACAAAGTCCCGTCCGCCAGACACCCTAGCACAGACCGCAACCAGTCCGCGAGCTCCTCGCACTTGTCCAATGCAGTAGCACCAAGCCAGACTCCAAACATCAGTCCGCCAACCGGTCTCCACAGCAAGACCTGCTGTAACACCTGAGCTCGACAAGGCCTCAGCCAAGCTCAAGGCCCAGTCCGCAACAGCCCCAACCGCGGACACACCAGTCCGCAAGGCTTCCCGCGAACTCGAACCAACCCGCCAACAGCACAAGCTTGCACCCGCGACCACTGAGCAAAGCACCAGTCCGCAAGCCTCTCTATCCGCAGATACCAGGCCGCACCAAACCGCGGACTCCATGCCACAACCCGCTCAGAACACAGCCGGCTTCCACCAGACTTCTCACCAGGCCGCAACCCACAGTCCGCCCAGTCCGCCCAGTCCGCCAAGGCTGTCCGCACAGGCCGCGCGGCCTGTCCCGTCACCCACTTCCACTTCACAAATTTCAACAGGGTCGTTATAATGGGTCAGCAATGCTGACCGTTACTTTGTTTTCTGTGTTGGTTTGGATGATGACTTGCAGGTGCTGCGGTTTGGAAAGAATAAGTGGATTGGCTAGCCTGGTGTTCTTAGTCCTTGAAGGCTATGTGAAGAATCGTGGTTGGATTTCATGTGTGGCCGGCCTGCGTGCCGATGTACGAACTTATTGCTATGCAAAGAGGAACTTGTAAGGCCATAAGGCCAGGGTGTGTGAGTTGTATACATTCCTGGTGTTGTTCTATATAAATGTGGTATTTATATGTGGGTGGCGATTCTGGTTTGAGTTCATGTTAACAAGAAAAATGCTGCGCTAGAATGGAATGAGTTAAGGACACGCATAGATTTTGATTTCCACACGTGATTCCTTCGCTTGTCTGTGCTATATAGCGCGGGGCCCCGGCCGGACCCACTATTATATGTCATGTGACAGGTGGGGGCGTTACAGCCTGTTCGGGAGAAAATGTGCTACTTTCGTTAGCCGGTCAACAATCACCCAAATGGAATCATTTCCTCGCTACGATCTCGACAACCCGTACACAAAATCCATGGAAATATCATCAAATTTCCACTCTGGGATCGGCAGTGACTTCAAATAACCGCCCGGCTTTTGGCATTCCGCCTTTACCATCGCACACGTTTGGCATTTGGCCACATAGAGGGCAACATCTCTCTTTAGCCTTGGCCACCAGAATAACTTTTTCATATCATTGAACATCTTTGTGCTCCCGGGGTGAATGGAATACTTTGTATAATGCGCTTCATACATCAGTTCTTCCCTCAATTTACCCACATTCGGGACACACAAACGACCCTCTTTTCGCAAAAGACCATCATTCCAGGAGAATTTGCCTTCTGGCCCTTCGTTACCATAGCGTAAGAGGTCTTCATCCAACTCTGTTGCCCATCGAACTCGGTCCGCAAGGTCACATTGCACCTCTGTCCAGTTCAAACATGCATTGGCAGGGGCATTTTTGTCAACACAATATATCTCTAACGCTTCCAGCTCCTGGATAAGACGTTCATCATGCCTTTGTAACCAATTCGCTCTCGCCGGAGTCCTCCGACTCAAGGCATCCGCGACAACATTCCCCTTCCCAGGAGTATAGTGAATTTCAAAAGTGTAGTCCCCAAGGAACTCCAACCACCTTCGTTGTCGCATGTTCAAGTCTTTCTGCTCCAATAGGTACTTTAGGCTCTTATGATCTGTATAGATCTCCACCTTCACTCCATAAAGGTAGTGCCGCCACAACTTTAGTGCAAAAATCACCGCCGCTAACTCCAAGTCATGGGCGGGATAATTTCGCTCGTGCACCTTCAGCTGGCGTGAGCCATAAGCAATTACCTTTCCATGTTGCAGAAGAACGCAGCCTAAGCCGCTCCGTGAGGCATCACTATAAATCACAAATCCATCGGTCCCACTTGGCGAAGACAACACCGGCGCCGTGGTCAACCGACCTTCAGCTCTTCAAAAGTTCGTGCACACTCTGGCGTCCAAACGAACATCTAATCTTTTCGCGTCAGCGTGGTTAGCGGCAAAGCAATCTGCGAGAAGTTTTCAACAAATCTTCGGTAGTAGCTCGCAAGTCCAAGTAAACTCCTGACCTCGACCACGGAAGATAACATTGGCCACTCTTGTATGGCCCTTATCTTCGTTGGATCCACTGCAATGCCCGCTCCACGTACCACATGGCCCAGAAAAGCCACCGACGATAGCCAAAACTTGCACTTCGAGAACTGGGCATAGAGCTGATTTTGCCTCAATGTATTCAACACCAACCGCAAGTGAGTCTCATGCTCAGCTTTCGACTTCGAGTACACCATGATGTCATCAATGAACACTATCACAAACAGATCTAGGTACTCTCGGAACATGCGGTGCATCAAATCCATAAATACCGATGGCGCATTATACAGTCCAAATGGCATGACTGTGAACTCATAGTGCCCATAACACGTTCCAAATGCGGTTTTGGGAATGTCACCTTCCCGAATTCTCAACTGGTAATCACCAGACTTCAGGTCCAACTTCGAATAGACGGTCGAGCCCACCGGCTGATCGAATAACTCATCAATCAGGGGTATCAGATATTTATTCTTCTCGGTCAGCTTATTCAGTTCACAATAGTCAATACATAACCGCAACCCACCATCTTTCTTTTTTTACAAAAAGCACAAGCGCACTCCAAGGTGACATGCTTGGGCGTACATAACCTTGCTCCAGCAATTCTTGTAATTGGACCTTCAACCCAGCCATCTCTTTTGGCGCGACGCGATATGGCGAGCGGGCCACAGGTTTCGCACCTGGCACCAACTCGATCGTGAAGTCAATCTCCCGCTGGGGTGGTAGCCCAGGGAGATCCGTGGGAAACACATCTGTAAATTCCGCCACAATCAGAACCTCGCACACACTGGCCTTAGGCACAACAGCCTGGATCAGTGCGAAGTAACATTACACACCCTTCCGAACAGCCTTGACTAACTGGAGTGCAGACATCAACGTTCCGCCCACTCCTCGCATACCCGCGAACGTTGTCTCCTGTTCGGTATTCTGGCCCAACGTGATTTCTTTGGACTGGCAATCAATCAAGGCATGCTTCTCCGCAAGCCAATCCATACCAAAAATCACGTCAAATTCTGATATCGGCAATACAGATGCAGTCAAACAGAAATCCCGACTTCCTATTTGGATCGCCACATCGCAAGCTTGATCCACAAGCATCCAACAACCATTTGGCAACACCACTCTGACGCTATCTGTCTTTGCATGACTAGGTATCCCAAGCCACGCTATAAACTCGCTAGACAGAAAAGAATGCGACGCACCCGTATCAAATAGTGCTCGCGCCAACGTGTCCCGAATCATCACAAAGCCTGTGACAATCATGTCACGCACACAAACTACAAACACATATGCACTAAGCAAAGCATACAAGCAATAACATATGCAAAACCAAACTCATACCTGTGACAACGTCACTCTGCTTGATGGCCTCCTACAGGCCAAGATTGTAGACCCGGGGTTGCGCCTGAGAGGCAGAGGAATCCACCACCGTCTTTCCTTTTTCCGCATAAGACGCTCCCGCCTTCTTTTCACTCTTTGGCGGTACCCGACAATCTCGAGCAATATGCCCCACCCGGCCACAATTATAGCATATACGAGTATCCGGCCTTGAGGTAGCCCCCGACATTGCTCCCGATGCAACTGATGAAGGAGCTTGTCCACTTGTCTTGGACTTTTTGCCCCATTTCTTCTTATAAAATGGTTTCCCAGATCGGGGCACCTTCCACTCCGGTTGCGTCACAGCCAAAGCTCTCTTCCCCTGCACCCTCTTCATATCCTTTTACAGCGCACTCGCAGTGTCAACCAATGTCTGGAAGCCTTGGTTCACAGAACTAGACACTAGGAACCTCAACTCGTCCCTCAGTCGTTCATAGAACCAATTTGTCTTCCTCTGCTCATCAGCAAAAATAGAACCCGCATACCGCCCTAAGCGAGTAAACTCATGCAGGTACGCGTCAACACTGCCATCACCTTGTGTCAGCCTTTGGAATTCATTTTCCATGGCTATCCGTTGAGCCGTAGGAAGGTGCTTCGCGAGGAAGAGTTGGGAGAATTCTTCCATGGATACTTGTGTTAAGGGACGACCCGCCAAGTGATGCAACTCCATTTCATCCCACCATAATCTAGCTTCTCCTTCAAGCAAGAAGGTAGCTAAGGTGACTTTCTGATGCTCCTCCGATCCAATCACCGTCATGATGCGCTTGACGCGCGATAGCCAATCCTCAGCCTGCGTCGGAGTTCCCGCTCCCGAAAACGTAGGCGGATGGAAACTCATAAACCGCGTCAACTGCTTCTCAGCCGCTCAAGGAGCCACATCCACTACAGGTTCAGGCCTTGCCGCCACCTGTTCTGGCCTCACAGCCGGTTGCTCCTGCCCAAGTGGCTGTCCTTGGATCATGGCAAATAAAGCCTCAGCAACTAAACACACATGTTCCGCAGACGGTGGAGGTGTAGGCACCGCGGCTGGTGTCGTACTTTCATCATAATGCTGGGGCTCTGACTGCGCAGCTCCACTCCGTATCACCTAAAGGTGGACAAGACACACACATTAGCGGCCTTGCACAAGCAAACAACACAAAATAGGAACATGCAGGTTCCTCAAACACACAAATTTGCATTCCTATCATGGACATTCAGGAGTTCAATCAGATACTTGTGGTTTGTACAAACACGTGCTCGCCACCCCACAAAAGAAGTCAACCATGACTTCGAGAGGCAAAGACTGAGACAACTGATACCAAAATGTGACAACCTCATCCGTTCATTTGATATATCCTAGAAGGTCCGGCCAGGGCCCCACAACATATACCACAAAACAGACGATGAAGCTACGGAGTGATACCAGAGTAGCGCAGCGCACCTTAACACATTTCATTCTAGCGGAAGCCTATACTAATCCGTGAACTCCACAAGTGAATGTATAACATATAACACAACTCCACGTTGTATATATCTTAATAGGAATGTCTTACAACCGTACAAAAGTTGGCCTTATGGCCTTACATGGCTTTCAAACAATGGCCTAAAAATATTGGCGCGCAGGCCGACCACAATAAAAGAAAACATAATAAGCATTGCCAAATAGCCTTCGAGGGCTAGTAGTAGCAGCAACAGCAACAACAAGGACATCAAACTTTATGCGTCCTGCTTGGATCTCCAGTACCTGTATAGGGACAATCCACCCAACGGTGGCAAACAAAAGCAACAGTCAGCGTTCAGCTGACCAAATTATAACGACCCTACCCCTTTTCTCGGGGCACCAATAATCTTCCCTGCAGGCATATCATATCACAAGCATGACAATATATCTCATATAATGTGTTTTCACGCACACATGCCATCACAACCGTTCGCCACCCGGCCCAACGGTCCGTGCACTCAAGGCACATTCTTGGTGTTCTGGAAAAGCACTTGCCCACCACCATATCAGGGTCACAACCCAACGATAATTCTCTTGAGCATTTACTCCATGGCGTGCAGCCGGAGTTCTAGTCTTACTACACCGGGATGGCCCATAGCCCCCCATTGTGTCATGACGCTCAGGCCTAAGACTCTTACTATGCGCTCCAACAGACCACACCTTCTGGTCCATGTCGGACGGACATAACGCAGGTCGGATCCTCCAACCCCCGTTGCTTAAATCGCCTTGCCTTCACCGAGTACGTCGTACTCGCGGCTTAATCAAAGACGCAGGTCGGTCTCACCAATCTTGTTCTTGACATTCAGCCGGGGTATTTCTCTTACACCCATTCATCTCACAATATCAGCGGGTCTTTCCTGGGCACCCCAGTACTTCCTGTTACTCGTTCATAGGTACGACACTGCAATATCACAAATGTCAGGGGTCTTTTCTGGGCACGCCAGTACTTCTTGTTTCTCTCTTCATAGGTGGACACCCTACGACATCAAGCATCATAAAGGGCCTTTCCTGGTCACACCAGTACTTCCTGTTACTCATGCACAGGTACGACCCAATAGTACAAGCATAGACAGATATTTTCCTGAACTACCACTCCAGTACTTCCTGCTACTACCTTTCACAGGCATAACCCGTTGACTCCTTAAACTACACATTTATCACGGAGTCTTCTCCGATTCGTATGCAACATCACCAATCCAGACCAACCTGTCCAGATGGGCTTCACACAGCATGCCTATTCCGTACTCCATTTCCGGATCTATATGCTAACAAAAGGGGATTTCATGCATCCACCCAAAGACTCCCAAAATCAGCCACCTCTTGGTGGGGGAATCACAAACATATGCCAAAAGGAAGCCTTCATATGGCTAGGAAGAAAAGTCATTACCATTGAATCCCTCTTTGTAGCCATGAACTCGAAGTTGGCTTGAACGACTCACAAGAGCTTTTCCTCCGCAACGTCGGCCTCGGATCTCTAGTCGGTAAACCGCAACACCACCGGTGATCAGCCCCCTTTCCTCCTCCTTCTTCCTCTCTCTTTCTCTCTCTAGAAGTGAAGAAAGAGAAGACCAAATAGGAAATGAGATTGCTCTTCTCATTCACGGCCTTAAGGAAACAGGGAGGCCTCTCAGCCTTTGGATCCAGGCTGAAGGAATGGACGGCCACAAATTTGTCAGAAAACCTGATTTTTTGCCTGACACGGCCTGTGACACGCTCGTGTCCATGGCCGTGTGTCTCAAGCAGTGCTCAACCGACTTATCCAGACCAGTGACACGCCCATAGGACACGCCCATGTCACGGGCCGTGTCACCCAACACGCCTATAGACGCGCACGTGTTTGTGGCCATGTTCATTAGGCTAAAAAAATCCCAAAATCACTCGAGACTCACACGGCCTATGACACGCCCGTGTCCCAGGCCGTGTGCCCATACACGGCACTCGACACTCGACGATCGTTGAGCAACTTTCGCCGAGCATACTGACACGCCCTGTGACACGCCCGTGTCACAGGCCGTGTCCAGATTCGACCAAATTTGTTGACCCTTCGTTGACTGTTCCTCTCGACACTCGACGCACGCAGGACATGCCCGTGTCCCAGGCCGTGTCACCCGAAAATTGGCCTGCTGATAAAAACTTGGGCTGTTACAATTACTCCCTTTAAAAGTGAACTCCTTGGTGATAGGGCACCTGATCAAAAACCTATTGGTTTTAGGCACCTGATCAAAAGCCTGAAGGGTTTCTAGATCTACCTGAAGCAGATCTTGTGATGATAGGGCACCTGATCAAAAACCTAAGTGGATTCCTACCAGGGTGGTAGAAGAGTGGATGTACCCAGATTTGGGGAACCACTATAAAATTTCTTGTGTCGTCTGGTTGCCTTGTGTTTTCTTTTTGTATTGTGCTGTGATAGTTTAATGTGATTTTCCCTCTTTCATATAAGTATCAATATTTTAATTCCGCAATAAATCTAAACAATTTTTTTAATACTCTATTCACCCCCCTTTAGAGTAAATTCTATCTATCCCTCACTTTCACTAAGTGTTTTAAAAATTAAAACAACTACATTTCTACCGCTACAATGCAGTAGAAATGCATAAAAAGTCAAAAAAAAAATTTAAAGGAGCAAAAAGGTTTGCAAGTAAACGCAAAATACAAATGCTCGAAAAATTAAAACGATTACATTTCTACCGCTAGAATGCGGTACAAATGCATAAAAAGAGAGCAGAAAAATTAAACGAGGAAAAGTTTAAAACAAAAATTAAAGTGCACGGAAAATTAAAACGACTATATATTCATTCCTATAACTCCGTAAAAGGTGTTAAAAAGTGAAAATAAAGTGAAAAAATGAAAATTTTTACATCCTAAACAAGAAAATCTAAGTTAGAAAAAAATGAAAATCACTTTGAAATCTTTTTTATAGATTTATAGGAACGCAATAAAAAGCTATAAAAATCCCAAGTCTAACATAATTAAGTGAACAATTAATGAAAACATCAAAGTAAAATCTATACTCATACACGCACACACACGTAGAAGAAATAAAAAAAATAAAGTTAAAACAAAATAAAGATAAGATTGCATAAGATATTGCATATAGATGGATTCCATGACAACGTAAGAAGGAAAAACTGCTAATTCTATAAAGATGAAAAGTTCATTACAAAGCTAAAACAAACATAAAGAAGAGGGGGATAGAAGATTCCCTGAAAGGAGGTTGAGAATGCGCAGTTTAGGAACCTTGCATTATTAAGAAAATATCAAAGAAAAAGTAAAGAAATAGCGAAAAAGATAAACATGGGTGCCTCCGAGGAGCGCTTTGTTTATAGTCGTGTAGCTTGACTAACTTTGCGGCTGAAAATGCGGCGGTCATGCCCCAGGTCACGGACGTGAAGGTGGGAGTGTCGGGGAGGTTGAACTGGGCATCGTTTGCATCGAAAGTCGCCGGCGATGGTTTGTCGGGCCAGGCAGATGTTGATGCGCGAAAACGACACCGGGGGGACAGCTATCACCGAGGGGGTGCTTGGCCTCACTGGCTTGGTGAGGAGGAAGGAGAAAGTTGCGGAGGAAGGGAGAGGCTTGAGAGAAGAGGCGAGCCTTGGTCAACAGAGAGGGTTGATCAAGAGAGGAAGAGGAGGGAGACGGGGAGCGGTCGAGCAGACAGTAACCGCAACGGTTGCACTTGCAGATTGGTTGCCGAGAAGAGCTGAGCTGAGCTGAGGGCAAGGCTTGCTGAGCAGAGGCGCAAGGCTTGCTGAGCAGAGGAGCAAGGCTTGCTAAGCATAGGAGCAAGGCTTACTGAGCAGAGGAGAGAAAGAGGGGGCCGCTAGCAGCGGCAACAACACACTTCGCCCGTCGCGGCCTAAATGCCACTCCTGCGACGGGCTTTCCTTTGATTAATAGCTAGAGATTACAAGCTTACAAGTACACCTTCACAACAAAATCATTAAAGGGGTACAAGGAGAAGCTGGCGGCTAAAGGAGAAGAAAGTGCCAGCAAGCAGAGAGGAGAAGCTGCCAGAGTCTAAGTAAAAGAGTCTGCCAGCTGCTGGAGGACTGGGAAACTGAGTCTGCAGAGTCTGCTGGCAAGCTGCTGAAGAGCTGTGGAGGACTGCGCAGACAGGAAATCTGAGTCCGCAAGTCTTGCTGGAAGGGTGATGACGGACTGCGCGGACTGGAAAACGGAGTCCGCAGGGGCTGCTGGCAAGACTTATCTCCACCTCCAGGATCACTGAATGAGAGGCTTCAGGGGGTATTTATAGGCACAGGGAAGTTCTTGAAGAAGCGGGGCCCAGTGACATCAGCATGACGACCTGCGCGGACCCCGCGGACTGAGAATTTGCGTCCGCCACCTTGGCCGGTGAAGACCGCAGGAGGCCCTGGAGAGGACCGGAGGCCGCCCCCTTGCGGGCGGCCGGGGCGGACTCCGGGAGGAGTCCGCCCGGCTGGGCGCCGGGGCCGCCCCCTAGCGGGCGGCCTGGGCGGACTCCAGGGGGAGTCCGCCCGGCGGGCCAGGCCGCCCCCTTGCGGGCAGCCTGGGCGGACTCCCGGGGGAGTCCGCCCGGCTGGGCGCCGGGGCCGCCCCCTAGCGGGCGGCCTGGGCGGACTCTAGGGGGAGTCCGCCCAGCGGGCCACGACGCCCCCTTGCGGGCGGACTGGGCGGACTCCGGGAGGAGTCCGCCCGGCTGGGCGCCGGGGCCGCCCCCTAGCGGGCGGCCGGGGCGGACTCCAGGGGGAGTCCGCCCGGTGCGCCAGGCCGCCCCCTTGCGGGCGGCCTAGGCGGACTCCGGGAGGAGTCCGCCCGGCTGGGCGCCGGGGCCGCCCCCTAGCGGGCGGCCCGGGCGGACTCTAGGGGGAGTCCGCCCGGCGGGCCAGGCCGCCCCCTTGCGGGCGGCCTGGGAGGACTCCAGGGGGAGTCCGACCGGCTGGGCGCCGGGGCAGACCCCTAGCGGGCGGCCTGTGCAGACTCCAGGGGGAGTCCGCTCGGCGGGCCAGGCCGCCCCCTTGCGGGCGGCCTGGGCGGACTCCAGGGGCAGTCCGCCCGGCTGGCGGGCAGAGGCCGCCCCGGGTCGGCGGCCTCGACGGACGGCGGCAGGAGGCCGCCTCCTCTCGGGCAGCAGGGAGGTCGCCCCTGGTGGGCGGCCTCAACGGACGGCGGCAGGAGACTGCCGCCACTTGGGCTGACTAGGAGGTCGCTCCCGGTGGTGCTGTTGGCAAACTCCTGCAAGGAAAAGCACTGCACGATTAGCGGACCTAACCGCATGTCCCGCGAGGGTAAGCCATGGGAATAGCCCGCCGTCCCGCAGGGCACGCGGTTGCTAGGAGACCTAGGCGGACAGGGAAACTGTCCGCCTACGCTGGGACTTGTCGCGATCGAAAGGGAGAATCTAAGGGTCGCTACTGGCCTGCTGACCACCTTGGGAAGGATCGCCGATTTCTGGGTTAACATAATCCCCGCACTTTTTCAAGTTGCGAAGGGAACTTCGAAGAAATTGGAGACCCACGAAAATCGTGATCCACCCCAAAGGAAAGAGAAGGGGAGGCAGGGAGAGAGAAAACCTGAAGTCTCCCCTTATAAGCTTGATGTTTCCTGTCTATTTTCCTGCAAGAGGAAAATTAAGGGTAAGCACGCATTGGTGGTACATCGAGTGTGTACCTGAGTTTGCTTTTGCAAAACGAAGAAGGCGTGTCTTCTGTTAAGTTCTGCAAAAAAATAGTGAGGGAAAACAGAAAGGCATAATAACTTGCAAGTACCTGATAGGGGCTTGCAAGTACCTGTCATTCCCTGCAAAAAGAGGAGGGAAAATAGTATACAAGGACAGAAGAAATGAGTTACAAGTACATGGATGGAACTTGCAAATTTTTGGTGGTCTCTGCAAGAGAAGAGTTAAGAGTATGCATAGTGCATGAAAGTAACTTGCAAGTACCTGAATGGAGCTTGCAAGTGTCGCTGACCTCTGCAAGAGGAGGGTTAGAGGCTGATATTGTATATAAAGATAAGCTGCAAGTACCTGGATGTGACTTGCAGATGTCTGCTAACCACTGCAAAGTGAAGAGTGAGCAGCAGAGATAAAATGATGATTTAAACTGCAAGTACCTGGAGGAGGTTTGCGAGTGTCTGTTGTTCTCTACAAAGAGAAAAGTTAGAAGCAGACAGTATGCATATGAAAGGAGCTTGCAAATACCTGTGAGCAGGCTTGCAAGGGTTTGCTAACCTCTGTGAGGAGAGAGGGATTAAAAGCAAACAAGACGCGAGGATGACCGCACCAGAATCATAGCAAAACTGTTGATATGATTCAATTAATGATTGATGCCATTAGACTTTGACAAGAAGAATGAGCAGCTCTGTGAATCTCCATATGATAGAGCTTGAGCAGGCAAAGTATATGAGATAAGCATAAGCAAAGTGATCGCTGAAAATCATTTGAGATAACCCATGAAGGTTGATGAGATAGGGTCGATATGACCAAGTAGCAAGAGAAATGCCCGATGATCATTATCACGAAGTCCAGATTAATGAATTGAGCGCTAGCTGCTGACATGGCTGGATGGACATGGTCAGAATGAATGCCAGAATCCTTTTGGTAGGTTGGATTAACCTGTTCACCTGTGAAAGGAGGGAAGAGAGAAAAGGAGGTCTACACCCGGAATAATTAAAGTGGGTTGAATGCTGCCACAGGTGTTCCCCGTGGGCCTTATGCATTACTTGCCCGAAAAATCATCCCAAGTATAGTCCTACTCAAAGTGGGCTGGCCGCGCATCCTCAAGGAGGGGGAAAAGGAAAAAGAGGTCCATATTCGGAATGACTAAAGAGGGTTGAATGCTGCCACAGGTGTTCCCCGTAGGACTTATGCATCACTGGCCTGAGAAAATCATTCCGAGTATGAGCCTGCTCAAAGCGGGCTGGCCGCGCATCCTCGAGGAGGGAAAAAAGAGAAAAGCAAGGGAAGGGTACTGAGAAGGACCGCTAGAAGGACCGCTCTCTCGCCTTGGGTACAAGCATCACTGATCAACGAGACGGGTTGCGCCAAGAGGCCTATCTTGTCTGTATATTGATCAGTGGAGTTGCGAACCCGAGAAGGCACGGATCGAGGATACCGGAGAGTGCTTCGGCCACCACAGTTGAAGGATGAGCAAAGAGACAAGGCTACGCTTGATCGCCATTGCTTGTCCAGCGAAGATCATCCTAACCGTAATGTATCCTATAGGACGCACATCAGAGCTAACACATGGGGCTCCCCTAGCACACACTCTGTGTCAGATGCCGGCTAGGATCCTAAGTCTGAAGCCCATTCCCGCGATTGAACTGCTCCCACTGCACACATGGGTATACTCCCTCCATATGTGGTCGTAGCGGTTGTGCAAGAACAAACTACGGAGGGAATGTTTCAGGCTCGGAAAAATCTCATTGGTGTAACGATCCTAAGAGAGGGAGAAGAGGGGAAGAAGCAACACAAGAAGGGAACTGTGTCAGTACGGGATCCCTGAATAAAAGCTTTGCTGGAAAGCAAGTAAAGAACACTAAGAAGTGTTGTAATGAAAATGTTTGAAAAGGAGAGAGAGAGTAAGGGTTGAGATAACCCCAGAAGGTTGCAAGGAGTTCTGGAGGACTGTGAAGTCCATCGCTTTGGAGGACTGTGAGTCCTTGCTAGCTTAGAATAGCCTTCCCAGTACACCCTCGTCGTCGGCATTGAAGCATTCAACTTCTCTGTTAACAACGAGGAGAGGACGCTCTTCGACGTGGTTTACTCCTCTTGAGGAGCAAGGAGTGTCTGCAAGTTCTTTGCCCCTTGAAGCTGCTTGATCAGGGCATTCTTCTTTAAGAAGCAGGTCATGCATCTTGCCCTGCCGGAGCATCCTTTGCACAAGCTGACGGAATGCTCGGCAGTCTTCTATTCGATGGCCTGATTCTTTGTGAAATTCGCAGTAGGGCTCTGAGTTTTTAGACCTCTGATCGGATGGCCGATAGGGCTTCTTGAAGCTTGCCCTATCTTTCATGATCTGGATCACTTCTTGCACGACGTCATCGAGATCATACTCATGCAAGTCATCATCCTGCTGTTGTTGAACAGCTGCTGCTTGCAAAGACGGAGCTAGCGGCAGCAATGAATCTTGAGCATTGTCACGGCTCGGGAAGGAGTATCGCTGGCGATGAAGCCTTCTCTCCTTCTTTGAGTGAGTTGGGAAGTGATTGCGAGGAGACCTTGGAAGATGTTTGCGAGAGGGATCCTCCTCGGATAGAAGTTTGGAGACGAAGCCTGGATTGCTCTTTTCGCCTCGGATGTATGAGTTGGCTAGAGCGATCAACTCTTGATATGTCCTTGGAGCACGGATGTTGGCTTCACATTTGAGAGGCCCTTCACGGAGACCATGGATAAGAGCCACTCGGTACATATCTTGATCAGAAACTTCGATGTCCAAAATCTCTCTTTGGAATCGATCCACAAACTGAGACCAAGTCTCATTTCCGCGCTGCTTGATCTCAAAGAGGGCTTCAGGACCGCCCTTTATCTTAGTTGATGTAGAGAATCTGAGAAGAAACTCCCTTCGAAGATCAAGGAAGGAAGTGATAGAGTGAGGACGGAGGCCATAGAACCAGTCCCTCACTTGCCCATCAAAGGAGGTGACAAGGAGCTTGCACTTGGTTGCATCTGAAAGAGTCTTGAGAGCAACGGCTGACTCAAAAGCTTGGAGGTGCTTTACTGGATCTGTATCTCCTATGTAGGTTGGTAGTCGAGGCTCTCTGAAGTTTGCTGGAGTAGGCTCATGGCGGACACTCTCCGCGAATGGTGAAGGTTCTTCTTGCTCTCCTACAGCATAAGGAAAGAAAGGAGCATAAGCTGCAACTGCAAAAGGAGCATGAGGATAACAAGGAAAAGCTGCTGTAGGAGGAGCAGGGGCAGGAGTTGAAGGGTAGGGATGACTTCCCTGAAAATTGAGAACTCTAGCAGGACTTCCCCGGGCTGCTTCCCGGAAGAAGTTATGGCGAGCATCAAACTCTTCATCTTGAGTTCGCAAAGGAGCTGTAGGCCCTTGCGGAAAGGTTGGAGTGTACGGCGGATAGAACGACAGACAAGCTTGAGAGTAAGCTTGTTGACGCTCTACTGTTGGTGTTGGGTTGATTGGAGCAGCTGGAGCAGCTGCTGGATGAGCGTCCAATCGCTGCGTTATAGCAGCAGAACTTTGTTGATAGCATGGAACTGTTGAGCATTCTCACGATGCGACTGCTCAAAGGCTTCCCAGAGAGGATCTTCACTGGGACTTGGAACATGGTTCTCGGCTGACTGATGGTCTGACATGGTTAGCTGTTGCTTTCACTGCCTGTTCAGATCTGAAGGTTTGTGCGTGAGCTGTTCGGGTCCACGCTCACCGCACCAACTGTTGATGCGCGAAAACGGCACAGGGGGGACAGCTATCACCGAGGGGGTGCTTGGCCTCACTGGCTTGGTGAGGAGGAAGGAGAAAGTTACGGAGGAAGGGAGAGGCTTGAGAGAAGAGGCGAGCCTTGGTCAACAGAGAGGGTTGATCAAGAGAGGAAGAGGAGGGAGACCGGGAGCGGTCGAGCAGACAGTAACCGCAACGGTTGCACTTGCAGGTTGGTTGCCGAGAAGAGCTGAGCTGAGCTGAGGGCAAGGCTTGCTGAGCAGAGGAGCAAGGCTTGCTGAGCAGAGGAGCAAGGCTTGCTAAGCAGAGGAGCAAGACTTACTGAGCAGAGGAGAGAAAGAGGGGGCCGCTAGCAGCGGCAACAACACACTTCGCCCGTCGCGGCCTAAATGCCACTCCTGCGATGGGCTTTCCTTTGATTAATAGCTAGAGATTACAAGCTTACAAGTACACCTTCACAACAAAATCATTAAAGGGGTACAAGGAGAAGCTGGCGGCTAAAGGAGAAGAAAGTGCCAGCAAGCAGAGAGGAGAAGCTGCCAGAGTCTAAGTAAAAGAGTCTGCCAGCTGCTGGAGGACTGGGAAACTGAGTCTGCAGAGTCTACTGGCAAGCTGCTGAAGAGCTGTGGAGGACTGCGCGGACAGGAAATCCGAGTCCGCAGGGCTTGCTGGAAGGGTGATGACGGACTGCGCGGACTGGAAAATGGAGTCCGCAGGGGCTGCTGGCAAGACTTGTCTCCACCTCCAGGATCCCTGAATGAGAGGCTTCAGGGGGTATTTATAGGCCCAGGGAAGTTCTTGAAGAAGCGGGGCACAGTGACATCAGCATGACGACCTGCGCGGACTCCGCGGACTGAGAATTTGCGTCCGCCACCTTGGCCGGTGAAGACCACAGGAGTCCCTGGAGAGGACCGGAGGCCGCCCCCTTGCGGGCGGCCTGGGCGGACTCCGGGAGGAGTCCGCTCGACTGGGCGCCGGGGCCGCCCCCTAGCGGGCGGCCTGGGCGGACTCCAGGGGGAGTCCGCCCGGCGGGCCAGGCCGCCCCCTTGCGGGCGGCCTGGGTGTACTCCATGGGGAGTCCGCCCGGCTGGGCGCTGGGGCCGCCCCCTGGCGGGCGGCCTGGGCGGACTCCAGGGGGAGTTCGCCCGGCGGGCCAGGCCGCCCCCTTGCGGGCGGCCTGGGCGGAATCCGGGAGGAGTCCGCCCGGCTGGGCGCCGGGGCCGCCCCCTGGCGGGCGGCCTGGGCGGACTCCAGGGGGAGTCCGCCGGCGGGCCAGGCCGCCCCCTTGCGGGTGGCCTGGGCGGACTCTGGGAGGAGTCCGCCCGGCTGGGCGCCGGGGCCGCCCCCTAGCGGGCGGCCTGGGCGGACTCCAGGGGGAGTCCGCCCGGCGGGCCAGGCCGCCCCCTTGCGGGCGGCCCAGGCGGACTCCGAGAGGAGTCCGCCCGGCTGGGCGCCGGGGCCGCCCCCTAGCGGGCGACCTGGGCGGACTCCAGGGGTAGTCCGCCCGGCGGGCCAGGCCGCCCCCTTGCGGGCGGCCTGCGCGGACTCCAGGGGGATTCGACCCGGCTGGGCACCGGGGCCGCCCCCTAGCGGGAGGCCTGGGCGGACTCCAGGGGGAGTCCGCCCGGCGGGCCAGGCCGCCCCCTTGCGGGCGGCCTGGGCGGACTCCAGGGGGAGTCCGCCCGGCTGGCGGGCAGAGGCTGCCCCGGGTGGGCGGCCTCGACGGATGGCGGTAGGAGGTCGCCGCCTCTCGGGCAGCAGGGAGGTCGCCCCTGGTGGGCGGCCTCGACGGACGGCGGCAGGAGACTGCCGCCACTTGGGCTGACTAGGAGGTCGCTCCCGGTGGTGCTGTTGGCGAACTCCTGCAAGGAAAAGCATTGCACGATTAGCGGACCTAACCGCATGTCCCGCGAGGGTGAGCCATGGGAATAGCCCGCCGTCCTGCAGGGCACGCGGTTGCTAGGAGACCTAGGCGGACACGGAAACTGTCCGCCTACGCTGGGACTTGTCGCGATCGAAAGGGAGAATCTAAGGGTCGCGACTGGCCTGCTGGCTACCTTGGGAAGGATCGCCGATTTCTGGGTTAACAGCAGAGGAGTCATGCCCTAGGTTATGGGCGTGACGCTAGGCGTCTTGGGTTGGTCGACGATCGTCGAGAGCAAAACGTCGAGCGCGGTGATCACGGGCTTGGGCAAGGGGCATGTCACATTACACAGGCGTGTCGGATCATGGGACACGGGCGTGTCCTTGTCGGGTCGACGAACGTCGAGCGCAAAACGTCGAGCGCGTTGACACTGCTCAAGTCAAGGCCGTATCGCATTTGACACGACCGTATGACAGGGCGTGTCACACTTTTCTTCAAAAAAGGCTGCTTCTCTGGAATTTGACGTGTCACGCCCAGGTCACGGGCGTGACCCAAAGGACACGGGCGTGTACTATGCTTTTTTGGCAATTTTCCTAAAAATTTCAGGAAACAAAAATAAAGTTAAGTTAGCATAATATTTACAAAATATGAGCATTTTATTGAACAAAAATAAGTAAAAATGACAAAAACAAAGTAAAATGACTGATTTAATGTACATAAAAATAGACATATTTACAACTCATCAAATACCCTCATACTTAAACTTTTGCTATTTCAGATCAAAAGTTGGAGATGAACTTATAAGTAATTAAAGAAATCCTAAGTTTAACTACCGCTTGAATTAATCGAAAGAAAGATCTAAATAAATATCCGGGGTATTAGAGTTAAATCCTAAATTATGCCAAAAATTTAAATAAAGTAAGAGTTTCAGCTAAAAACTTCTGGTATGATCGAATAGATAGCAAAAAAATTTATTTGTTAGGCTAACAAAAATAGATTGGATTTATGAAAACTTTAGCTTGTAAGAATTACATGAAATAATTTAATTTACAAATTATGCTCTCAAAAAGATTTTAAAAGTAAATCTAGAATTATTTGGTGTTGACGGAGTAGGATATCGTGGTATATGAAGAAGACTTTGAATTTTTAGAGGCGAGGGTAAATTTTTTCGCTCGAACCTCTAATGAATTTTTTGGGTTTGAATTGTGGATGTTAGGAAAACGAAATCTTATTTTTCATAACATAAACGTTTTTAACAATCTTCATAATAATCCAATGTATATGTATAGGAGTAATGAATTTTATCCTCTTACTCCATAACATATAAATTTTCAAATATTGTATGCATATGTTTATGAAACGAAATCTTATTCTCATTGACATAGGATCTTTTAAGGATCAAAATCATGTCAAGTATGACATGAAAAAAAGGTGATAGGTTTTGTGTTCAAAAATAAAACTAGATTTAATAAAAAGTTTTTGAGAGCAACTTTTATAAATTAAATGTTCCTATATTGCTATTTTCTAACAAGAGAAATGTGCAACTATTTAGATAGGTTAGAAGTAGTGCTGAAAACAGGTCTCAATCTAAATAAAAAAGCATACAAAATTTTTTTAAAACTTAACCCCAGATATCTAAATCTATCGATCTCCAATTAATAAATGAATAGTAAGCAAAAAATAACTAAAATTAACTTATAAATTAACTCACAACTACGTTTTTGGAGAGAGAAAAGGCTTAAGAATTGAGATATTTGATTTATTCGTTACATAATTAACAAAATATTTTTTTGATTTTTTTAGAGTTTCCATCATTTTTTTGATTTTTTTGACTATTATCTTTTTTTGATTTTTAGAGTTATTCTTTTTTTTAGGATTTTTGGTTTTTCAAAATTTTTTTTAAAAATAATAAGGTAAAAACTCGATGGCTCGCGAACAGGCTCTTATTTAGGTGGTTGGTTCGATGAGTCGAACGTCGCGGGTTTGCTAAAAAGAGAGTTTTTACAAATAAGAAGATGACGGGGGGGGGGGGGGGGGGGGGTGGGAGAAAGATTATTTTTTTACAAAAAATATTTACAAAGTAAAAAAAATCTTTTTTTGAATTTTTATTTTATGAAATTTTTTGAACCTTTTTGTTTTATAATTTTTTGAATTTTGTGGTTTTATGATTTTTTTTTGAAGTTTATTTGTTATTATAAAAAACAATAAATTTTTTTTGAGATTTTAATTAATTTAGTTTTTTTTGCTAAGTACAGAATATAAAAAATACAGAATAGGAAAACACTCACATACTTAAACACAACATTGTCCCCAATGTTGCAATCTAAGTATGCAAAAGGAATAACAGACAAAATGAAAGAGGTACAAAAATAAAAGGGGAGGGTTGAAGCTTCCCTAAGACGAGTTCGGGGAGGCTCGGGGTTGAGACCCTGGATTATTAAAAAGAAAAGAAAATTAATAGAAAAAATAGAAAAGATAAATTCGACAAAAAGGTTGTGGGCGGTAGGGGGTGAATGTGTGTGTGACTCGAAGCTAACGTCTTAGCTTATGAGCGTGAGAGAAATGCGCTGCTCTAGCTCCCACAAAAGTGTAAAGTGCACTGAAGTGAACCAAAATAAGTTAAACAAAATATGTACATTGTAATAACCAAAGATATATTATTATTATTATTATTATTATTTGTTATAGATATTATTATTATTTTTTGGGTTTTGGGTTTTTTGATTTGTTGTGGTTTTTTAGTTTTTTAAGTTTTGGTGGATTTCTTTAGGGTTTTAGAGTCACTTTTTTTTTCTTATTTTAAGAGTTTTTAGTTTTTAGATTTTTTGTTATTTTTGTGTAGTTTTGTTTTTAATAGAAAATGACGGCATTTTAAAAAAAATGTTTTACAGATAATATTAATAATATGATATATATTTGTTTATTTTACATTTTTTTTATTGATTTTTTTTATTAGATAGGAATAACAAAAAAAAATTTCAAGTTTTTCTTTGTTGTTTCAGTTTTTTTTAAGTTTTGAGTTTTGAGTTTTTATTTTTAAAGTAGTTATTATTATTACTATTATTAGTAATTTTTTTGTTGGCCATTTTTAAATTTTGGTTATAACTATATAAAAAGGTAAAATTAATAGTTCTATAAAGGTTAAAATAACGACTCGAATTTTTTCCCGGCAAAGACGCCAAAAACTTGATGCGTAATTTTGCATCAAGTCCCCGACAATGGCGCCAAAAACTTGATGCAGAATTTTGCATCAAGTCCCCGACAACGGCGCCAAAAACTTGATGCGGGTTAAAACTCGAAAAATTATTACGAGCTCGCGGTGCCCATGCAGTTTATTTAGAAAAGCGGATTTGGTTTTATTTGAAAAACGGGGCGCGAGGATTTATTATTTGGATATAAAACAGTTGAGTCGAGTTTTAACGAAAGAAGACAAGTGCACTTATCGTGTGTAGTATAAGATATTCCGGTGTGAAATATCGAGGTCGTATTGTTCTTGTGGTCTGGTCGATTATTTCTACTCTTCCCCGGAGGGGACTATTATTTTACCGATATTTAATTTGTCGGGTTATATTTTTTATATATAAAAACAAAAAGGCAGAAAATAAAAGCAATTAAAAAGGTGGAGGCGATGAAGAGCTTAACTCGATGACAACGAATTAAATTTGAACTAAAAAATACTTTTAATAAAAAGAGATCATAAGTTTCAAATTAATTAAGGCAGAGACTTGGCCGTGGAGGTTCCACTAAGATGAGCTCACCTAGCTATAGGAATATCGCTCACATGAATACTAAGACTATTCAACCGGGGTGTCGTGCGACGAAGGATTCCTATTAATGTCTGCATTATGCTAAGAACCCCGCTATTGGGTGGGGAACCCAATTCGGTAGAGTTTGCGCGCCTCCTCTCTTGAGGGTTAGTGTGGAACTCCATTTACCAAGGGGCGATCGGTCCATACGCACGACCTCTCGACTAGCTAGCGTATGAACTATAAAAATAGAGACCACACATCGATTATGTGGTTCTACGCGTCGTAAATCATAGGCAAACCATAAGTAATTTTAATTAATTAGAAAAACATGACCTTTAATTATTTAAAGCAATTTTATCTGTCCCAATGCTCTCCGATACTGAGGGTTAAGAACGATTAGCGACTCATCGGAATGAGGACGGCTTGCGGTGAAAATGATAAAAAGAAAGAAGTAAATAATGCAGAAAATAAAGCAGTAAAATAAAGCAGAAAATTGCAAGTCCTACTTAAATGAGTAGGACTGAAATGAAAGTAGTAAAAGTGCAAGTCCCAGCTCAAATGAGGGGGCAAGACAAAATAAAGCGAGTCCTACTCAAACGAGTAAGAGAAAATAAATGTATCCATGCACGCACTCTACTGAAATTGAAAACTCATACACAGACCTGCCATTTAACTCAAATGAGTATGCGGTAAATAAAGTCTTGTCATTTAACTTCTAGCGAGTAGGCGGAAATAAATGCTAACACTCACGCACTCTACTTGAAAGTCAAACACTCGCACACTGCAAAAAATTAAAACACACATTCACACACTCTACTGAAAGAAAATACACACACACTGCAGAATTTAAAACGCACACGTACAAGTCATACTCAAACGAGTTGGCGGGAAATTAAGGCACGTCATTTAACCCTTAACGAGTAGGCGAAAATAAATGCAACACACGCACACACTTTACAAAATTGAAATAAGGCTATAAAAACTAACTCATACACGCACGCACACGTACAAAATTAAGAAAACTATGTTCTTTAAAAATTAAAACAACTACATTTCTACCGCTAGAATGCGGTAGAAATGCATAAAAAGTGAAAATAAAATTTAAAGGAGCAAAGAGGTTTGCAAATAAACGCAAAGTGCAAGTGCTCGAAAAATTAAAACGATTACATTTCTACCGCTAGAATGCGGTACAAATGATAAAAAGAGAGCAGAAAAATTAAATGGGCAAAAGTTTAAAACAAAAATCAAAGTGCATGAAAAATTAAAATGACTATATATTCATTCCTATAACTCCGTAAAAGGTGTTAAAAAAGTGAAAATAATGAAAAGTTTTACATCCTAAACAAGAAAATCTAAGTTAGAAAAAATGAAAATCACTTTGAAATCTCTTTTACAGATTTATAGGAACGCAATAGAAAGTTATAAAAATCCTAAGTCTAACATAGTTAAGTGAACAATTAATGAAAACATCAAAGTAAAAATCTATACTCATACACGCACACACACGTAGAAGAAATAAAAAAAGTTAAAACAAAATAAAGATAAGATTGCATAAGAGATTGCATATAGATGGAGTCCATGACAATGTTAGGAGGAAAACCTGCTAATTTTATAAATATGAAAAGTTTATTACAAAGCTAAAACAAACAAACATATAGGAGAGGGGGATAGAAGCTTCCCTGAAAAGAGGTTGGGAAGGCGCAGTTTAGGAACCCTATATTATTAAGAAAATAGCAAAGAAAAAGTAAAGAAATAGCGAAAAAGATAAACATGGGGTGCCTCCCAGGAGCGCTTTGTTTATAGTCGTGTAGCTTGACTAACCATGCGGCTGAAAATGCGGCGGTCACGCCCCAGGTCACGAACATGAAGGTGGGCGTGTCGGGGAGGTTGAACTGGGCATCGTTTGCGTCAAAAGTCGTCGGCGGCGGTTTGTCGGGCTAAGTGGAGGACTCACGCCCTAGGTCACGGGTGTGACATTAGGCGTGTCGGGTTGGTCGACGATCGTTGAGGGCAAAACGTCGAGCGCGGTGATCACGGGCTTGGGCACGGGGCGTGTCACATTACACGGGCATGTCGGATCATGGGACACAGGCGTGTACTTGTCGGGTCGACAAATGTCGAGCGCAAAACGTCGAGCGCGTTGACACGACTTAGGTCACTGCCGTGTCACATTTGACAAGGCCGTGTCACAGGGCGTGTCACACGTTTCTTCAAAAAAATGCTTCTTCTCTGGAATTTTACGTGTCACGCCCAGGTCACGGGCGTGACCCAAAGGACACGGGCGTGTACTATGCTTTTTTGGCAATTTTCCTGAAAATTTCAGGAGACAAAAATAATGTTAAGTTAACATAATATTTACAAAATAGGAGTATTTTATTGAACAAAAATAAGTAAAAATGACAAAAATAAAGTAAAACTACTGATTTAATGTACATAAAAATAGACATATTTATAACTCATCAAATAAGATAGAACACCTTGTGACTTCGCAAGATGAGCTCGTGGAATAAGATAGGACATCTTGTGATTTCGCTAGATGAGCTTGTGGAATAAGATAGAGTACCCTGTGACCTTGCGAGATGAGCTCACAGAATAAGATAGAACACCCCATGACTTCAAAAAATGATCTCGTGAAATAAGATAAAACACCATATGACCTCGTGAGATGAGCTTGCGGAATAAGATAGAACAACCTATGACTTCACGAGATGAGCTTGCGGAATAAGATAGAACACCATGTGACCTCACGAGATGAGCTCGCAAAATAAGAGGGGGTGAACACCTTGTAGGCAAGAAGCCTTAGAACAAATAAAGTTTTTGAAGAGACTCTGCGGGTATGCACTTCACCTCGATCTTCTTATAGCGGTTGTCATTGTGGCCAAAATTCTAAAGCCAACAACATTGCAAAATCAAATGAAGTCACTCTTGGGTTTTACAAAAACACTCATGAGTGTTGTGAGTTGATTTATCTTACACTTAGGTATCCATAATGAAATCTCCTACTGAGGTCATCGATATGAAGAAGTCACCCATTTTTAGTACGTTTGAGTTGGTGCTCGCCTAAACTGGCACTCGCCTATCTGACACTATCCTAAGCTGGAACTCACGCAGCTGACACTCACCTAGGTGGCACTTTCCTATGCTGTCACTCACCCAAATGGCACTCACAGAGCTGGTACTCGGCCAACTAACACTCATCTAAACCGGAGCTCTCCTCCTATGACACTCACCTAACTAGAGCTTGCCTCAGATACTTATCATTATGGCTCGCCCTGAGGTCTTGCACTAGAGTTTCTTCCTTCGATCACAGTCCACACTCATGACACTAAAATGTTGAACTAAGTTTTTTGGTCCCAGAGTTCGGACCTTGGGGTGACCAAAGTTTACTGATCTAATGATCAATCGGGGTGAAATGTGATGAGAAGGGGCAATCCAACACAAAAATACCCTATACAAGGGTGGAAAACTAAGAACAAGCTCACGAGATACAGCGTGGTCCCACAACACACTCGAAAGATCTAAGAGAGCTTTCCCTGCCAAGTCAATGCTGAGTCGGGCACCTTGGAGGGCACTTGAGGACTCTAGACTACACACCCAAAAACCAAGGTGAGCAGTGATCTGGAGCCCTTTCCAACCAAAACTAGAAAGAGAAGAGAGATGCAAAAAGGAAGTCCTCTCCAAAGGTTCCCTTGAGGGTCTATTTATAGGTTTTTGATGTTGGTTTGCAGATTGCGAAATCTCGTCTTTTGGTTTTACTAAATTCAACCCAATTTAGTCTACCAACAGTGGAATCCCACTATTTATAGAGGTTAATGGCATGCCAAAATGGATTCTCTGGGAAGTTGATTATAACCACCATAGGCGAGTCGGGGTTTGGCTACCCCCACTCGCCTAGAAGTGGGGAGTCCCTGATGATGTGGGTGCTCGCTTGCCCTCCTGGGTCATGGAGAGTACATGGAGGTTTTACCTAATCGCACCCGTACTCGCCCGAGGGTGAGTGCCGGGAGATTTTCCCCATTGCCCCTCCTACTCACCTAGGATAGGCTGGCCCCGACTACATGGTTCCTTGATGTGCCCACTCGACAATATGGGATTGTACATTAGTTATTTAAGATCTCAACAAATTTCGTGTCATACAAGAGGGAGAAGAAGACAGTGAAGCACAAGTAAGCTACTCCATTTTGTTGTGTAGTATGAGCACAAGTAAGCACCCTATGGATCCCGTGCTTCCTGCAGAAACTAGAGAACTCAGATGAGACAAACTCACCACCATTATCTGATCTGAACTTCTTGATCTGCAAGCCAAGCCAGCCATCCACCAGCTCCTTGAACTCCACAAACAATTGGAAAGCTGTCTGCTTCTCCTTCATAAAATGCACCCAAGTGTATCTTTAGTAATCATCAATCAACATAAGCATATATCTGCTGCCTCCAAGACTAGCGGTTGTTGTTGGCCCCATCAAATCACCATGGATGCATTCCAATGGTGCCTTGCTCCTCGTTTGAGACTTATCAAACGGAAGGCGATAAGCCTTACTGTACTGACATCCCGCACAAACGTGGCCATCCCCGTAGGAGGACAACTTTGGCAAGCCTTTCACCAGGCTCCATATTGACATAGCCTTCATCTTGTCCATCCCCACGTGCCCTAGTCTCTCATGTTAGATAGTCACGCTATCATTAGCCCTCATTCGATCAACATAAGAGCTTGTTGATAGAACAAACAAGTCTCTTACTCTTCTCCCTACATGAGCAACATCAGTCTTAGCCGTTGATACATTGCGGAGAAACCTTACTTCTGTTGGGCCAAACAGAACATGAAAGCCTACGTCGACTGTGTTGGTCACCGAGAAGAGGTTCTTATTCATGTTGTGTACGTGATACACACTCCTTAGAGTAAGCGGACCTAGAGTACTCTCCAAAGAAATAACGCCCTCCTTCTCTACAAAATGAACAGAATCATCAGCTGTAATAATTGCTTTGTTACCTGTGAACGGTTGAAGAGATGAGAACTTCAACTCATCTCCAGTGAGGTGATGACCACACCCCGAGTCGACTATCCAGTCATCTTGGTAGTTAACGGTGGCAAGATCACGAACACACATGCTTGTCAAGAAGGCTCCTCCCCACCCGGCTTCCTCAGAACTGGAACAAACTCCCTCTTTGCCTGTAACATGCCCAGGTTACAACTTGACCTTGCAGTTGCGCGTGAAGTGGCCTGCCTGATTATATCTATAACACTTCAACTCTTTCTTCAGTTCTTCTTAGGAGCAGAGATCCTCTCTTGCTGATAAGAGGTTGAAGGCCCTTCTTCAGTAGCAGGCTTCTTCTTCTTCTCCCATCTCTTCTTCTTCTTCTCAGTGATCAGAGCTTCACTACTTCCTTCAGAGGTAGTCACACCGGCCATCTGCCTGACCAATCTCTCCTATGATGCTAACAAGTTTTTCAGCTCTAGTAGAGAAGGTTGAGTTGCCCATCCTTGCACGGAAGTCACAAAGGCCACATATTCCTTGCGCAACCCGCGGACTATGTGCCTCTTCAACTTTGATTCAGAGATGGGCTCATAAGGATCCAATGCTGATATTTCAGCGCACAGATTCTTCATCTTCAAAAAGAACTTAGAGACGGAAAGATCACCTTGAGTTGCCTTAGCCAACTCATTCTCCAGGAACTTCAGCCTAACCACATTCTTCCTGTTGAACAACCCATCAATGATTGTCCAAATCTCTGTAGAAGACTCACATCCTAAGATGTGATCAAAGAGCTCGTGTGAGACAGCTTGTTTGAGAGCAAACTCTGCCTTTGCATTAGTTCTTCTCCAAACTCTCACTTCCTCAACAGTACTAGTAGCAGCAGTAACCTCTTGCTTTTCGTCACCACCGATGACCTCCCATAACTCCTCACCCAAGAGATAGCTTTTAATACATGACTTCCACTTCTTGAAGTTAGTTGTTGTAAGAAGCTCAACACCAAGACCTCTTCTGTAAGCTCCCTCCATTGCAAACAATCACTGATCACAAAGCTTCCAGAAGCATCAAGCATAATCTGAGTTTGAGCACAACTCACTGCTCAAGCCACTGTTCCCTCTAATATCATGTTGAAATTTCACAAGTCAATCAACTGGTAGTTCTGGTATCAAGCAAACACTTTCAAAACTATCATGCTGGTCACTTGATTACGCAAAAACGAGAACTAGGCGCAGGAAAACTCCAACCATAAACTGAGCTATGTAGTAGAGACAATGAAGAGCAAACACAGATCTTGCATTAATCCACTACCAACTTTACAAGGCAGGGTATACAGGGCGAGATATTATTTCTACAAGTACAATGAGAAGAAAACAAGCAAGAGAAAACTTCAAGCCGGGCGGACTGCCTCCAAGACCGTTGAGTCCTCTGAGATCGCCGAGACCGCCAAGCCGCTGCCGTTACTCTGATTCTATGGAGTGCACAAACCGTGCGGACAACCCGTTATTCTGCTGACGTCTGCTCTACAAGCCGCCGCCGAACTGAATGAACAGACCGCCAAGTCCGCCTAGATCGGCGACTTAGTTATTGAACACAGATCAATTTGAGGAGAGAAACTGGTTGGCCTCCACATGCGACCTGCTGTAACTGCTGATTGTAAACCACAAGATTCATTGCTTACTGACCTTGATCAGAACCAAACGCCCAACTTTACAGTGTTAGCCACACAACCTGCAAACAATAAGTTAAATCTCAAACCGCGCAACCTGGAAAACCGAGTACGCAACAATTGATATGCGCTCAACTTACTGTCCACTCCGTTACTATAGACGTGTCGGGGGGTCTATTTATATGCGGGGTGAGGACTGTGGTCACCAGCCTAGTGAATAGAGTCACCACCCCAGCTCGCAGCTAGCACAACCCAGTCCGTCGAGTCCGCAAGGACTTGGCCAGACTACAAACAACTCGCCAGGCGCCAAGTCAAGGTCAGTCCACCACCCGTCGAACACCGCGCTAGTCCGCACACATGCTGCACACGGACACAGCAACATCTCATTCACTGCGTCAGACCACTCGATACATGCAGACAAGGTAACAACCCACACAGCCCGCAAGCACAACACCAGTCCGCCATACTGCATAACACACCGACACAGCCAAAACCTATACTGCATCAGTCTGCACACCATACATGGACATGGCGGTAGTCCGCATAGGTTAAGAACAACGCATCAGCTCGCCACATGAGTCCATGACCAAAAGGCAGACCGCCCGGTCAACAGCGGACTCTGCGAACACTGCATCAGCCCGCCGCACAAGTCTACGACCAACAGGCAGATCGCCCGGTCAACAACAGACTCTGCGTACACAGCGAACACCATGAACTTGTCACAGAGTGTGACCAAGTCCAGCAACCCACCAAACAACTAGTGCGAGATTGGCAGACACAAAACCCAGACCGCCAACTCAAGGGACAGTCTGCTACCATGAATGCGGCTAACACCCACTGCATCACCAAAGAACTCAGCAAATACCAAAGCCGATCTCCAAAACCAGTCCGCAATAACGGACTTCGCGGACTCTAATCAAGTCCGTCACATCTCCGCGGATATAACCTCCAAACCACCCGGCTACTCTGGCCGTAGACTGCCCAGACGGCAATAACAGTCCGCCCAGGCCGATCCACTAGACACCCAAACTACCAAGTATGTCCTGGCCACTGACCACCCAGGCCGCAACATCAGTCCACCCAGGTCGCGAACTCAGACCGCCCACACCGCGCGATTTACTCCATCACCCACTTTAACTTCATAATTTTCAACAACTTCCTCTTCTTCATGTTGAATTTTCTCAAAGTGGTCAACGAGGTAGCGTAATGCCAAATTAATATCCTCAGAATTATCACGATCACACCTTGATTGCGCGGAAACCAGAAAAGCAAGCTCAACAACCAAATGCAATCACATGGGCAAGCAAATCATATATTCTTTTATTTCTTCTTTACAAATCGAGATATACATGACGAGACATGCTTTCGCCAGTACACAGGAACACAAAAAATACAAGTAAAACAATACGAGCGGACAAAACTGGAGACTGCCGAGACCGCCCAGTCCGTCGAAGTCAGTGAGGCCGCTCAAACTGCAGCTGCTGCTAGAAGATGAATAGAACACGGAGTCTGCCGAGACCGCGAGGTCGCGCTGACACACCGTTATTCGCTGACTACTACAAGCTACTGCTGAACTGAAGAACAGACCGCCGAGACCGCCGAGTTCGGCGGACAGGTTATTGAACATGTTGGGTACATTGGAAAATGTGTACCAGATTTGAAGAAGCCTCACCCTACTCAATGATATACATCAAGGTGTATTTGATGTTGTTTTGAGTTTATATGTGCAGGTTAAGAAAATGCAAGAATGCAGGAAAAAGTTTCTAAGTCCATATGTCGACACCAGAAGAAGCTGTGTCGACACTTATGAGGACTTGTGTCGACACTGGAGAAAAGCTGTTTCGACACTCGGAGTTAATTATGTCGACACTTGGAATTGCTGTGTCGATACCTGAAGAAACTGTGTCGACATATAGATTCAGAGTCGACTCACAGAAGACTTTGTCGACATCAACTGTGTCGACACACAGGACTTGTGTCAACACACTGCAGAGTTTCAACAAAGTTAAAGAAAAAAGTGACTGTGTTGACATACAGAGGCAGTGTCGACACATAGAAGACTGTCGACATCAACTGTGTCGACACACAGGACTTGTGTCGACACACTGCAGAGTTTCAATAAAGTTAAAGAGAAGAAGTAATTGTGTCGACACACAGAATCATTGTCAACACATTCTACATATACAGTGTCGAGAAGCAGTGCCAACACTAAGAAAGCTGTGTCGACATCATCAAGGCTTGTGTCGACACTTAGTCTGCTTGTGTCGACACATGATGAAGATCAGTCTCGACACTTTGCTGACAGACAGAATTTCAAGAAGTGACTGGATGACTTAACATCTACTGTTACCAACCAGTCTACTGCAACTATAAGAGCTGTCAGAAGGTTGTTAGAAACCAGATCAGCCGATTACCATGGAGAAAGTCTATATAAAGGCATTCTCCTTCAACAGATATAGAGAGATCGAGAAGACTGAAAAAGAATATACACATACAGAATTAAGAAGATTTTCGTGAGAAGATCTAAGAAGAATTTGGAGAGAGAGAGCTCCATATATTGAAGTGAAGTGCAGTGGCTGAACCAATCTGCCAAGAAGGATTCAGATTGATATCTGAATATATAGAAGGAAGCTGATTGAAGATCATCTTCACAGGAGTTCAACCCTACTGAGTTCAGATTCAAGAAGCTTTGAAGAAAGCTAAGAGAGGTTGTTCTCTGCTATCAGATTCTTCCAAGAACTGATCAAGAAGCCATCCATCCTTTCTCTCTCTACTAGGGTGGTGGTATATTATAAACGTAACTCAATTTTCTGTAGGATTTTTATAGATCTGAGTTGTAAGCCTGTATTTATAAAGGCTGAGTGTAGGAGATTTAGGTCTCTGAGTGGTAGGCCTTGCTGAAGGCTGAGGTAGGGCTTTGAGCCTGAGTTGTAGGAGATTGTGATCTCTGAGTTTTAGGCCTTGTTGAAGGCTGAGGTAGGGCAGTTTGCCTGAGCTATAGGAGTGTGGACTCACTCTAAGTTGTAGGAGCCCTGTTGGGGTTCTAAGCTACTGTAAGCTCTGAGAATCTGAGGTGAAGAGAAGAAGTTAGGTCGAATCTAGCACACTGCTAGATAGGCGAAGGGGGAAAGTGGATGTACCAAGATCTTGGGGGAACCACTATAAAATCTGTGTGCAATCTATGTTGTTGTTATTCTATGAATGCTTGTTGTGTTAGTTGTAGAACTAGTCGTTTTAGATTAATTAATTGAATAGATTTGCTACCTTAGAAGAAAAAGGAATTACACCTATTCACCCCCCTCTAGGTGGTTAGGCACTAATTCTTTCAAGTGGTATCAGAGCGAGGTTACTCAAAGAAGGACTTAACAGTCTGAGTTAGATCCATAAGGCAGATTCAAGATCAAGAAAATGGGTTCAGGAGAAAATCATAAGGAACTAGGTTCTATGAAATTACCCATATGAAGGAAGGAGATATTTGGAATATGGAAAGAAAGGGTCAGACTGTTTATGGAGGCTTCTGATCCAAGGATCTACATTACAGTAAAGGAAGGTCCTTATATTCTAATGAAGTTGTCAGTTCTAGATGCAAACCAAAGAATTTCCAAGGATTTTTCAGAGATGACTAATGATGAGATCATCCAGGCAACTATGGATAAAAGTGCCCAGAATATCATAGTAAGTGTCATAGATGATTCAACCTTTCAAAATTTAATTCACTGCAAGACCTCCAAGGAAATGTGAGATACTTTGATAGTCTACATGGAGGGTTCTGAAGAAGTCAGACAAGATAGAAAGTCTATGCTGAATCAGGAATATAAGAGTTTCAGACAAGAAAAGTATGACAGTATAACTGAGTGTTATAAAAAGTTCTATAGAATAGTAAATGAGCTGATGTCCTATGAAAGAATCTTCAGTACATATGAACTGAATGATAAATTCCTAAGATCCTTGACAAAGGATTGGGACACTAAGATTTGTGCCATTAGGGAAGTGGCCAAACTTGCAGATATCTCTCCTCCAACTTTGTTTGGAAAATTGCTGTCATATGAGATGCAGCTGATGGCTAGAAAAGAGGAAGAGAAAAGTACAAAAGGGGAGCATAGAGAAAAGTCTGTGGCCTTCAAGGTTGATGCCACTAGGAAGAATAGGAGGATGTATCCATCACCTCCTAAGATAGTTGCTGAAATTGCTTCAGATAATTCAGACAACCAAAGTTCAGACAGCAGTGACTCAGATAAAGACTTTGTTGCCTTCACAAGACAGTTTCAGAGATTCCTGAAGAAGAAGCAGTGAAAGTCTAAGCCATCCACATCTCAGCCTAAGGATGACTATTATCAAAAGAGGAAGTCATCCAGGAAGGACAGGAGCAGGTCTAAACCAAGCAAATCTACAACATCAAAGATAGTTTGCTACTGCTATAATAGGCCTGGACATGTTGTGGCTGAGTGTCCAGACAAAAAAAAGAGTCTGCTGATAAAAAGAAGATTCAACACCAGAGCAAGAAGGATAAATCCTTTGTTGCTAAGAAGGAGAAGAGCTTGACAGACCAATCATCTTTAGAGGCAGAATCTGAAGCTGAGACATACATTGGTCTATATACAACAGATGAAGAAGATGAGTTTCTGCAAGTGCTGAACTCTATCTATGAACAAGAAGACCATCAGTGCAAAGGACTGATGGCTGTGTCAGAAGAAGACAAGTGTCAGGATCAGCCTGATCCTAGTAAGGTACAATGTTTTTCTAGAAATTCAGATTGTAGTACTGGGTCAGAGTCAGCAACATTTGCATCAAGTGATGTGGTGGGTCTGAGTCTGAAGGTGATATTCATCAGCTGATAGATGAATATGGGAACTTGTTGTAGGCACTAAAGAAAAGCAAAAACCTGGCCAAAACTCAGGCTAAGGAAATTGTAGATCTTAAGATGGCTGCATCTGATTCTGAGAAGATGCTGGATCAAAATTGAATGAGATTGCCAGATTGAAAAACATAACTATTATTCAAATGGGAACAATCACATTCAAGAATGATCAGATTAAAAGTCTGGAAAACAGACTTCAGAAAGAAAAGGAGATAGTGGCTAGTTTTTCTAAGCCAAAATCTGTATTACCCTTGATTGATGAGTTTGTGTCTCAAAAGGGTAAGACAGGATTAGGCTATAAGAAAACTGCATGGACTGCTAAGTACAATTCTAAAGGCAAAGCCCCAACACAGAACAATAGATCTACTATAAACAATACAGCTAAGATTATACCTAAAAAGAGGTATAATAAGTTTGAGTGCTGGTGCTATGGTAAGATAGGCCACTCTGCCTTAGACTGTTGGCACAATTCCAGTGTCAAGGAAAGTAGCAGTCTACCTGTTAGAAAAGCTGCAGACAGATTTGTTAAATTTCAGACTAACTTAAACCAAGGACCCAAAAGTTATTTGGGTTCTAAGGTTAAGTAATCTTTGTTGTAGGTAAGTCCAAGTTGTCATGCCCCTATATGGTACTTGGACAGTGGATGTTCCAGGCATATGATTGGAACAAGTGGATTGCTGAAGGACTACTCACCTATGCTGAATGGGCCTAAAGTTATCTTTGGTGGTTCTGAAAAGAGAGTCATCAAAGGTTTTGGTAACATTTCTAATAACTCAGTTACAATCACTCAAGTGACCTATGTAAAGGGTTTGAAATACAACCTAATTAGCATAAGTCAGCTGAGTGATTTAGGTTATGACATTTCATTTGTCAATAATGGTTGTCATATCAAAAGGTCAAGTGATCAAAAGGTCATATTGACAGGATATAGAAAAAGAAATGTGTACTGTCTTAACTTTGAGTGTGAGAACAATGTTTCTCCTATTTGTCTTGTAGCTGATGAGAGAGCCTCTCATTGTGTTAAATGGCACAATAGGCTGGCCCATCTTAACTATAAGACTATTGGCCAACTCTTTAGCAAAGAGTTAGTGAGGAATGGTCCTCAAGTTAAGTGTATAAAGGATGAGATATGCTCAGCTTGTCAAAAAGGCAAGCAGACCAAATCCTCCTTTCATAGCCTTAAAAACAAGGATTCAGTGAGGTGTCTATACCTCTTGCATATGGATCTATTTGGTCCTATGCCAGTTTATAGTCTAGGTAGGAAGGTCTACACTTTTGTGGTGGTAGATGACTATTCTAGATATTCATGGGTGTTCTTTCTAAGACAAAAATCTGAAACCCCAAGTGTTTTATATAGTTTTGTCAAACAAATTCAGAATGAGCTGACAGTACAGTGGTCAAAATCAGAAGTGATCATGATACTGAATTTCAATCTGAGAGTATGACAAGACTGTATGAAGAATTTGGGATTTTTCAAGAATTCTCCTCACCTAGAACACCACAGCAAAATAGTATTGCTAAAAGGAAGAATAGAACACTGATTGAGGTTGGTAGAACTCTATTGGTGACACTTCTCTCCCAGAATATTTCTATGCTGAGGCAGTAAACACTGCATGTCATGTGATCAATAGGGCTTCTATCACCAAAAGCCACAAAAAGACTCCATATGAGATTATGAAAGGCAGAAAACCAAACTTATCCTATTTTAGGATCTTTGGTTGCAAGTGTTATATCCTTAACAATGGCAAGTCTTATTTAACTAAGTTTGCTGCCAAATCCCAAGATGGATATTTGTTGGGTACAACAATAATAGTAAGGCTTATAGGGTCTACAACTTGATTATTCAAGTTGTAGAAGAGTCTGTACATGTTGTCTTTGATGAAACAAGACTTATTAACAGTGAGTTGCCAAGTAGTTCTTGCAGTTCTACAGGTATAAATGAGAGAATGGACAAGCTTACCATTACAGAAGATTCAACTACAAATCAGGAAGTGAAAAATGGTGGCTGCTGTCCAGGGGGAGTACAAGACTCTCCAGATGCTGATGAAAACCAAGAGGTGCAGCATAATGATGAGGCTGGAGGTGTTCAACCTGAAGATAGACTACCTCTAGCTGTTAGACACTTAAAGGATCATCCAACAAATCAGATAATTGGTGATCCAAGACAAGGAGTATAAACAAGGAGCAGGAATCTGAATACAGTTCTTTGCTCTAACTTCTTATCTCAAGTGGAACCCAAGAAATTTGAAGAAGCTGTTCTAGACCCACATTGGATTAATGACATGCAGGAAGAGTTAAATCAGTTCAGAAGGTGCAAGGTCTGGGATTTGGTTCCAAAACTAAAGGGCCACAATGTCATTGGAATAAAGTGGATATTTAGGAACAAACTGGATGAGAGTGGGATCATTGTGAAGAACAAAGCAAGACTTGTTGCAAAAGGATACATGCAGGAAGAGGGTATTGACTTTGATCAAACCTTTGCCCCAGTAGCAAGACTAGAAGCAATTAGGATGTTCCTTGCTTATGCAGCATATCAAGGCTTCAAGGTATTCCAAATGGATGTAAAATCAGCATTCTTAAATGGAAATCTAAAAAAAGAAGTCTATGTAGAGCAGCCCCCAGGTTTTGTTGATTCTCTCAAACCTGATTATGTTTATAGACTTAGGAAAGCTTTATATGGGTTAAAGCAAGCCCCAAGGGCCTGGTATGAAATCCTGTCTACTTTCCTCATTGAGAATAAATTCTCAAGGGGGAAAATAGATAAGACTCTATTCCTTAGGGAATTCAAAGGAAAGATAATCCTAGTCCAAATATATGTTGATGACATAATATTTAGTTCTACTGAAAGTAACCTTTGTAGAAAGTTTGCAAAACTTATGCAAGAGAAATTTGAAATGAGCAGTATGGGAGAACTTAAGTTTTTCTTGGGTCTCCAAGTAAGACAGACTGAAGATGGCTTGTCCATATCTCAGTCTAAGTTCACCCTGGAGTTAATTAAAAAGTATGGTATTTAGTCATCCACTACCATGATAACTCCAATGGGAACAAGTGTGTCTCTAAGCAAAGATGATGCAGGGATACCTGTAGATGAAGCTTTGTATAGAGGGATAGTTGACTCCCTCCTATATCTGACTATTAGTAGACCAGATATCATGTATGCTACATGTGTCTGTGCTAGGTACCAATCCTGCCCTAAAGAATCTCATCTTACTGATGTCAAAAGGATTTTGAGATATCTTAAGGGCACACCTAATCTAGGCCTTTGGTACCCTAGGAATGAAGATTTTCTACTGACAAGCTATTAAGATGCAGACTTTGCAGGTTGCAAAGAAGATAGAAAAAGTACTACAGGCACCTATCAATTTCTAGGAGGAAGATTGGTGTCTTGGAGCAGTAAGAAGCAGACTAGTGTGACAATTTCCACAGCTGAGTCTGAATATGTGGCAGTAGGAAGTTGCTGTGCATAGCTGATGTGGATTCAACACCAGCATAGAAGACTATGGTATTCAGGTAAGTAGAATACCTTTGCTTTGTGATTCTACAAGTGCTATTTCTATTGCTAATAATCCTGTTTCACATAGTAGGACTAAGATATATAAATTAGATACCATTTTCTTAGAGAACATGTAGAGAAAGAAGACATCTCACTAGAATTTGTCAAAACAGATTATCAAATTGTAGATATGTTTACTAAGCCTTTAGATGAAAATAAATTCAATAAGTTTAAAATTGAATTAGGAATGTTGAACATAGATTAGTTTAATAAAATTGGCTAAGTAAAACTGTGTCGACATATCCAGCAAAACGGTATCGACAAAGAGAAGTGTTGTCGGCACTTCAGGAAAGTGGTGTCGACACATGCAAATGTCTATGTCGACACTCAAACACCGAGTCGTCAGTTAAGGATATTTGTGTCGACACATCATAATTGGTGTCGACACATAGAAGTCAACACCGTTGTCGAAACTTAAGTAGTCTGTGTCGACACTTTTCAACAGTGTCAACACATTCAGTAATTGTTGACGCGCCTTTTGACCTTCTTTGTTCAAAAAGGTATAAATAGGTCAACAATAAATCCTATCGACACGCTCTCCAGATTCTTGAGACCAGAATTTAGTGTCGACAAACTCTCTTCCCTCACACTAGATTTATCTCGACAACCATGGCGCCAAAGATCGAGGACAATGTCAATGAAGGATACGAACTAGTTCGGAACGTATTTGATGGAGCGGAATCAGAAATTACAGGAGTAATAACCATAATAGCTGAAAACGGTCTGGAATTCTTAGTTTCTGAACCAACTAAGATTTGGAAGAAAGAAACAATAGAATTCTTTGGTGCTGCTACCCTAGATCAAAATGGACTTAAAATTAGATCCACAGTCCATGGAGTAAAGGTGAAAATCACCCAGAAGAGTTTACGGAAAGTTCTTCACCTGCCAAAAACACAAGAAGAAGAAGATGTACCCGCATCTGAGCTAAGGGAAGCACTTTAATGGTGTGGACTGGATTCCACCATGAAGATTGGCTCAGCTTTGAACAGGAAAGGCATGAATATGCAAGAGAAGTTTGTTGGAACACCCTATTACTAATTTGGGCAAGGATCACTATGTCCTTTAGGAAATTGGTTTTGACCTCCTTGTATAGATCTAAAGGTCAATTAGTTTGTGTCTAAGGTTTTGTATTTAGGTTTGAAAGCTGCCCTCAAGACCCTCAGTACCAGATATTTCAGTTCAGGAGAATAAGTCATTTCGTCGAGCTCAGGTCAACGAATCGTCGAACTCCATTTGAAGATCGCTGAGCTCACTTCGACGAATCGTCGAACTCAATTTGACGATCTCTGAGCTCACTTAAACGAGTCGTCAAACTCCATTCGACCATCGTCGAGCTCAGATTGACGTTCCTGTCTCTAGTTTGTTTCCCTATCTCTGAGCTCAGTTCGACGATAGTTGAGCTCCGATCGACGATTTCTGCTTCAGTCTAAGTCCAGTCGCTGAGCTCAGTTCAATGATAGTCGAGCTCAGGTCGACGTTTTTCCGGTGATATCGACGTTTTTCAAGATTCAAATTCAGTCAATTTTGTTATTCCCTTCTATTTATTCCCAGCATTTATTTCAAGAATCTTATAGCCGTTTCAATTAATCTGGAGCAAGTTTCAAGGAGTTTTTAAAGGAATGTTTTATTGGACTTTCCTCCAGAAGACAAAATGCAGTTAAGGAAGTCATTTATGACAGGCTAACAACTATCTTGGATAGAGAATTATTCTATTCAAATCTAAGGAATAAAAGATGATTTTCATTCTACTGGTTAATATACAGTACACAACAATAACAAGAAAAAGAGAAGAAAAAGTGGCAGATATTCACAGTCATAGAATTCTTACAAGAACATACATCACTGAAGGAGATCAATATACTAATTTCTAGATCCCTTTTGATTCCATTGTTCAAAGTCCTTATCATTCAAGACTCCAGACACCACATATTTCAATTGCTACTGGAATCATCATTTGCTGGAGTTCAAATCTTCTGAAGGCCTATCACCCTACTACAAAGCTTCACTTCCTGAACAACTCAAGATCTCAGGGGAGCTTTGACAACATCCACTATCTTCTCTCTGATTTTTGACAGAGAAGATCATCTCACCTCTCTCTCTCTGCTGTAAAGGGTTTATCAAACTTCCTTCAAACGTTTGTGTTGGTTTCTGAGACCTTATAAAAACTCAATGGTGGCAAGATACCTGATCAAAAAATCTAGTTTGGTTTTTGAGCACCTTATCAAAAGCTCATTGGTGCCCAGGACACCTGATCAACTCATCCTGTAGTGGATTCCTACCTAGGGTGGTAAAAGAGTGGACTACCCAGATTGATTGGGGAGCCACTATAGCTCCTTGTGTCCTCTGGTTGCTTCTTTGTGTTCTGTTGTGTGCTGTGTTGTTTTATTTATTACTTTCATATTTTATTTGCTGCAGCACTATACACATATTTATTAAATTAAGTCTTCCACTACAAATAATTTGTAACTTAAAAATTATTTTAATAAACTATATTCACCCCCCCTCTAGAGTTAAGGTAGATCTCATCCTCTACTTTCAATTGGTATCAGAGCGAGGTTGGTTAAAATACCATACCTTACAGGTTGGTTAAAAATACCATACCTTAGTTGGTTGTTATTCAACTAATTCCTCATCAGATTAGTTGATCCTACAGGCTAACACCTGAATCAAAAGATCTCTGATAAGATCAATCTTTTATAGAGGGTTTTTATTTGTATTATTTGTATTATATTTATCTTTATATAAAACCATGGCACAGAGCAAAGACTATGCTAGGACCAGACCTCCAGTGTGCAATCTATCTAAGTTTGCACTTTGGAAGGAAAGGATTAAACTATACATGAACTCTATTGATGAAGATATTTTTAATTCTGTTTTGACAGTGTGTCCAAGACCCCCAGAAAACATAAGTACAAGTGCTGTTCCACCTCCTTCAGGAACAGATGCAGAAATCAAGAAATGGAAAGTGGCAGATGCTAAGACAATGAATATTTTAGCCCAGACCATGTCTGATGAAATATTCTAAAAAGTAGCTGAATGTAACTCAGCAAAGGACATCTGGGACAAGTTATTTGAGATAGTCTCAGGATCTGCTGATGAGAGAAAAGATAGAAGATCTCATCTCATAACCCAATATGAGAACTTCAAGAAAGGAGAAGCTGAGTCAGTAACATATATGTATAATAGACTTAGTCTCATAGTCAATGAGCTGAAAACATTGGACAGAGAGATCTCATTGACTAAGCTCAATGATAAAATCCTAATGCGCTTCCCAAGCACTTGGGACTCAAGTATCTGGCCAATCAAGGATGCCAGAAGCCTAAATGAGATCACAACCGAAGCTCTCTTGGGCAAGCTCAAGTCTTATGAGCTGCTCATCAAGAATAGAGAAGAAGAGCAGAAGACTGCTTCACCAGCAGTCAGAAAAGAGAAATCAATAGCATTCAAAACTATTAAAGATCAGCCTGAAGACAAGGTCACAGGCAATGAAGAGCTGTTAAGCTTACTGGCCAGAAGGTTCTATAAAATGGCCAAGAAGGATTTCAGGAAAGATCATACAGAGGGCATGACAAGCCAAGGTATGACAAATCAAATAACAAAGAGATTATTTGTTTTGGATGCGGGAAACCAGGCCACATTGTGTCTGACTGTCCAGAAAATAAAAACAAGACAAGAAGGACAGAAAAGAAAGGAGAAAAGAAAAGGACTTCAAGGAAAATAGCAATGACAAACCCTCCTCCAGCAAGAACAAAAATACAAGGAAGGGGTTTGTTACTGAAACTTGGAGTGAGACAGAAGAAGAATCTGAAGCTTCATCCAGCTCTAGTGATGATGAAGATGATGCTGATCAAAAAGAATTCTGCATGATGGCTATCAATGCCTCACAACAAAATTCTGATGCAGAAGAGTCAGAGTCAGAATCAGAGACTCAATCTGAAGAGGACCAGGTAATAAATTCCTTTGATTTTAATTCTGAGGACTTCATGTGTGAGTTTAAAGCACTGTGTTTAGATTTATTAAAATCTGAGAAGGAAATCATTTATCTCAGAAATCAGCTATCTGAACACAGCACTTTAAAATCAGAAAACCTCAAACTCTCCAAGGAGTTGGAATGCTATAGGGAGTAGATAGCTTCACTGAAAAGTGAGCTATTAGAGGCCAAAAAGTTTGAAGAATCCCTCAATGGGAGAAGTATCAAACTAATGGACATCACAAGCACAGTGAACTCAATATTCAATAGTACACTGGGCTTGGGTGCTTCATCCAGCCAACCTGTAGTCTTAATAACCCCAATTAAATTTTTCTCTGATAAAGGTAAGGGAGTTGTATAGGTGGCTAGGAAGAATTCTGATTTACCTAAGGAAACCAAAGTTCAACAGAAAACGTCGAACGGAGCTCGACGATCGCCGAATGAAGCTCAACGATCTCAGGCTAAATCGTCGAACTCAGGTCGATGATATCTGAACCCTGAACTCCGACATGGTCGATCTTCGAACGGAGCTCGACGATCTGACCCAAAATCGTCGAACTCAGCTCAGAGATCGTCAAACAGAGCTCAGAGTTTTGAAAACTCTTTCAAAGGCAAATCAAACTTCAATCCTAGAGGTTCTATATCTCAGAGGTTTAACCCTTATACTGAATGGATAATACCTCCTAGAAGATATCATCCTGAAGGCTATAAGAGTCAACCAGAGATGTCTTTTATTTCAGAATTTAAAGGTTAGCAACCTATGCCCAAGGTAAACTGGGTCAAAAACAAATAAATTATTTTATGTGCAGGTGAAGACCTATCCAACATCAAACCAGCAATGGTATCTAAATAGTGGATGCTCAAAGCACATGACAGGAAACAAGGACAATTTCACATCCTTCAAAGCCAAGCTTAGACCCAAAGTAATACTTGGTGATTCAAACTTTGGACTAACAAAAGGATATGGTGAAGTCCAGATTGGCACAGTCACTTTCAAGAAAGTAGCCTATGTGGAAGGACTGAAGCACAACTTAATCAGTATTAGTCAACTGTGTGATGAAGGCTATCAAGTGACTTTCAACAAATCCTCATACAAAATTAAATCAGAGGACAATACAACTGTATTGACAGGTAAAAGGAAAGGTAACATCTATCTTATGGATTTTCTTTCAACTAAAGTAGATATATGCTTGTTTAACTCTATTTGTAGACCAAATGAATTATGGCATAAGAGACTAGGACATATAAACCTTAGAACCATTGCTAGGCTATCCAAGGACAACCTTGTTAGAGGACTACCCTCTGGCCCCTACAAGAAGGAAGGACTCTCCAGGGCTTGTTAGTTAAGCAAGCAAACCAAGTATAGTTTCAAGTCACTTAATAAGAGTGATTCACCTAGGATTTTGTATCTGTTACATATGGACCTTTTTGGACCCATTACAATACAAAGCTTAGGAGGGAAATCCTATACTTTAGTGGTTGTAGATGACTTCTCTAGATTCACATGGGTGTTCTTTCTGAGGAAGAAGTCTGATATCTTTAAGTGTTTGATAGAGTTTCTCAAATGCATACAGAGTGAGTTCAATACTCACATTGCCCTGATCAAAAGTGATCATGGGACAGAGTTTGAATCTCTTCTTATGCAAGAGTTCTGTCAGAGTGAAGGGATCAGGCACACTTTCTCAGCTCCTAGAACTTCTCAACAAAATGGGGTAGCTGAAAGGAAAAATAAAACCCTTATTGAATCTCCTACTACATTATTGTCAGATGCTCACCTTCCTCTATCCTTTTGGGCAGAGGCAGTGAACACCTCTAACTATGTGTTAAATAGAAGTTTAATACACAAGCTGAAGGGCAAGACTCTATATGAATTACTCAAAGGGAAGAAACCTAAAGTAGATTACTTTAAAATCTTTGGTTGTATGTGTTACATTCATAATAATGATAAGAAATACTTAGTAAAATTTCAAGCTAAAGCTGATGAAGGAGTGTTTCTGGGATACTCCATGATAAGTAAAGCTTATAGAGTATATAATAAATCTACTCTCAAAATTGAAGAATCTATTCATATATCTTTTGATGAATCTAACATGTCTTTCAAGGAGAAGAATACTTCTACCATAGAACCTTTGCAGATACACTCTCTTGCTGAAGACTTGGACAGGTTACAAATTATTCAAAAAGATGAAAGCAGTGAAGATGAAGAAGTCATTCAACATCTTGAAGAGAATCTTCTTGAAGAGCCAGTTGTTGTACCACAAGAGGAAACAACAACACGGGTTGGTGAACAATCAACATCTCCTATTGATTTAGTAACATCAAGAGACCATCCAATCTCCCAAGTGATTGGAGACGTATCAGCTGTTGTGCAAACCAGAAATCAGATCAACCAAAACCTGATGCACACTTACTTTCTTTCTCAAATTGAACCACAATCCATTCAAGATGCAGAGCAAGATCCACACTAGATCATTGCAATGCCAGAGGAGTTGCATCAATTTGAAAGGAACAAAGTTTGGGAACTAGTGCCAAGGCCAAAGGATCACCTCATTGTTGGAATAAAATGGGTGTTCAGAAATAAATTGGATGATCAAGGAGTCATTGCAAGGAATAAGGCAAGGCTAGTTGCTCAAGGATACCCTCAAGAAGAAGGGATAGACTATGACCAGACCTTTGCACCAGTTACAAGGTTAGAGGCCATAAGAATCTTCTTAGCATATGCAGCACACAATGAATTCAAGGTATACCAGATGGATGTAAGGAGTGATTTTCTCAATGGAGATATCAAAGAAGAAGTCTATGTTAAACAACCCCTAGGTTTTATCTCTTCAACTCATCCTGATTACGTTTTCAAATTTCATAAAGCATTATATGGTCTAAAGCAAGCTCCTAGAGCATGGTATGAGACCCTAGCATGCTTTCTTCTGAAAAATGATTTTATAAGGTGTAGAGTAGACCAAACTCTTTTTATTAGAACCCATAAGTCCCATACCCTACTAGTACAAATCTATGTAGATGATATTATCTTTGGTTCTACTGATTCAAATTTGTGCAGAAGGTTTTCCAACCTAATGCATTCTAAATTTGAAATGAGTAGCATGGGTGAGCTATCCTTCTTTCTAGGATTGCAAGTCAAACAACATGCTGAAGGCATATTTATTTCTCAAACCAAGTATGCAAAAGAATTGGTCAAGAAATTTGGTATGTCTGAAGCATCATGTATGAAAACACCTATGCCTACCAATGTTGTATTAGATGCTGATGAACATGGGAAACCTGTTGATCAGACAACATATAGGGCAATGATTGGTTGTTTATTGTACCTTACAGCTAGTAGACATGACATAATGTTTGCTACATGCATATGTGCTAGATTCCAAGTGAGCCCTAGAGAGTCACACTTAACCTTAGTAAAAAGGATTCTTAGGTATGTGAAAAGTTGTCCAAATCTAGGTCTCTGGTATCCAAAAGATTCAGTATTTGACTTAACTGGATTTTTCAGATGCTGATTATGCTGGATGCAGAATAGACAGGAAAAGCACCAGTGGAACTTATCAGTTTCTTGGTGACAGACTTGTCTCCTGGTTTTGGAAGAAACAAACATCTGTGTCAACTTCAACTGCTGAAGCTGAATATATGGCGGCAGGTAGTTGTTGTTCACAAATCTTGTGGATTCAAAACCAACTCCTAGACTATAGCTACAACTTAGAAAAGTCTAAAATATTTTGTGATAACACTAGTGTTATTTCTATAACACAAAATTCAGTCCTCCATAGTAGGACAAAACATATAGAAATTAGGCATCACTTTCTAAGGGATAATGTTGAGAAAAACAAAATTAAACTTCAATATATCCCAACTGATTTGCAAATGAGAGATATTTTCACCAAACCTTTGGATGAAAAAAACATACATTCTTCCTGAATCAGTTAGGAATGTTAGATGAAGGAAGTTTAAAATAAGATCCAAGATTTTAAAAATCTAAAAAAGACCAAGACTAGGCAAATCAAAATTTTTTTTCTAGTGTATAGAGTTTGTTTCTGGTCTCTGAACTGCGCTCGACGATTTTCCCCAAGATCGTCGAACGGAGATCGACGATTTCAGAAATTGTCGACCAGAGTTCAGCACTTCTCAGATAGTGCTAAACTATCTTTCTTCAGGTCAGCGATTGTCGAACGGAGCTCGACGCTCTCCAATATCGTCGAACGGAGATCGACGATGTTGATGACCTTTCAGGTTCCTTTAGAAGCCCAGATCGTCGAACAGAGTTCCACGATCTTTCCTTTTCTGCGTCGAACCCTAATATAAAACTCATTTTTCAGCCGTCGTTCTGCCTTTGCGCTTTCATACTCTCTGCAAATTTTCCCTTTCTCTCCAAACTTTTCTACACTTGGTCTTTTGTTTGTTCATTTTTTGCAGGAATCAATGGCAGTTTCAGTCGAAATCTTGGCAGCAATGAAATTTGACGCTGGCTTTGATATAGATATGGATTCTTTCGATAACAACGTGTTGGGTCCGACGTTCCTTCACTTGACCCGTGGCGCTTTGCTACTTATTTAAGAAATTAAGTAGCGCCCTCTCCAACAGTCCGGCCTTTTAGTGCAGTTGGGTATGCGCTTGATCCTTCAATTGGTATCAAGGCAGGTCATGGGTTCAAGACCGGGGGAGCGCTATTAAATCCTGATTTTTCCCTTCTACCTGTGTGGGTCCGCGGGTCAGGCAACCGTGGACATGTGGTAACCCCACCTCTGAGCCGTGAAACCGTGGACATGTGGTAACCCCACCTCTGAGCCGTGTGGGCCATGTGGTAACCCCACCTCTGAGCCATGTGGGCCATGTGGTATCTCCACCTCTGAGCCGACGGGTTGTGCTGGACGCCGGGGGGGGGGGGGATTGTTGGGTCTGGCGTTCCTTCACTTGACCCGTGGCACTTTGCTACTTATTTAAGAAATTAAGTAGCGCCCTCTCCAACAGTCCGGGCTTTTGGTGCAGTTGGGTATGCGCTTGATCCTTCACAACGATCAAATATTCAAGGCTATTCTGGAACTCTTCAAGGACCAACAGTTAGTTAACATAATGACTACAAGGATCAAATTGGTCGCAGATGAAATAAAGGAATGGGTGTATACTGCCCACAATCTGGATTAGAACACTGTTATTGGAACCATTTCAGGAACTCATGTACCTTTAACACCTGCTGTTTTGATAGAGGTATTTCAATTAAATTCTGGTGAAGATCCTATTGAGCTTTCTGGAGAAGAATTTTCAATTATGCTTGAGAGGATGGGCCATTCAGCAGCTAACCCTAATAAATTGCTTAAGAAAAATCTATCAGTTGAGTACAGATTTCTTGCTGATGTAGTTGGGAAAGTGTTGTTGGCAAAACACTCTGCTCATGATACCATCTCTAGGTATCAGCTCTGTTTGATGGGTGCCTTGGTGGACAAGAAGCAACTGAACTGGGGAGAAGTGTTTTTTGATTTGATCAAGAAGAAAATTAACAAGAATTTTGTTAATTTTGGGAGGATTTTAGGGATGTTTCTTCATAATAGATGCCATGCACTACTTGTTTCCAGTGGGATGCACATCAATGCCTCCAAGAGGCTTACCTGTGCCCTATTTGGGAAATGAGACAGGCAGATTGTAAAGCCCAACAGAGCCTCTGCAATCTCTTCTTTAGGCACAAGGACTATTTCGGTCTCTTCCCCTCAGGTTTCTGCCCCTGCAGAAGATTTGCCTGCCTCATCATCTTCACCTTGTCCACCTATTATTTCATCAACAACAATCACATCCACTATCATAATTTCATCCCCCATTTCCATCCCATCTCCAACTCCAACATCAACTGAAGAAATCTTCCATCCACTACATCACTACCCTCACATGGACATTGATTCATCATCTCATATTCAATCATTCACTCTTTTAGATGATTCCTATATGGATGATTCTCCTTCATCCCCTCTTGAGCCACCATCATCATCAACTTATTATCAACAATTACTTCAGGACATCATTGCTCAACCATCATTCACACATCCATCTCCACTCCATTATCTTCCATCTCTACAATTCCAATATCTCAAACATCACTTCCACCATCCACAGTCTCTCCAACAACATCTCCTGCTGCTCCAACTTTCATCTCTACCATATACATCCCTACCTCTACTCAAGTCCCTCTTGAGCAAGTAGATCTTCCAGCCATTGCGACAGGCTATATGAGCTGATATCTCCAAGGCTATCACTACTGCTGGAGACTTCATTGGCTCCACTTCTGAAAACTGTTCAGGAGCTGTCTGCCAGGCTATCCTCTATTCTTCCTCCTCATGCAATCCCTTCTACTGGGTGCCTTGATCCAGTTCTCACTGAATCTAGGCAGGGGGAGATGCCTTATGAAGCTGAGAGATTGTCTGCTGCAGTAACTTCAGTTCAAGCTCTAGTTGCAGTCATTACAGTGGACCTCAGGTCACTGCTATTAGTTTTTGATTCTGTATACTTCAACTACCTTCCAGACTAGTATAATGAAGACCTTACTAAGGCCATTGTGCCTATTTCTTATTGTGAGCCCAGCATTTTAGCTTCTTTTATAGATTTTGTCCAGGCTGTGGACAATGTTGTAATTGCTGCTACTGCTGTTGATAGTTCTGATGTTGCTGTTTCCGTTTCTAAGGATATGCATATGACAGAGGCAATTGATTTTGATTTTGAGCCAGCTGTATCTGAAATTTTTGTTTCTGAAATTTTTGTTTCTGAACCTGATGTTGTAGCTCCTTCTGCCAGTATTGCTTCTATTCCAATTCCTACTGCTGTTGTTGCTCCTGTTGCTGTTCTGCTATTATTTCTTCTGCTCAGTCTCAACAATAGAAAGAATATATCAAAAGGATTGATGCATTGTATGATAATCAAAGTTCAGACAGTGATCAGTTTAGGACTGACTCTGATGATTCGTCTACAACAATTGCAAGGAAAAGGAAAGCAAGAAGCAAGGCCATGAAGAGAGTTCCCCCATAGAAGGTTAAAGATACAAATGATATTCCTTATTATATATTGCATGATTTCCAGATTACAGAACCATGGATGCAGTACTCCAGAAATCAGCTGAAAGCCATGAAAAAGAAAAGGAAGTATGATAAAGGATCATCTCATTTCAATCCTCCTCCTCCTCCTCCTTCACCTGATGCAGGTACAGGTGGAAGCTCTGCCTTTCAATCTACTGCTAGAAGTCAAAGTTCATATCAATCTCAAGGAAGATCTCAGCAAAGAGGAAATCAATCTAAAGGTTAGCAACCAAGAAGAGGACAGTTCAGAGGTAATCAAAGAGGACTCAGAGTGTATTCCAGGCAACATCCTTATCATAGGTAAGGACAAGGTCCCTCTGACACTACTTCTGGTCCTTTCCCTTATAATCTTAAAGATCTTGTCTCTTCTAGAGCTCCTGCTGATGAGTCAACTAATAGATATGAACCTCCTGTTCCATTTGAAGACCCAGAAAATAATCCCACTTCATGGACTGCTAGAATGAAAGAATTGGTTGTATTAGATCAGATTAAAAAGGCCAGAGAATAAGGAAGAGATACATCCAATATCACTACTCTATCAGAACAGAGAAAGAAAGAACTTGAGAGATATTCTTCCAGCAAATTCTTTGACTCAGAAAGTTATATGAAGCTGCACCCAGAAGCTGTAGTCCCCAGGCCAAAACATCAAACTTCTCTAGGTCCAGCTGATGACAGAAGATCCAAGAAAGAAGCTCTCAATCCTAACAGAGAAATAGTTCTCATAAAGAGCAAGGAAAAGGAATGATTCTGTAAGCTGACAATGTTATCTATTTCTGACTATCTGTGATTATATCTGTGTTTCTGCAATATTTTTTTTCTTTTTTTGGTTATATATCTGCATTGTATGTTTTTTATTTTTCATATGTCTGTAAATAGTAATCCTAACCCAAATAGGGGGAGATTGTTGGAACACCCTATTACTGATTTGGGCAAGGATCACTATGTCCTTTAGGAAATTTGTTTTGACCTCCTTGTATAGATCTAAAGGTCAATTAGTTTGAGTCTAAGGGTTAGTATTTAGTTTTGAAAGCTGCCCTCAAGACCCTCAGTACCAGATATTTCAGTTCAGGAGACTAAGTCATTTCGTCGAGCTCAGGTCGACGAATCATTGAACTCCATTCGAAGATCGCTGAGCTCACTTCAACGAATCGTCGAACTCAATTCGACGATCTCTGAGCTCACTTTAACGAGTCGTCGAACTCCATTCGACGATCGTCGAGCTCAGATCGACATTCCTGTCTCTAGTTTGTTTCCCTATCTCTGAGCTCAGTTCGACGATAGTTGAGCTCAGATCGACGATTTCTGCTTCAGTCCAAGTCCAGTTGCTGAGCTCAGTTCAACGATAGTCGAGCTCAAGTCGACGTTTTCTGGAGAGATCGACGTTTTTCAAGATTCAAATTCAGTCAGTTTTGGTATTCCCTTCTATTTATTCCCAGCATTTATTTCAAGAATCTTGTAGTCGTTTCAATTAATCTGGAGCAAGTTTAAAAGAGTTTTTAAAGGAATGTTTTATTGGACTTTCCTCCAGAAGACAAAATGCAGTTAAGGAAGTCATTTATGACAGGCTAACGACTATCTTGGACAGAGAATTATTCTATTCAGATCTAAGGAATAAAAGATGATTTTCATTCTACTGGTTAATATACAGTACACAACAATAACAAGAAAAAGAGAAGAAAAAGTGGCAGATATTCACAGTCATAGAATTCTTACAAAAACACACATCACTGAAGGAGATCAATATACTGATTTCTAGATCCCTTTTGATTCCAGTGTTGAAAGTCCTTATCATTCAATACTCCAGACAACACACAATTCAGTTGCTGCTGGAATCATCATTTGCTGGAGTTCAAATCTTCTGAAGGCCTATCACCCTACTGCAAAGCTTCAATTCCTGAACAACTCAAGATCTCAGGGGGAGCTTTGACAACATCCACTATATTCTCTCTGATTATTGACGGAGAAGATCATCTCACCTCTCTCTCTCTCTGCTGTAAAGGGTTTATCAAACTCCCTTCAAAAGTTTGTGTTGATTTCTGAGACCTTATCAAAACTCAGTGGTGGCAAGACACCTGATCAAAAAATCTAGTTTGGTTTTTGAGCACCTTATCAAAAGCTCATTGGTGCCCATGACACATGATCAACTCATCCTGCAGTGGATTCCTACCTAGGGTGGTAGAAGAGTGGACTACCCAGATTGATTGGGGAACTACTATAGCTCCTTGTGTCCTCTGGTTGCTTCTTTGTGTTCTGCTGTATGCTGTGTTGTTTTATTTATTGCTTTCATATTTTATTTGCTGCAGCACTATACACATATTAATTAAATTAAGTCTTCCACTGCAAATAATTTGTAGCTTGAAAATTATTTTAATAAACTCTATTAACCCTCCCTCCTCTAGAGTTAAGGTAGATCTTATCCTACACTTTCAAAGTTCTTATCTGAAGTTGTAGAAAAAGTGATTCTCTGTAATCCATGGGCATGATAGGATTTCTGCCTACATGTTTAGCCTTATGACCAAAATCATCTATAGACTATACACGGATTGGTCAGAAGTCATTTTTTAAACGATTAAGGAAAGTATGAAGAAGCCAAATCTTGGAAGAATTGTGAGCTTGTATTTAGCTGGAACAATACCTGAAGTGATGGAACAGTCAGCTGGGACTAAGATAAATCACATGAGATGGATGGACATCAGGATCATCTCCAGGTGGGAGAGGGTATTAACTAAGGACATGCCTTCTCCAAAGAAGGAAGCTCCTCCACAGAGGAAGCAGAAGAAAGGCACAATGGCTTCTGAACCTTCCAGTAGTTCAGAGGAGTAAGCAGCTTTCAGTTCTAATGAGGAAGAGGCTGAAAATGCTGGAAAGTAACCAGTAATAGAAGTAAGAAATGAAGATGCACAGAGGCATGGGGAGCAACCATCTGCTAGCCCCATCCACTGGATCCACTTCAGGGGGAGCCTCATGTTGAGTTAGAGCCAATACACTTGGAAAGTGATATGGCTACTCAGACTATCCTTGAGGTAATACATGAGGTTAATCAATCAATTCTCATTGATAAAGATGAAACACTAACTGAATCTTTGATTGATGATGACCAGACCACACAACTACACAGTCAAGCTCAAGATGTTATCATGGAAGATACATCTGCTGTTGTTAATGCTCCAGATTTAAGAATACCTCAAGTACCTACTCAACAAGAGTTTACCTAGCTTAGAAGAGTTGTTCCCTGATTTAGTGCAAGCTAACATTGACGGGGAGCAAGCTGGTAAAGAGGGGGAGAAAACTGAGTTTGAGGGGAGAAAGTAGATGTTGAGGGGGAGCAAGCTAACCTTGAGGGGGAACAAGTAGGGTCTTAGGGGGAGAGTACAAGAACTGAGGATCAGCAAGGGGCTTAGGGGGAGCAACCTAGAACTGAACATGTATTGCCTCCCAGTCCTAAAGATAGAGTTAATATAGACAGTACCTCAGTTTCAGAAGATGAAGCAGAAATTCAAGCCAAAAAGAGGAAGTTAATGGTTTTCAAAAGGAGTCAAAGCTATAAGAGGGCTTTACAAACTGCTCCTGAACCTGCCCCAGTAACTGATTACAGTGCTTTGTTGATATCATTATAAGTAAATCTAGATGAGCAAAGGATTTCCATGGAGAAATATATGGATGAAACTCATAAAGATCTACAATTCTTTTTTGGCTCAGGATATAAAGTCAATAAGATTTGAAGTGAATCAGAATAAGAAGGAGATGACAGATTGCTTTCACAAAGGGGCAATGCTGTGGTTTTCCTAGCAACACATCAAGAAAAGATCAAGACTCAAGTTGATGATATAGCTATCAAGCAAGGCTATGCCCTAGAGAATCAAATTAGAATGAATGATAATTTGATAGAATCACACAATGTGATTGTTACAGAAATGAAGAATCTTGCTTCTGCACAGTCTGAAGAAAGGACTAAAGCTAAGGCAGCCTTTGACAAGCAATTACAGGAAGAACTAGCTGCTGTCCAAACAGCTATTAAGGATTCTCAAAAGACTATTTCTGCACAGCTACTAAAGTTAAAGTCTTTTATAAGGATGGTGTAAATTTTCTTGATGAACAAATCAGATTTCAAAAAGATGATCTCAGGGATCATGTTGCAAGAGAAGTCATAAAGGGGGAGAGAGTATTTGTCAAAGCAGGCTCTGATCATGCTAAATGGATATCTAATAGCATCAGAGCCACCCTTGGATATTCACCCCTCTGTGATGATGATAATGTGGCTGAGTCAGGTATACACCCTGCTTATTTTGGAGGTGATCAAGCTGAAGTTGCCCAAGTTATTTATCCTCCAGCTGATTTTGAGATGATTCACCAAGAAGTACAGTCTATGTACAATCCTCCAGAGGGTAATAAAAATATTATTCTTGAGAAAGTAGACATGTCAGTGCCAGAGGCAGTCTTGAACAAAGAGCAAGAAACTCTATTATCTAAGAAAAGATTCAGAGAACAGGCATAGTTGAAGCCTGATTTTGAGCAGTGGAGTCCAACATCCAGGAACATTATATTGACTGCTTGGAAAGCTGTAAAGGACCAGACCCATGATAGGGTAAATGGTACTCAGAACAAGAATGGAAAAAGCATGAAGCCAGGCAAGAAGCCATAGTTCAATATAGAAGAAAGGCTAAAGCTGGGAAGCTACCTCCTAATGCTCAGGAGCCAAGCAAATATTTCCAAAAGCCCTTTCATTACTTTGAAAGACAAAGAATAAGGGCTGAAGAGCAAAAGAAGAAAGATCAAAAGGGCAAGAAGCCAGCTGATGATTCTGATGCTCCTGTTCAAGCCAAGATCAAATCAGGCAAAGGCATAGTCATCAAGGAGCCTGAGCAGCCTTAGGATAGATTTACTAGATTTTACAACTTTTAACTTTTTGTGTCAAAAATCTATGTAAACTATTGCTAAAGAAACTTTTGAAAGTTAAAACAAATCTTTGTTTGATGCTCATTGTGTTAACATTATTATTCTGTGATGATATCTTATATATGTTTTGTTTTAGTAGTTACCCTATCATATAATGTTGTTATACATCATATTGCGTATTTATTATGAATGGTGTATATCATTGACTAAGTGTTATGACTTCTCCAAATAAGGGGAGATTGTTGGGTACATTGAACAAAAAAAAATGTGTACCAGATTTGAAGAAGCCTCACCCTACTCAATGATATACATCAAGGTGTATTTGATGTTGTTCTGAGTTTATATATGCAGGTTAAGAAAATGCAAGAATGTAGGAAAAAGTTTCTAAGTCCATATGTCGACACCAGAAGAAGCTGTGTCGACACTTATGAGGACTTGTGTCGACACTAGAGAAAAGCTGTGTCGACACTTGGAGTTAATTGTGTCGACACTTGGAATGGCGGGTGTCAACACCTGAAGAAACTGTGTCGACATATAGATTCAGAGTCGACTCACAGAAGACTTTGTCGACATCAACTGTGTCGACACACAGGAATTGTGTCGACACACTGCAGAGTTTCAACAAAGTTAAAGAAAAGAAGTGACTGTGTTGACACACAAAGGCAGTGTCGACACACAGAAGACTGTCGACATCAACTGTGTCGACACAACATGACTTGTGTCGACACACTGCAGAGTTTCAATAAAGTTAAAGAGAAGAAGTAATTGTGTCGACACATAGAATCATTGTCGACACATTCTATAGATGCAGTATCGAGAAGCAGTGTCAACACTAAGAAAGCTGTGTCGACATCATCAAGGCTTGTGTCGACACTTAGTCTGCTTGTGTCGACACATGATGAAGATCAGTCTCGACACTTTGCTGACAGACAAATTTCAAGAATTTGACTGGATGACTTGACAGCTATTGTTACCAACCGGTCTACTACAACTGTAAGAGCTGTCAGAAGGTTGTTAGAAATCGGATCAGCCGGTTACCATGGAGAAAGTCTATATAAAGGCATTCTCCTTCAACAGATATAGAGAGATCGAGAAGACTGAAAAAGAATATACACATATAGAATTAAGAAGATTTTCGTGAGAAGATCTAGGAAGAATTTGGATAGAGAGAGCTCCATCTATTGAAGTGAAGTGCAGTGGCTGAACCAATCTGCCAAGAAGGATTCAGATTGAGATCTGAATATCAAGAAGAAAGATGATTGGAGATCATCTTCACAGGAGTTCAGCCCTACTGAGTTCAGATTCAAGAAGCTTTGAAGAAAGCTAAAAGAGGTTGTTGTCTGCTATCAGATTCTTCCAAGAACTGATCAAGAAGCCATCCATCCTTTCTCTCTCTACTAGGGTGGTTATATATTATAAACTTAACTCAATTTTCTGTAGGATCTTTATAGATATAAGTTGTAAGCCTGTATTTATAAAGGCTGAGTGTAGAAGATTTAGGTATCTGAGTGGTAGGCCTTGCTGAAGGCTGAGATAAGGCTTTGAGAATGAGTTTTAGGAGATTGTGATCTCTGAGTTGTAGGCCTTGTTGAAGGCTGAGGTAGGGCAGTTTGCCTGAGATAGGAATGTGGACTCACTCTGAGTTGTAGGATCCCTATTTGGTTCTGAGCTACTGTAATATCTGAGCATCTGAGGTGAAGAGAATAAGTTAGGCCGAATCTAGCACACTGCTAGATATGCGAAGGGGGAAAGTGGATGTACCCAGACCTTGGGGAACCACTATAAAATCTGTGTGCAATCTGTGTTGTTGTTATTCTGTGAATGTTTGCTGTGTTAGTTGTAGAACTAGATGTTTCAGATTAATTAATTGAATAGATTTGCTACCTTAGAAGAAAAAGGAATTACACATATTCACCCGCTTTAGGTGGTTAGGCACTAATTCTTTCAGAACTTGGAAATTTGAATCAGAGAAAACTATCAGGCCGCAGAAGCGACCTGCTGAGATTGCTGATTGTAACCGCAAACTTCACTGATGTTGACCACAGTCAAAGCCAAACTCTTGACTCCTCAGTGTTAGCCGCACAACCTACAAATAGCAAACAGTTAACTCTACTCAACCCGCGCGGATAGGAAAATCCAGACCGCAACAATTAACCAAGCTCTCACTTACTGTTCACCCAGTTAATAAGATGTGTCGGGGGGTCTATTTATAGGTGAGGTGAGGACTGTGGTCACCACCCTAGTGAATAGAGTCGCCACCCCAGCTTGCATGCTAACACAACCCAGTCGGCCAAGTCCACAAGGATTTGGCCAGAATTCAATCCTCCAGGCTCCAGGTCAAAGACAGTCCGCCATTATGCGGACACACAGCCAGCCCGCACAACACAAGCACAGCGCCAGCCCGCCCAATGCAAGCAGAGCGCCAAAACCGACACTCAAAACAGCATGCGGACACACCCGCAACTCATGCTACATTAGTCCGCAATAAACCACAACACACGGACACAACCACAACATATGTTGCATCAGTCTGCATACTGTACGTAGACAAAGTGGCAGTTTGCATAACTCGACTACAATGCCACAGCCCCCCACGAGTCCATGACCAACAGGCAGTCCGCCCGGTCAACAGCGGACTCTGCGGACACCATGGACTTGTCACAAAAAATGACCAAGTCTAGCAATCCAAAAGCAACTGGCACGAGCACGGCGTACACAGAAGACCCAGACCGCCATTCAGCAATACTGTCTGCCACAAGGATGTGAAACATCCATCACAACATGGAGAGCTCGGCATGAACAAAATCACATCTCCAAAGCCAGTCCACAAATGCGGACTCCGCGGACGCAAAAAAACAAGTTTGCCAACACACTGTAGATACAACTCCCAATCTGCCCGGTTACCACAAGAGCTGGCCAACTGCAAGGCCACAGATCAAGCTGAGCACCGCCAACAGACCGCCAACACAGTCTGCTCAGGCCACTCCACTCGATGCCCATGTTGCAAAACTTCCTTGGACATACACCATCTAGGCCGCACACCAGACCTCCCAGACCACAAACAGAGGCCGCACAGGCCGCTCCACAAGAACAACCAAGCCACCGTCCAAGCCAGGTCCCCCAAGCCGCAACCCGTAGTCCTCCTAGGCCCCGGACTCAGACCGTTCAGGCCGCTCAGACCTCCCGGCCTGCTCCATCACCCACTTTCACTTCACAAATTTCAACACTCCCCCTTGAAGTGAGAAGTGGTGATCAAGCCCAGAAACCCTCGCAACCATTGAAATGGCCCCTTCGATAGCGGCTTCGTGAAGATGTCAGCAAAATTGTCTTCACTCCGAACATGCCCGACCATAAGAAATCGCTCCAACACCTTCTCCCTTATGAAGTGGTGCTCGATATCAATATGCTTGGTCCTTGTGTGACACACTGGATTGTTCACCAGTTTGAGAGCACTCTCATTGTCACCTCAGAGTAAAGTAGGACCTTGCACTTCCTCATGAACATCCTCTACAAGCCTTCTCAACTAGATGGCTTCCCGAGGAGCCAAGGATGAAGCCTTATACTCTGCTTCCGTAGTAGACACAAACACTGAGTCTTGCTTCTTGCTACACCACGAAATGCAAGTTGATCGACAAGTGAACACATAACCCAAAATTGATCTTCGATCATCCGAGTCACCACCATAAGCAGCATCCGTGTATCTAAGCAAAGGAAACACCGTGTCCCTACTATAGAGGAGTCCCATATCAGAAGTTACCTTGACATATTCAAGATGTTCTTTGTCGTTACAAGATGAGACTTCCTTGGTTCAGCCATAAATCAATTTAGTCGGCCAATAGCATAAGCAATGTCTGGTCTTGTAATCGTTAAATAGATCAAGCTCCCCAATAGAGCTATGAACACTAAGGGATCAGGAAGAATCCTTCCTTCATCTCATCGAAGCTTCAAACCAAGATCCAGAGGAGTAGAGTAACTCTTTCATTTGCCCATACCGAATCGATTGACAATGTGATCTGCATATCCTTTCTAGCAAATGAGTATCCCGCTCTCCTTCCTCTCTACTTCAAGACCAAGAAAGTGATAAAGCTCTCCCAAGTCTTTCATCTCAAAGCAAATAACTAGCTCATCCCTGAGCCTAGCCACCTCCTCCTCTAAATTCCCTGTGATGATCATATCATCAACATACAGCAGGACCAAGACTTACATCCCAGAAAGCTTCAGACTTCTCCTTCAAGAAATAAACCCAAGTGTATCTTGAGTAGTCATCAATCAAAATAAGCATGTATTTGCTCCCACCAAGGATAGCAGTGACGGTTGGTCCCATCAAGTCACCATGGATACACTCCAATGGTCTCTTGCTCCTCGTTTGTGATTTAATCAAACGTAAGGCGATGAGCTTTACCGTACTGACATCCCGCGCAAATGTGACCGTCACCAAAGGACGATAGCTTAGGCAAGCCTCTCACAAGGCTCATATTTGTCATTGCTTTCAATTAATCCATTCCTACATGCCCCAGCCTTTCATGTCATATAGCAGCGCTATCATTTGCTCTCATCCAATCAACATAAGAGTTTGTTGCAAGAACAAAAAAGTCCTTAACTCTCCTCCCAACATGAGCAACATCAGCTTTTACCGTTGATACGTTGCGAAGGAACTTCACTTCTGTTGGCCCAAACAGAATGTGATGACCTGCGTCTAGTGCATTGGTCATAGAGAACAGGTTCTTCTTCATGCCCAACACAGGATAACACACTCCTTAACGTGAGTGGCCCCTTATCACTACCCAAGGACACGAACCCCTCCTTCTCTACTGTATAAACAGTATTATCAACAGTTATGATAGCTTCGTTATCTTAGTAAGCTTGCAGATAAGAGAACTTCGACTTGTCTCTGATGAGGTGATGACCACACCCGGAGTCCACGATCCACTCATCGTTGAAGTCGATAGCGGACAAAGCACAGATACAAGTGTTTCTCATGAAAGCACTGCCCCATTTAGCTTCTTCAGTACTCAAGCAAGCTTCCTCCTTTCCTGCAGCATGCCTAGGCTGCAGTTTGACCTTGTAGTCATGCTTGAAGTGTCCCCGCTGATGACACTTGTAGCACTTCAAGTTCTTCTTCCAATCCTTCTTAGGAGCGGTGCTCCTCTCTGACTGATAAGAAGTTGGAGGCTCATTTTCAGCAGCAGTATTCTTCTTCTTCCCTTCCCATCTCTTCTTCTTCTTGCCCGTGAACAACGCTTCACTACCTCCTTCAGAGATAATCACTCATATCATCTGTCTTGCCAAACTTTCCTGCGAAGCAAGCAGGGTTCTCAATCTCCAGCAGAGATGGCTGAGTAGCCCAGCCTTGAACAGAGGTTACAAAGGCAACATACTCCTTCTGCAAGCCGCGGATAATGTGCCTCTTCAACTTGGTCTCAAAGATAGGCTCATAGGATCAAGCGCTGATATCTCAACACACAGATTCTTCATCTTCAAGAAGAACTTAGAGATAGTCAGGTCTCCTTGAGTTGTCCTAGCCAACTCATTATCCAGGAACTTTAGCCTCGCCACATTCTTCCTGTTGAACAACCCATCAATAGTTGTCTAAATATCAGCAGCCGACTCACATCCAATGATGTGATCAAACAACTCCGGTGAAATAGCCCTCTTGAGAGTAAACTCCGCCTTCGCATTAGTTTTCCTCTAGACTCTCACCTGCTCTGCAGTCCCAAAAGCAACATTAACCTCCTGCATGTCGTCACCACTGACGACCTCCCATAACTCCTTTCCAAGAAGAAGACTCTTCATACACGACTTCCACTTCTTAAAGTTAGTCGTGGTCAAGAGTTCAATACCTAGACCTCCTGTATAGTTCCCTTCCATTACAATAACTTTGGTTAGCTTCCAGAAGCACAGAGCAACAACACAAGTTGATCACCGCTCAAGCAACTGAACCTTGCTCTGATACCATGTTGAATTTTCTCAAAGTGGTCAATGAGATAGCCAATGCCAAATTAATATCCTCGGAAATATCAAGATCACACGTTGATCGTACAGAAACTAGGGAAGCAAGCTCAATAACCAAATGCAATCACAGGGCAATCAGATCATATATTCTTTTATTTCTTATTTACAAAGTGAGGTATACATGGAGAGACATGATTTTGATAGTACACATGAGCACAGGAAAATACAAGTAAAACAATACGAGCGGACAGAACTGGAGACCGTCGAGACCGCCCAGTCTGCCGAAGTCGCCGAGGCCACCCGAACTGCTGCTGCTGCTAGAAGACGAATAGAACACGGAGTCCGCCGAGACCGCGAGGTTGCGCAGACACACCATTATTCGCTGACTGCTACAAGCTGCTGCTGAACTGGAGAACAGGCCGCCTAGATCACCGAGTTCGGCAGACAGGTTATTGAACTTGGAAAGCTGAAGCAGAGAAAACTGTCAAGCCGCAGAAGCGACCTGCTGAGACCGCCGATTGTAACCGCAAACTTCACTGATGCTGACCGAACTCAAAGCCAAACTCCTGACTCCTCAGTGTTAGCCGTGAAACCTGCAAACAATCAACTCTACTAAACCCGTGCAGACAGGAAAATCCAGACCGCAACAATTTGTTGAAATTTGTGAACTGGAAGTTGGTGATGGGCAGGTCGGGCGGCCTGTGTGGACTGAGTCCGCGACTTGGGTGGATTGCTGACTGTGGCCTGGGTGGTAGCTGTCTTGATGGTTTGCTGATTGAGCAGCGTGTGATCTGAGCGGCCTGTGCGGACTGAGTCCGCGACCTGGGCGGACTGCTGTCTGCGGACAGGGTGTTCGCTGTCTTGGTGGCTTGGCTGATTTAGGAGTGGCCTGAGCGGACAGAGGTTTGCGGGCTGTAGGCAGTGCTCTGATCAGTGGCCTTATGTTGCAAGTTGTGTTAATCAGCAGATTGGTGTCCTGTCCGCGGGAGGCTTGCGGACTGGTGTGTCCGCGGTGTCCGCTGTGGCAGACTGACCTTGGAGTTTGGCTGTGGCCCTTGCCTAACTCTGGTGGTACAACAGGTGCTAACTGCTGGGGAGGACTGCGCGGACTGATGTCGGAGTCCGGCAGTTGGCCGCTTGTTTGGGCAGTTATGCGAGGATTGCTTGCGGACTCTGCCTTAACTCTGGAGGAGTATTGACGATCTGCTTTGGGTATTGGCGGACTGGGTCTTGTCCGCCGAGCTCGCACTAGGCCTTTGGTGATTTACTGGACTTGGTCACATTCTGTGACAAGTACAGTGTGTCCGCAGTATCCGCCAAGTCCGCTGTTGACCGGGCGGACTGCCTTTGGTCGTGGACTTGTGGCGGATGGAGGCTTTGCTCTTATGTTGTGTGGACTGCCTCTTGCATATACGGACTGTCACTGAAGGAGTTGTGGTTGTCCAAATGTTGATGTGTGCGGACTGTACCTTATCCGTATAGTGTGGGCGATCTGGTGCAAGGCCGCCCAGTAGTGAACATTGGTGCCTTGCTCCTGGCGGTTGTCTTGGAATCCGTGTTAGGTACATTGGAAAATGTGTACCAGATTTGAAGAAGCCTCACCCTACTCAATGATATACATCAGGGTGTATTTGATGTGTTTTGATTTTATATGTGCAGGTTAAGTAATTGCAGGAAATGCAGAAAATTTCTAAGTCCATGTGTCGACACCTAGAGAAGCAGTGTCGACACTTATGAAGGCTTGTGTCGACACCTAGAGAAGCTGTGTCGACACTTGGAGTATTTGTGTTGACACCAGGAAAGGCAGAGTCGACACCAGGAGAAAAGTGTCGACACATACAGGCAGTGTCGACAAACTGTGAAGAATACTCAACATAAATCATGTCGACACTTAGAGGCAGTGTCGACACCCAGAGAAGCTTAGTCGACATCAAATGTGTCGACACCAGGAAGCTGTGTCAACACACTGAAGGCATTATCGACATCAACTGTGTCGACACACAGGACTTGTGTCGACACACAACAAGTTTCAACACAGTTAAAGTAAAGTACTTGTGTCAACACAAAGGAGATGTGTCGACACTCAGCTAGTATCAACAACAAAAGAAGTTGTGTCGACACAAAGGAGATGTGTCGACACACACAACAGAATTCAACTAAGTTTTAAAGAAGAAGTACTTGTGTCGACACACTCAATCAGTGTCGACACATTCAACAGAAGCAGTGTCGAGAAGATGTTACAACAACAGAAGGAGTTGTGTCGACACCACCAAGGCTAGTGTCGACACTTAGTCCACTTGTGTCGACACTTAGTCTATTTGTGTCGACACATAATGAAGAACAGTCTCGACACTTTCAGACAGAGACAGTGATTTCAAGAAGTGACTCGATGACTTGACAGCTGCCATTTCAACCGGTCAACTGTACCTGTCAAAGCTGTCAGAAGGTTGTTAGAAACCAGATCAGCCGGTTACCATGGAGGAAGACTATATAAAGGCTTTCTCCTTCAACAAAAAGTGGAAGATTTTCAGACGACTAAGAAGATCAATACAGATCCAGAGAAAACTGTAAATCAGTATTTTGAAGAAACTTCAGATTTACTTGGAGAGAGAGAACTCCAGTAATTGAAGTCAAGAAAGAGACTTGTTTAATCAAATCTCTTAAGAAGCAGGTTCTGAACCAGACTGCAAAGAAGGATCCAGATTTAATTCTTCATCTTAAGAAGGGAGTTGCCAGGCGGACTACTTCAAGAAGATCAACTTTTATTGAGTTCAGACTCAAGAAGCCTTGAAGAAAGCAAAGACAAAGTTGATCTCAGAAATCAGTTTTATCAAGAACTGATCAAGAAGGTTGCCCTCTTCATTCTCTCAATCAGAGTGGTAACATAAAAACTCTTTATTATCTTTTTGTAGGATTCTAAGAGATCTGAGTTGTATGCCTAAACTTATAAAGGCTGAGGTAGGGCTTTTGAGCCTGAGTGTAGGAGAATCTATTCTCTGAGTGTAGGTCTTGTTGAAGACTGAGTGGTAGGGATTTGTGCCTGAGTTGTAGGAGACTGTGTTCTCTGAGTGTAGGCCTTGGTAAAGGCTGAGGTAGGGCAGTTTGCCTGAGTTGTAGGAGTGGGGACACTCTGAGTTGTAGGAACCTGTTTGGGGTTCTGAGTTGCTGTAAGATCTGAGGATCTGAGGAGAAGTGCAGAAGTTAGGCCGAATCTAGTGCACTACTAGATAGGCAAAGGTGGAAAGTGGATGTACCCAGACCTTGGGGAACCACTATAAATACTCTGTGCACTCTGTGAATGATTGTTTCTGTGATTGCTGTGATGATAGCTGTAGAATTTACATTTGCTGCTTAGATTATACAACAGATTTTCTGCCTTTAAAGTAAAAAGAAAAAGTACACCTATTCACCCCCCCCCTCTAGGTGGTTAGACACTATTTCTTTCAAGTGGTATCAAAGGGAGGTTGCTCAAGAAAGGACTTAACAGTCAGAGTAAGATCCTTAAGGCAGATTTAAGAATCAAGAAAGAATCAAGAAAATGGGTTCAAGTAAAAATCACAAGGAGCTGGGGTCAATGAAATTGCCAATATGTAGAAAAGAGATATTTGGCATATGGAAAAAGAGGGTCAGACTCTTTATGGAAGCTTCTGACCCAAGGATATATATTACAGTCAAAGAAGGCCCATATGTGCCAATGAAGATATCCATTCTGGATGTAAATCAGAAAACTCCCAAGGACTTTTCTGAAATGACTAAAGATGAAATCATCCTGGCCACTATGGACAAGAGAGCCCAGAATATAATTGTTAGTGTCATTATGATTCAACATTTCAGAACTTAATTCATTGTAAAATCTCTAAAGAAATGTGGGACACATTAATAGTCTATATGGAGGGATCAGAGGAAGTAAGACAAGATAAGAAGTCAATGTTAAATCAGGAATATGAAAGTTTCAGATAAGGAAAGTCTGATAGCCTTACAGAATGTTACAAGAAGTTCTGTAGGATTGTTAATGAGTTGATGTCCTATGGAAGAGACTTTAGCAACTATGAGCTGAATGACAAGTTCTTAAGATCCCTGACTAAGGACTGAGACACCAAGATTTGTGCGATTAGGGAGGTGGCCAAACTTGCTGATATACCTCCACCAACTTTGTTTGGTAAACTGCTATCTTATGAGATGCAGTTAATGGTTAGAAAGGAGGAAGAGAAGAACACTAGAGTGGAGCATAAGGAAAAGCCTGTGGCCTTCAAGACTGAAGCCACTAAGAAGTATAGAAGCAAGTCTCCATCTCCACCTAAAATAATTGCTGAGGCTGTCACAGATAATTCAGATAGTAAGAGTTCTGATAGCAGTGAAAGTGATGAAAACTTTGCTGCTTTTACTAGACACTTTCAAAGATTTCTAAAGAAGAAGCAGTGGAGGTCTAAGACTTCCACTTCTCACCCAAAAGATGACTACTATCAGAAGAGAAAGTCATCCAGGAATGACAGAATCAGGTCCAAGCCAAGCAAAGCTACATCTTCAAAGATTGTGTGCTATTGCTGCAAAAGACATGGATATGTAGTGGATGACTGTCCTAAAAAGAGGAAGGAGTCAGCTGACAAAAAGAAGACTCAGTTTAAGAGCAAAAGGGAAAAGGCCTTTGTTGCTAAGAAGGACAAGAGTCTGACAGACCAGTCATCTTCAGATACAGAATCAGAAGCTGAAGCCTACATTGGATTATTTGCTGAAGAGAAAGAAGATGAGTTCATGCAGCTAATGAACTCAATTTATGAGCATGAAGACCATCAGTTCAAGTGACTGATGGCTATATCTGAAGGAGACAAGATCCAGGATCAGCCTGGACCAAGTAAGGTACAAAGTTGTTCTTCTAGTTCAATTTATAGTACTGAGTCAGAGTTAGATACATCTGCATCAAGTGATGTGAGTGGCTCTGAATCTGAAGGAGATATTCATCAGTTAATTGATGAATATAGAGTCTTGTTGCCGGCCTTGAAGAAAAGCAAAACCTTGGCCAAAACTCAGGCAAAGGAGATTGCTAGTCTTAAGTTGGCTGCAGTAGATTCAGAGAAATTGTTAGATCACAAACTGAATGAGATTGTCAGATTGAAAAACATAACTGTTATTCAAATGGCCACAATCACATTCAAGAATGATCAGATTAGAAATCTGGAGGTTAGACTTCATAAATAGAGAGAGATAGTAGCTAGTTTTTCTAAACCTAAATCTGTTTTACCCTTGATAGATGAGTTTGTACCTCAAAAGGGTAAGGCTGGATTAGGGTTAAAAAAATCTGCCTGGACTGCTAGGTCAAAATCTAAAGGCAAGGCCCCTGCACAAAACAAGAAGTCTGCTGTAAATAATTCAGCTAGGGATGTACCTAAACAAAGGTACAACAGGTTTGAGTGCTGGTGTTGTGGCAAGGTAGGCCACTTTGCCATAGATTGTTGGCACAATTCTAGTGTCAAGGAGAGTAGCAAACTGCATGCTAGAAGAGCTACAGGTAGTTTTGCAAAAGTTCAGACTAACTTGCACCAAGGACCCAAAAGTTATTTGGGTTCTAAGGTTAAGTAATCTATTTTGCAGGTGAGTCCAAGTGGCCATGCCCCTATATGGTACTTGGACAGTGGATGTTCCAGGCACATGACTGGAACAAGGGGATTGCTGAAGGACTACACACCAATCATGGGTGACCCTAAAGTAATCTTTGGTGGTTCAAAAAAAGGGATCATCAAAGGCTTTGGTAACATTTCTAGTAATCAGATTACTATCACTCAAGTGGCCTATGTAAAGGGTTTGAAACACAACCTCATTAGCATAAGTCAGCTGAGTGATTTAGGATATGACATCTCATTTGTCAAGAATGGTTGTCATATCAAAAGGTCAAGTGATCAAAAGATCATTTTGACAGGTTATAGGAAAAGGAATGTTTATTGTCTTGACTTTGTGTGTGAGAACAATGTTTTTCCTATTTGTCTTGTAGCTGATGAGAGAGTCTCACATTGTATTAAATGACACAAGAGGCTGGCTCATCTTAACTATACAACTATTGGCCAACTCTTTAGCAAAGAGTTAGTGAGGAATGATCCTCAAGTTAAGTGTATAAAGGATGAAATATGCTCTGCCTGTCAAAAAGGCAAGCAGACCAAATCCACCTTTTATAGCCTTGAAAACAAGGATTCAGTGAGGTGTCTCTACCTCTTGCATATGGATCTATTTGGTCCTATGCCAGTTCACAGTCTAGGTAGGAAAGTCTACACATTTGTGGTTGTAGATGACTATTCTAGATATTCCTGGGTGTTCTTCCTAAGACAAAAATCTGAAACCCCAAGTATCTTATATAGTTTTGTTAAACAAATTCAGAATGAGTTGGACAGTACAGTGGTCAAAATTAGAAGTGACCATGGTACTGAATTTCAGTCTGAAAGTATGACAAAGCTATGTGAAGAATTTGGGATATTTCAAGAATTTTCCTCACCTAGAGCACCGCATCAAAATGGTATTGCTGAAAGGAAGAATAGAACATTGATAGAGGCTGGTAGAACTCTATTGAATGACACTTCTCTCCCAGAATATTTCTGGGCTGAGGCAGTAAACACTGCATGTCATATGATCAATAGGGCTACTATCACCAAGTGCCACAAAAAGACTCCCTATGAGATTGTGAAGGGCAAAAAACCAAATTTATCCTATTTCAGGATCTTCTGTTGCAAGTGCTATATACTTAACAATGACAAGTCTTATCTAACCAAGTTTGCTGCCAAATCCCGAGAGGGGATCTTTATTGGGTACAACAACAATAGTAAGGCTTATAGGGTCTACAACTTGATTACTCAAGTTGTAGAAGAGTCTGTACATGTAGTCTTTGATGAAACAAGACTCATTAACAGTGAATTGCCAAGTAGTGTTTGCAGTTCTACAGGTTTTAAATGAGAGAATGGACAAGCTTACCATTGCAGAAGATTCTACTGCAACTCAGGAAATGGAAAATGGTGACTGTTGTCCATGGGGAGTACAAGATCCTCTAGATGCTGAAGAAGATCAAGAGGTGCAGCTTAATGAAGTGGCTAGAGGTGTTCAACCTGAAGAAAGACTACCTCCAGCTAATAGGCAATTAAAGGATCATCCAGTCAATCAGATAATTGGTGATCCAAGACAAGGAGTGCAAACAAGAAGCAGGAATCTGAGTACAGTTCTTTACTCCAGTTTCCTATCACAAGTGGAACCAAAAAAATTTGAAGAAGCAGTTCTAGACCATCATTGGATTTAGGCCATGTAAGAGGATCTGAATCAGTTCGGGAGGTGCAAGGTCTGGAAGCTTGTTCCTAAACCAAAAGACCACAACATCATTGGAACAAAGTGGATCTTCAGGAACAAGTTGAATGATAATGGAGTCATTGTGACGAATAAAGCAAGACTTGTTGCAAAAGGATATAGACAGGAAGAAGGTATTGATTTTGATCAAACCTTTGCCCTAGTAGCAAGACTAGAGGCAATCAGGATGTTCCTTGCTTATGCAACATATCAAGGGTTCAAGGTAATTCAAATGGATATAAAGTCAGCTTTCCTAAATGGAAATCTAAAGGAAGAAGTCTATGTAGAGTAGCCCTCAGGTTTTGTTGATCCTCTTAAACCTGATTATGTTTATAGACTTAGGAAAGCATTGTATGGGTTGAAACAAGCCCCAAGGGCTTGGTATGAAACCCTGTCTAGTTTCCTCATTGAGAACAAATTCTCAAGGGGGAAAATAGACAAGACTCTATTCCTTAGGGAATCTAAAGGTAAGATTATCCTAGTCCAAATATATGTTGATGATATAATATTTGGGTCTACTGAAAGTAGTCTTTGCAAAAAGTTTGCAAAACTTATGCAAGGAAAATTTGAAATGAGCAGTATGGGGGAACTTAAGTTCTTCTTGGGTCTCCAAGTAAGACAGACTGAAGATGGCCTGTCCATATACCAGTCTAAGTTCACCCTAGAGTTAATAAAGAAGTATGGTATGGAATCATCCACTACCATGAAAACTCCTATGGGATCAAGTATGTCTCTAAGCAAAGATGATGCAGGGAAATCTGTAGATGAAACTTTGTATATAGGGATAGTTGGCTCCCTTCTATATTTGCCTGCTAGTAGACCAGATATCATGTATGCTACATGTGTCTGTTCTAGGTACCAAGCATGCCCTAAAGAATCTCATCTGACTGCAGTAAAAAGGATTTTGAGATATCTTAAGGGCACACTTTATCTAGGCCTTTGGTACCCTATGAATAGAGATTTTGTAATGACAGGTTATTCAGATGCAGATTTTGCAGGTTGCAAGGAAGATAGAAAAAGTACAATAGGCACCTGTCAATTTCTTGGTGGAAGACTAGTGTCTTGGAGCAATAACAAGCAGACCAGTGTGCCAATATCCACAGCTGAGTCAGAATATGTTGCTGCAGGAAGCTACTGTGCACAACTTTTGTGGACTCAACATCAGTGTACAACCCCATATTCACTGAGTCAGACCAGGAGGCACAATGGTCAACAGTTGAGCTAGCCAAAGGAGTTCCCGCCCAAGCAGAGATCTCGCCAAAGTTGGCGGGAGCGATCGCGCCAGATCATCGATCTAAGATCGACGAGCGTAACCAAATCGTCGAACGGAGAACAGCAGGCCAAGATCGTCGAGTGCGGCCTGCGCGGGAACGCTTGCACTTGAGCCAGGATCCAATCTTAAAGGGCTCTCGCCTATAGGTAGGCGAGAGCATTCGCGCCATGTTCTGGACAGGAGGACCTCGGCACAGCTCTCGCCGAGTGGAGCCCAGGGCCTTGGGAAAAATGTCCTAATTGCCCTCAGGTAAATTTTGTAACGCCCCGAAACTCAAAGGGAGCAAAGGGGGACGTTTTGGGCCAGTTTGGGTTCTGGCTACAGGCACACGGCCTGGGATACGGGCGTGTACCAAGGCGTGTCAAGCTTGTGTCGACACTTAGCCGGGGTGTCGACGAGATTCTCTCGACGATTCGTCGAGACAAGGCACACGACCTGCGACACGGGCGTGTCGCAGGGCGTGTCCACCTGTCTCGACGATCGTCCCGGGGAGTCGTCGAGATTCGCTCGGCGATCGTCGAGACAAGGCACACGGCCTAGGACACGGGCATGTCCAAGGCCGTGTCATCAGGTTGACGATCTTCAATCGACGAAATGTCGAGTGTCGAGGCCGTGCACATGGCTTGGAGCCCAGGCGTGTCAAGGTGACACGGGTAGGGATACGGGCGTGTTCTAGAACCCGTGCAGTGCTCGGGTTGATTTTGGGGAAAAATCATGGGGTACATGATAACTTCACAAAATGAAGTTATCTTGTGCGTTAATTTACCGCATTTTGACTAATTTATCCTCAAAATACTGATCAAAAGTGTGTGTAAACGAGTAAATTCTCAATTGTGAGAAAATTCATGTATTAATAATATTTATATTTATTTTTATGATAGGAAAATATGAGGAAAGTAACTAGTGCGGCTGATGATAAGGGTGAAGAGCATTCAGAAAAAGTTGCAGGAAATTACAGGAATTTTTGGAGTAGATTTTTGCTGAATTCTGGACAGCACAGAATTTATTGCAACAAATTAAAATTTGTTGCAACAAAACTGCGAATTTGAATTTTCAAATTCCGAAAATAATTCAAAAATAACAGTTTTAGTAATGAAAGGAGGCTTCCTTTCATAAAGGCTGGAGATCCTTTGAGGCCCTTGGAATATAAAAAGGAATTTTTGAGATCTCTTGGATATCTTTTGTCATTTTGGAGAGAAGGAGGCCAAGTTTATGGTTCTTGACGGTGGAGAAGCGGAATCCGGCCACGAGAAAGGGAAGATCTGAACTTTTGAAGCCATGAACTGTAAGATCGTTATAGTTTTGTGTGTTCCTTTTCTCGCCATGAGCTAAACTCTCCAAGTCTTGTATAAGGAGAGTACTATGTGTATTTTTATGGTGTATGTTCTTTGTTGTTGAGATTTGTTGAATGATTTATTATCTTGTGAACTTTTGAATTTATTTATGAGATTTTTGGCTTTGATCTTCATCTTGTGATGCGTTGCGAGAATCGAGAGATGAGTGACGTAATATAGGGTTGAAGGTCATTTTATCGCACCGCAAGAATCGAGAGACGAGCGGTGTAAAACGTTTAACCAAAAATCTCCTCTTTTGCGTTGTACTTCGAGAGTCGAGAGAGGAGAAGTGCATTCGCTCATTAGTTCACCGTAGTTTAGAGGGGTGGAGGAGACTCCCTCCTTTTGCTAGCAGTCCGATTTTTATGATAATCAATGTCCTTCATTCCTCCTAAGTTAGAAATAACTAGGAGAATTTAGGACGTTGGGATTTCCGAGATTCGAGAGAGGAGGATTTCTTCTATAAAAATCGTTGTATGATAATTCATTCAACACTCTTAACTAATATTATTTATTACACACCATTTAGACGCACATAGGAAATCCAAAATACAAGGCTACTTTCTCCAAGTGGTTTAAGAATTTCTAAAGATTTTCGTAGTTAAATTAGATTCAAACTTTAGTAAAAAAATATTTTCATTACTTCTTAAATCAGTTTACTCAACTTGTTTGGATTTAAAGAACGGCTTAGCTAGTACTTGCAATGCTTTAGGTTAACCACTTCTCCGAGGGAACGATCTCACTCACACTTTATTACTTGTTACGGCACGTGCACTTGCGAGAGTACGTATAACCTATTTCGGGCGTATCAAGTTTTTGGCGCCGTTGTCGGGGATGTGTTGTTAATCTATTGTTTATTTTCTTGCAATATTAGTAAACCCTAGTATTTGGAGGTCAAACTTTAATTTTGTTGAATTTTTAAGTTGTTTGTAGTTTTTCTTTTATTGTTATTTTATGCTCTGTAGTGCATGTCCAGATTTCGATCCATTGAGTTATTGCCATTAAACTTAGAGATTGAAAGGACGTGTAGGAGAAATCGTAAGACTTTTCGTTTAGAACAAACCCAATCTTCAACCATGAATCCATACGATAACCATCAGGAAGGTCAGGATTTAGGAGGTCAGGTAGAACATAATGGGCACCCTTGTTGAGCAAAGGAGAACGTGTCGTGATTACAACATGCCTCTACAGGGAGGGTTGCAATTTAGTATAGCTAGGCCTGCAATAGAGGCCAATAATTTTAAGATTGACTCTGTGGTCATGCAACTCGTTCAAAATAGTAAATTTGGTGGCCTTAATCATGAAGACCCTAACTCTCATTTGAGAACGTTCATAGAAATCTGTGATACGTTCAAGATTAATGGAGTTTCAGAAGAGGCCATTAAATTACGTCTATTTCCTTTCTCACTAGAGGGGAGGGCTAAGGATTGGCTAAATTCTCTACCCAATGGATCTATTACCACTTGGGCATTCTTGATGGAAAAATTTTTAGCCAAATACTTCCCCCCATCTAAAACGGCTAAGTTGAAGCGAGACATATCAACATTTATGCAAGGAAATGGAGAGACCCTCTATGACGCATGGGAACGTTTTAAAGAGCTACTGCGTAAGTGTCCCCACCATGGCTTAGCCATCCACCAACAAGTTTTGACCTTCTACAATGGTCTCCAAACGGCTACCATGATTCAAGTTGATGGAGCCGCGGGAGGGTCACTTATGAATAAATACCCAGAAGATGCCTATGCAATATTAGAGGATTTATCCTCTAATAATTACCAACTTGTAGACCGGCAAGGGCCATCTTCTTCTACTGCTGGGTTATACCAAGTGGACCAATTAACCTCGTTTGCGGCTGAAATGACTTCCCAATTTAATTCAATAAATAAAAGGTTAGACGCCTTGACGTTAAACCAAAGTCAATTTCACCCACAGGTTAATAGTGTTGTTACTCATCCTTCTACCACTAGTCCTACTTTAACCATTGACCAACTTATAGGACATAACGAAGATGCTAACTATATAGGAGGGCAGTACAAACAAGGTCATAATACCTACTCGAATAATTATAATCCGGAGTGGAGAAACCATCCCAATTTATCGTGGAAGAATAATTCAGGGTCTACTCCGTCGCACTTATTCAACAACAATTCTAATCACTCTCACCAATATCACAATCCTAATCAAACGGGACCTTCGCGGAAATTATCTGATGAAGTCATCTTAGAGTCCATGAAGAATAATGAAGCCCGTTTTTCTAGTCTAGAAGGATCCATGCGCTTAATTGAAACACAATTGGGGCAAATTGCATCTGCACTAAATACTAGACCTCTAGGAACATTACCCACTGATACCACGCCTAATCCAAAAGGTGACAACCAACACTGTAAGGCTGTCACATTGCGGAGTGGCAAGGAATTGGTGAATGACTATAATAATAATCCAATTGCAACTGATAAAGTGCAAAATGAAGTAAAGAGTGACAAAGTTCATGTACCCACTAAAAGTGCGGAAGAAGAGTTAGAAGAAGTGGAAGAGAATAAAGAAGAGAAGAATGTAGAGGTTCCCGCAAGGGATAAAAAAATAATTACCTATCCACCACCACCATTTCCTCAAAGACTTAGGAAGAGTAAACTAGATCACCAATTCCAGAAATTCATAGAAATATTTAAGAAACTTCAAATTAATATCCCATTTGCTGAAGCGTTAGAGCAAATGCCCAGTTACGTCAAATTCATGAAAGATATTTTAAATAAAAAGAGAAAGTTTGGCACGAATGAAACTGTGGCGCTGACCCATGAATGTAGTGCAATCCTGCAAAAGAAACTTCCACCCAAACTGAAAGATCCGGGAAGTTTCACGATTCCATGCTCTATCGGATACCAATTTGAAGGAAAAGCTTTGTGTGATCTTGGAGCAAGTATAAATTTGATGCCACTTTCAATCTACCGGAAGCTGGGCATGGGGGACATTTCTAAAACTTCATTAACATTACAGCTAGCCGATAAATCGCTCACTTTTCCTAAGGGTATAGTGGAGGATGTTCTTGTCAAGGTTGACAAGTTTATCTTTCCGGCGGACTTTGTAGTTTTGGATATGGAAGAAGACAAGGAGATCCCACTAATTGTAGGCAGACCCTTTTTAGCAACCGGAAAAACTTTAATAGATGTCCACAAAGGGGAGTTGACTATGAGAGTCAACGATGAACAAATAACTTTTAACGTTCTTAAGGCCATGAAATTCCCTAGTGAGAAGGAAGATGAGATGGAGGTGGTAAACAATATTTCACTCTATGACTATGAGCAAAATAGTGAGTGGAATGATTCGAGTATAGAAGAGGAGATAGGAATTTGGATGGACGAGGTAGAAGTTGAGGAAGTGCAATCTGATGAGGTTAGTCATGAAGAAGTAGAATCTACTGAAGGAGAAGGTGAAGAGTGCTTTCAAGTGTGTGGGAATCGCTTGGTGTCATTTCATAGGGCGGAACCCCTAGATATGACTGAACGGTCTTTAGCGGACAAACCTTCTACGGTTTGCCCGCCCATCTTAGAGTTAAAACCGCTGCCCGAGCATTTGTCCTATGCATATCTAGGAGAAAATGATACACTTCCGGTAATAGTGAATGCTAGACTACTACCAGAGCAGCATGACAGACTATTGGACATTTTGAAAAGATATAAGTTAGCCATAGGGTGGACAATAGCCGATATTCGAGGCATTAGCCCTTCCCCGTGTATGCACAAAATCCTTCTAGAGGAATCTTGTAAGGGGTCCATCGAGCCTCAGCGCCGTCTTAGTCCTCCTATGAAGGAGGTGGTGAGAAAAGAAATCATTAAGTGGTTGGATGCAGGAATCATTTACCCTATATCTGATAGTTCATGGGTGTCACCCATCCACTGTGTACCTAAGAAAGGAGGGACGACTGTAATTATGAATGACAAGAACGAATTAGTCCCCACAAGAACAATCACAGGATGGCGTATCTGTATCGACTACCGCAGACTAAACAAAGCGACTAGGAAGGATCACTACCCGTTACCATTCATAGATCAGATTCTTGATAGATTAGCCGGAAATGAGTTCTACTGTTTCCTAGATGGATATTCCGGCTACAATCAGATAACGGTTGATCCAGACGATCAGGAAAAGACAGCGTTCACGTGTCCCTTTGGTATATTCGCATTTAGGAGGATGCCATTCGGGCTATGCAATGCGCCGGCCACGTTCCAACGTTGCATAATTGCAATAATGGCGGATCTTATAGAACAAGACATGGATCCTATTGACTATGGTATAGAGGTCTTCATGGATGATTTTTCCATCTTTGGAAAAACATTCAATGCTTGCTTGGTATGTTTGGAGAGAGTGCTTGCTCGTTGTGTGGAGACCAACCTAGTGCTGAATTGGGAAAAATGCCATTTTATGGTACAGGAAGGCATCGTCCTTGGACACCGTGTATCTAGAGACGGGTTGGAAGTGGATAGGGCCAAGGTTGAGGTGATTGAAAAATTACCTCCTCCTAAAAATGTAAAAGCATTAAGAAGCTTCTTAGGCCATGCGGGATTCTACCGAAGGTTCGTTAAAGACTTTGCCAAAATCTCCAAGCCTTTAAGTGAGTTATTAGGAAATGATGTGAAATTTGACTTTAATGATGAGTGTTTAGATGCATTCACTCAATTAAAGACACGATTGATTACGGCACCGATTATAGTGGCCCCCGATTGGGAAAAACCCTTTGTATTGATGTGTGATGCAAGCGACTACGCCGTTGGGGCTGTTTTGGGGCAAATGCGGGAGAAGGTCTTTCAAACTATAGCATACGCTAGTAAGACTTTAATAGAGGCACAAATAAATTATACCACAACTGAAAAAGAACTACTAGCTATCGTATTTGCCTTTGAGAAGTTTAGGTCTTATCTTCTTTGCACCAAAGTGATAGCATTCACAGACCATGCAGCTATTCGCTATCTTATGGAGAAGAAGAATGCTAAGCCTCGATTGATTCGATGGGTATTGTTGCTGCAGGAGTTTGATTTAGAAATTAAGGATCGGAAGGGGGTAGATAATCCGGTGGCGGATCATCTTTCTAGGATTGAATGTTCTAATCCACTATTGCGATCAGAGATTAATGAAAGATTCCCTGATGAGTGGGTGTTGGCCATGACCGAACAATGCATACCTTGGTATGCAGACTACGTGAATTATATTGTTAGTAGAGTCTTCCCACCTGATTTATCATATCAGCAAAAGAAGAGGTTTTTGCATCAGGTACGCTCGTACTTATGGGACGAGCCATTTTTGTTCAGAATTGGAGCAGATGGGGTTGTTAGACGTTGCATCCCGGAGGAGGAAATGCGAGCCGTGTTGGACAAATGTCACAACTCACCTTATGGAGGCCACTTTAAGGGGGATAGAACAGCGATGAAGGTTTTAGGAGCGGGGTTTTATTGGCCGACTCTATTTCGAGATGCTAAAGGATTTGTAAGTCAATGTGACCGGTGCCAAAGAAACGAAAACATTAAGAAAAACGAGTCTATGCCATTGAACACAATCTTAGAAGTTGAACTTTTTGATGTTTGGGGATTAGACTTCATGGGACCTTTCGTGAACTCAAACGGTAATATGTTTATCCTTCTTGCCGTAGACTACATTTCTAAATGGGTCGAAGCCATAGCCACCGCTAAGAATGACGCCAAAGTGGTTTTACACTTTCTAAAGAATTATATATTCAATCGTTTTGGCACACCTAGGGCTATCATTAGTAATGGAGGTAGTCACTTCTGTAACCATTCATTCGCTACGTTATTAAGGAAATATGGCGTCACTCACAAAGTAGCATTAGCGTATCATCCTAAAACAAATGGTCTAGCGGAAGTGTTTAACCGGGAGATAAAAATAATTCTTGCAAAGACGGTTAGCTTTAATTGTAAGGATTGGCCCCAAAAGCTTAATGATGCCTTATGGGCTTACCAGACTGCATATAAGACTCCGATTGGTCTAACCCCTTATAGGCTAGTATATGGGAAAGCCTGTCACCTACCCCTTGAACTAGAACATCGAGCGTTTTGGGCTATTAAGAAGTTAAATTATGATTTTCAAAATGCTGGTGAAAAATGACTCCTCCAACTCAATGAGTTAGAAGAATTAAGAATGAATGCGTATGAGAGTGCTAGAATTTATAAGGAACGGACAAAGAAATGGCATGACCAACGTTTGAGCGGAAAACAATTCGAACCCGGGCAATTGGTATTACTATTCAACTCCCGTCTAAAAATTTTTCCCGGAAAACTTAAGAGTCGTTGGTCGGGGCCATTCCGAGTAAAGGAAGTTCATCCGTACGGCGCAGTCACCATCGCGAATGAACAAGATAATTCTGAATTTAAGGTTAGTGGAGAACGATTGAAAATCTTTTGATGTAGCGATAATGAACGACTGGTGTCGTTCATTCATCTGAAATGACGAAAATCTTTTAGTCGGCAAAGTCCTGCCAGGACTTGAAATCAGGCGCTGCTTGGGAGGCAACCCAATTTTTAGTCGTATTTCAATTAGCCTTCGTGTTCTTTTTCAAGAGTTTTAAGAGATTTCAGTCGCGTTATTATTATTATTATTATTATTATTATTGAGTTTTAAAAAAATCTGTTCAAAAATATATATATATATAATATATATATATATATATATATATATATATATATATATATATATATATGTAAAAATCTACAAATTAGTTAAGATAAAAAAAAAGAGAAAAAAAATCTCCAGCATTTTCGCCAGTTCCGCGTGTTGTTGGGCAGGAAAAATATTGTTGCAACACATCGAAATGATGTTGCAACATAATTTTTTCTGCCCCCTGTCTTCACTTCACGCGTAACCCCGGTTCAACTGAACCAGCGCCGGTTCCGCATTTATAATTTAGGATTAAAGTCGGTCCGCCTTCTGCCCGTCATTCTCAAATACCGATTCCTCCTCCTAAACCCTAATCGGCGTGGCTGGAGCGGCGCATGTCAAGCGCGATTCGGGGCTGGCGTGTTGCGAGCGGTGCTTCGGGTGAGGCGCGACGCATCGCAAGCTCGCCGACACCTCCTCTACACATCGGCGGTGCCTGGGAACTCTTCCTTCACGCTCTTCCTGCACGATAGGGCAAGATCAATCTCTTCCTTCACCAATACTTCCTGAGCTCGGTAAGTGGTTGATTTTTTTTCCTTGCTTTCACTTCCTCATTCTTTGTTTAGGATTTCGTTTAGCATAGATGCTACTATTTTAGGCTATGGCTCCGAAGAGGAAAGGGAAGTCGGTGGCCACTAAGGATGTCCGATTTGTTAATGATCAAGCCTTGGAGCGCTATGAGACTCTTAGGTCACTGCCTTCCATTCTAGAGCGAGGTTTCCAAATAGAAATTCGTGGATGGAGCCTAACCTACATCGAACAACTCCGAACTCAAGTATGGGAAACCTTCTGCCATCCTCGGTGTGAAGCCATTCTACCCTGGGTCCATGAGTTTTATGCTAATGATCCATTCCAGAACAATGACAAGGTGTTGGTGAGGGGCAAGGAGGTCGACTGCTCCGCTGAAGCCATTAACAGATACTTTGATCTTCCACACTTGGAGGAAGATAGATTTGAAATTCTGAAGAAAACAGTTTCTCCACTTGATGTTGCCTCAGCCTTGACCATCCCAACACACATTGACTGGGCTAATAAGGCTAATACTGTCCTGCGAGCTAACGGCTTCAAAAGGGAAACCAAGGTTTGGTTATTGTTCGTCAATGCCAGCATCATGCCAACAAAGAATCTCAATTTGGTATTCCTTCCATCGTGCACTCCTAATTTATTGCATTTTGCGGGGAATTAAGATAAGCGTTGGTCGACTGATTGCAGATCAAATACGTGAAAAGGGAAAGGGAAAGGTCGGCCGGCAGTTGTGGTTTCCGACTCTTATAACAGCCCTTTGTCGAAATACCGGTGTGAGCGAGAAGGACACCACCATTACACCAGTGCGACATCACATTACTCACACTGTCATTTCCACAAATATCAAAATATCTTCAGAGCGTAATTTGGGCAAAGAAGCATCTGGACTGCAGCCTTCTACCTCTACAACTAAACCGAAACGATCTACACAACATTCAGTTGATGCTTCAGCCAGACACAACGAAGATTATGGAGTGTTTGACACATCTCACAGAGTATCAACGATGTCATCATAATGTCGTTACTGCTCAATTGGCCGTGCTGAAGAGAAATCAACGTCAGCTAATGATGCATGCACAGCTTCCGCTCTCAGATCAAAATTTACCCTTTCTCGACCCCTTTGATGATGATGGCTACTTGAGGAGCGCACACACCAAGCATGGAAACCCGGCATTTACAAACCCAGCCAAGCAACCGGGGGATGATGAGGATGTTAATGGGGATGATTACTGGGATCGGCAATCCTTAGTCGACGAAGACGCAAGTGATGAAGACGATGAAGACGATGAAGACGATGAAGACGAGAGTGATGAGGAAGAGGACGATGACGCTGCCGAGTGAGGCACTCCAGCTGCATGGATACTATGACTTCATGTTTTGCGTTGCCATTTTGCCTTCGTAGATCTGCCAGTACTTTATTATGATTTTGGACAATTATGCGCATTGGTTTAACTTATGATTAAGCTGCTCATATTTTGCTACTACTTTACTTATGGATGGCCTGCAATGCGAACAATCTGCTACTGATAGTTTAATTTAATACACCTTGTGACCTGTCTGAATATTTAGTGTGCTGCTTTATAGCTAGGCTTATAATTAGCCACGCTTTAGTCTAAACATGTTAATTAATTTGCTATGACTAGATGTTTTGATGTTTGGACATGCTAGACTAATGAACTGTATGATTACTTGATGACTAGATACATTGAGACATTGTATGTTTTGTTGTATGCTCATTACATATATGGCTAATGACCTGTGTGCTTTTGGAGGTGATGGTTGTATGCTTTGGAGATTACTTAGTGCATTAACTAGTTGCTCTGCTGATTATTGTTTTGTTATGATTTGATGTAATTGCATGATCTAAACTATGCAACTAGTTGGTTTTGGAGTGGTAATGTGTTATGCAGATCACTTTTGGGATTCATCGCCGCAATGAGCTTTTCAACCGTTCCCTGCCGTCATATAAATCGTTGACAAGGCTCATGTGGGTTCGATCCATCGGTTCACATATTTCAGGGGAGTACTGTATTTCTTGATATTTAATTTCATATATTTGCATCACTCGTGGTCTTATCTATTCACCTTGTACATTGCATTTTAATTTTACATGCCACTCCTTTGCTAGGGGCTAGCAAACGTTCAGGTGTGAGGGTGAATCTGTGCCTTAACTCTCACCAATGAGTGGCGAATAACTTAGAAAATTTTAACTGCAAAACAATACTTGCTCTTAGTTCAAACAATGCAATTTTATATGATTGGTAGATTTATCAAAACCTAAATATTTTGACATTGTTTTTGAAGTTAATAAGATATATTAGAGCTCCACTTTCGATTTCCCTATGCACTGTATTCCTTAAAGTATTTGTGTCATACAAAAGAACTTTATTAACTTCCAAACATAGTAGGGGAGGGATGAACAATAACTGAGCCGATGTTGTATGCTAACGCATTGAGTCTACGTAGTTACTTTATGTCCTAATTCATAGTCCTTAGTTACTTCTTAATGATTCTTCCTTCTTTGGGTGTTAAAAAAATTGATTGAGTAAAGATGTCATAGTGATATGTGGCCCGAGTATGTGTACACCTACTTGGAATGATCCCAACTATGATCATAAGAGAAAACAAAATTTTGGTTTAAAAAAATTGTCATAGTGACATGCGGCCTAGATATGCATACATATCTGGAATGATCCCAACTATGAGCATACTCAAAAAAAAAATGTATGTATAAAGGTCATAGTGACATGCGGCCTAAGTGTGTGTACACCTTCTCGGAATGATCCCAACTATGGGCATAGAAAATTATATTGGTGCTTGAAAGGTACACCCATGGTAGGGAGAAGAATTAAGAATGGTTACTAGGAAGGTGCCTTTCTACCATTGACGTTAAAGATTTCCTTGTCAAGTCCTCACTCACCACATTGCATGCTCTTATGATTTTCCCTCCACTACTAAACTCCTGTGGAAGTTGACGCAAGGCTTAGTCTATTTTCCATCATCCCCTATCTATGTAAAAGTTTAATAAATTAAGTTGTTTGAGAATAGATAGCTTTAAGGAATAACACACACAACACTAGGAAATTGTCAGGGAGCTTTATTCGTTATCGAATTAATGAATCTCTGCAAGTTTGAAATTTTAGATGATTGATATTTTCACCAATCTAAAAAGGTTTTATTCAAAAGTAAGGTCATTGGGAACTTGATTGTGCTAGATATTCGCTCACTCAATGTCATGTAACATTTCATCTTTTCTAGGGACTAGCAAAGGTTTAGGTGTGAGGGTGTGATAACTTCACAAAATGAAGTTATCTTATGCGTTAATTTACCGCATTTTGACTAATTTATCCTCAAAATACTGATCAAAAGTGTGTGTGTAAACGAGTAATTTCTCAATTGTGCGAAAATTCATGTATCAATAATATTTATATTTATTTTTATGATAGGAAAATATGAGGAAAGTAACTTGTGCGGCTGATGATAAGGGTGAAGAGCATTCAGGAAAAGTTGCAGGAAATTACAGGAATTTTTGGAGCAGATTTTTGCTGAATTCTGGACAGCACAGAATTTGTTGCAACAAATTAAAATTTGTTGCAACAAATTAAAATTTGTTGCAACAAAACTGTGAATTTGAATTTTCAAATTCCGAAAATAATTCAAAAATGGCAGTTTTAAAAATGAAAGGAGGCTTCCTTTCATAAAGGCTGGAGATCCTTTGAGGCCCTTGGAATATAAAAAGGAATTTTTGAGATCTCTTGGATATCTTTTGTCATTTTGGAGAGAAGGAGGCCAAGTTTAGGGTTCTTGACGGTGGAGAAGCGGAATCCGGCCACGAGAAAGGGTAGATCTGAACTTTTGAAGCCATGAACTGTAAGATCGTTATAGTTTTGTGTGTTCCTTTTCTCGCCATGAGCTAAACTCTCCAAGTCTTGTATAAGGAGAGTACTATGTGTATTTTTATGGTGTATGTTCTTTGTTGTTGAGATTTGTTGAATGATTTATTATCTAGTGAACTTTTGAATTTATTTATGAGATTTTTGGCTTTGATCTTCATCTTGTGATGCGTTGCGAGAATCGAGAGATGAGTGACGTAATATAGGGTTGAAGGTCATTTTATCGCACCGCAAGAATCAAGAGACGAGCGGTGTAAAACGTTTAACCAAAAATCTCCTCTTTTGCGTTGTACTTCGAGAGTCGAGAGAGGAGAAGTGCATTCGCTCATTAGTTCACCGTAGTTTAGAGGGGTGGAGGAGACTCCCTCCTTTTGCTAGCAGTCCAATTTTTATGATAATCAATGTCCTTCATTCCTCCTAAGTTAGAAATAACTAGGAGAATTTAGGACGTTGGGATTTCCGAGATTCGAGAGAGGAGGATTTCTTCTATAAAAATCGTTGTATGATAATTCATTCAACACTCTTAACTAATATTATTTATTACACACCATTTAGACGCACATAGAAAATCCGAAATACAAGGCTACTTTCTCCAAGTGGTTTAAGAATTTCTAAAGATTTTCGTAGTTAAATTAGATTCAAACTTTAGTAAAAAAATATTTTCATTACTTCTAAAATCAGTTTACTCAACTTGTTTGGATTTAAAGAACGGCTTAGCTAGTACTTGCAAGCTTTAGGTTAACCACTTCTCCGAGGGAACGATCTCACTCACACTTTATTACTTGTTACGGCACGTGCACTTGCGAGAGTACGCATAACCTATTTCGGGCGTATCAGTACACGGCCGGCCACACGGCCGTGTCCGGCGGAACACGGGCGTGTCAGCTTGAACACGGGCATGTTCGATACCCGTGTGAGGTTCCAGGCGATTCGATTTTGACGGCGAATGAGGCACACGGCCCTGGACACGGGTGTGTGCCGAGCCGTGTTTGGTCCAGATTGGGCATTTCAGCCCCGAATCAAAGCCCTTCGTTTCCTTGTTTTGAGATCCAACGGCTGGGAGATGTTCCTGCAGGGATATACCCGTGAATGGACTTGGAAAACCCTCACTTTTCTTAAGTGTTCTCTTTCTAAATCCTTGGAGAGAGAGGAGAGCTAAGGGAAGAAGAAGGAGCTAGATCCCGCCATTGGAGGAGCTTCGGAGCTCCGAATCGCGAGCCGACTCCGGATCCACGGAGGCAACGCTAGTGCGGTGGTTTTCATCCGATTACTTTTCAATGGCGCCAAAGAGGAACGCAAGGGTAACGATCCTCATCTTGAGCGTGAATAGCTCTCTTTCTTTGCATAGGAAGCCCGCTCTCGCGAGTTTGCGGAGAGTTGGAGGCGTTCCTTCGGGTAGATATGTGAAGTCCCCGTTGTTTAGAGTCCATAAGCGAGAACAGACATAGGCATGATGTGTGAAGCCTACCCGGACATGTTAGTCTGGATCGGTGATGTTGCATTGCATAAATGCCGGAGAAGACTCCGTGCTATGGATTGTTTTTTGGGTTTTCTACGCAGTAGATTGTAGCAGGGAGCCTTGGGGACTAACCCAAAGGTGCACCCGAAAAACTGGGCAGATACGAGATCTTGCCAACATGGAGGCCTGAGAGACAACTTGAACATAACCGAGTTATGTGAAATTGTGTGACGAAAATGGGACTCGGGAGAAGTTTGACCTACGCAAATGGCTTAAATTGTCGTTGCGACGTGAGCACGGGTTAGATGGAACCGTACCTATATCTATGTCGTTCGGGTTAAAGAGACCTAAGGTTACGTGGCACTTGCCATTGGCATAGATGTGAGTCTTCGGCGGTCAATGTCTTAAATTGACGTGACCCATGCCGGGAAGACAATTGCTCATATGTTTGGCCGTCTAAGTGGCGGTGGTGAGTCCGGAATGTTAATGGCTTTAATTGACGTGACATCAACCGGTTCACCGAGAATGTGCCCTGAGTGCACGGGGCGTGTGGCCGTGCGAGCCAACGTCTGTGATGAAATGACTATTGTTATAAATTGCTCGCTTATGCTAATGAAATGCAGGGAAGGAGCATCGCCGCCCCGAGTTGGGGGCGGGATCGTTATAATTTGGTTAGCATTGCTGACCGTTGCCTTGTTTTTCCACCGTGCGGTGGTTTGTTGCTTGCAGGTGCAGCTGGACCAAGCGGTCAATAGCGGGCTAAAGCCCTTTTTGCGAAGCCGGACCTCGAAGGCCCTAGTGGAAGTGTTTACTGCTTTATTCATGTATGACCGGCCTGCGTGCCGTGGTTTGTAAAATATGTAATATTCAAGTGAAACATTTTGTAAATCCTTAAGGCTATTTTGGGTATTTTGTATAACATTCCTATTCTGTACTAGTGGACATTCATGCTCAAGTGCTGGGTTCTTTGTTACAACTTTTATAAACTGCTTCCGCTAGAATGCTCTGTGTAGGACGTTGAGATTGGTTGGATGGTTTCCATAAGTAACCACCCGGTCTGTCTGCAGTATATGACGTCGGGCCCCGACCGGACCTACTGCTATATGCTATGCGACGGATAGGGGGTGTTACAATTTGGTATCAGACTACTGGTTTTGGTCGGGCTTAAAGTGAATTCGTGGGCGAATTCTTTTTAAGAGGTGGTGAGCACATTGTGTGCGTCATCGTAATAACAGTCAAAAGAACCCATGAATGTCCACTTAGGAATGAAAATACTCGTGTTTGGGGAACCTACGTGTTCCTATACTTGCTGTTTGCAATTTATTTGGTCGCTTAACGGTGTTTTGTACCACTATAGGTGACCAGAAGTGGTGTTGGGCCGTCAGAACGCCGAGTTTCTGAGGCTAGTAGTGCACCGGAAGTTGCTCCCGCAACACCTCTGTCGGTTGAGAATATCCGATTGGTGGCTGAAGCGGTGTTGGCCGTGATAAATGCGCAGCCTACAAGGCAAGCGCAGCAACCCGCTCCTGTGATGGAGCAGGAACCTCTGCAAGAGGCTGAGCCGAGGAGAGTGGAGCAAGTGGTTGTGGAACCAATAGTGCCAAGGAGGGCAACTGAGAGGTAGCTTAAGCATGTAATGAGCTTTAACCCTCCGTTATTCTCGGGGTTGGGAACCCCATCTCAGGCTGAAGACTGGCTCTCTAGGGTGAAGAGAGTCATGACAGCAACGGAGAAGGAGGAGTGGCAGATGACCACCATCGCTGTGTTCCTTCTAGACGGTGAAGCGAGGATGTGGTGGGAAGGATTGGAGCTGCATCATTTGAGAGGTAGACAACTGATAGACGTTTCGATGGAAGAGTTCTCGGGATTATTCTTAGCAAGATACCTTCCTTCGACGCAGAAGATAGCATTGGAGAACGAATTTCTGAAGTTGGTTCAGGGTGAGAAGAGCGTGGATGAATATCTCCATGAGTTCACTCGTTTGAGTCGATATGCTAGCTCCATCATCGTGGATGAGGAGCGCAAGACTAATCGCTTTTATGAAGGCTTGAGGGATGAGTTGAGACTACTACTGTCGGGGCCGATGATGCAGGGTTTCTTAACCTTGGTCAATACTGCCCGGTCCTTGGAGAAGGACATGAAAAATGTACAAGCAAAGAAAAGCTTGGGTGAGAAGAAATCTGAGTTCAGAGTGCCGACTACTTCAAAGTCCGGCTATCGGAGGTCTTTCAAGAAGCATAGGACTTCGGGTCCAGCTCCTTCTGGTGCTTCTGGGGCGACTACGGGTCAGACCCCGGGTGCGTGTTTTACATGTGGAAAGACGAGGCATTTCGCCCGTGATTGTTGGAGCGGACGTCCTAAGTCCGAGAGAAGGCCGGGAGCTACTTATGAAGAGAAGGGAAAGGCGGTGGAGTCGACCGCATCCCACTATGCTCCGGCCCAACCAAGGGTGTACAATCTTGGCCAACAGGAGGCCATTAAACAAGCTGATGTGGTGACAGGTACAATTTAATTTATAGCAAGTAACTTTCTCTAAATACTTATTGTGCACATGTTACCTTACCACTACTTGTTTAGGATTTGTTTTGATTTGTGAAAATCTGGCACGAGCACTCTTCGATATGAGAGCTTCACACTCCTTCTTGTCCGAATGATTTATATCACGCATCGGAGCCCCTTCTTCGATGGCGAAGGATAAGTTGGATGTGTTGTTACCCAATGGGTGTTCGATGCGAGCGGATAGGATCTGCGATGTTAAGATTCGTATTGGGGAGCAGGAGTTCGACCTGCGGGCGTCTTTACTTCCGTTAGTAGAGTTCGACGTCATATTTGGCATGGACTGGCTCTCGGAGCAGCAAACCCATATAGATTGCGGTAGCAAGGAAGTCAAGCTGGGAGCAAGTCGTGAGACGACTTTTACGGGCTTAAAGGGGTCGAGCAAGACGTTGATGTCTGCTCTTCAAGTGGTGAAGGCGGTTCGTGCCGGAGCAGAACTGTTCTTTACACTAGTGGAGGTTGCAAAGCCGAAGCCCGCGTTGGATTGCATTTCAGTGGTATCGGAATACCCTGATGTGTTCCCCGCAGATCTTCCTGGAGCCCCGCCTCAGCGGGAGATAGATTTTATGATTGAGCTAGTGTCAGGTGCAAAGCCTGTGTCACGATCTCCTTATCGGCTAGCGCCTAAGGAAAAGGCAGAGCTGAAAGTTCAACTGCAAGAGTTGTTGGAGCAATGGTATGTGCGCCCGAGTTCTTCGCCTTGGAGCGCACCGGTCCTCTTTGTTAAGAAGAAGGACGGAAGCTTGAGGCTATGTATTGATTATCAGGAGCTGAACAAGTTGACTGAGAAGAACAAGTACCCGATCCCCCGGATTGATGATCTATTTGATCAGTTAGTCGGGTCGACGGTGTACTCGAAGTTGGATCTCAAGGCTGGGTACTATCAGCTGCGAATAAGGGAGAGTGATATCCCGAAGACAGCGTTTAGTACGAGATACGGGCATTATGAGTTTACGGTCATGCCGTTTGGGCTGACAAATGCGCCGTCAGTGTTCATGGATTTGATGAACAGGACGTTTAGGGAGTACTTGGACCATTTCGTGATCGTCTTCATCGACGATATTTTGGTGTACTCGCAAAGTGAGGAAGATTACTTCAAGCATCTTCATTTGGTGTTGGAAACACTAAGGAGAAATCAGTTGTATGCCAAGTTCTCGAAGTGCGAGTTTTGGCTATCCTCAGTGGCGTTCCTCGGGCATATAGTGAGTGGAGAGGGTATTTCTGTGGATCCGGCGAAGATTGTTGCGATACGGGAGTGGCCTGAGCTTGCTACTGTAGCGGAAGTCCGGAATTTTCTGGGGCTTGCCGGCAATTATAGGCGCTTCGTAGAGAACTTCTCGCGGATAGCGTTACCTCTCACTACTTTGACAAGGAAGGAGCATAAGTTCGTTTGGACGCCGGAGTGCGCGCGAGCTTTTGAGGAATTGAAGTGTCAGTTGACCACGGCGCCTGCGCTGAGTTCGCCATGTGGAACCGAAGGCTATGAGATTTATAGTGATGCTTCGGGCAGTGGTTTGGGTTGCGTGCTACTGCAGCACGGAAGCGTGATAGCTTATGGCTCGAGACAGCTAAAAGTGCACGAGAGGAATTATCCGGTCCATGACTTGGAGTTAGCGGCCGTGATTTTTGCTTTGAAGCTGTGGAGGCACTATTTGTATGGTGTGAAGATTAATATTTACACCGATCACAAGAGCCTGAAGTATCTTATTGATCAGAAGTATCTGAATATGCGGCAGCGTAGATGGATGGAGTTCCTAGGGGACTATACATTCAAGATCCACTACGTGCCTGGCAAAGGGAATGCGGTTGCGGACGCGCTGAGTCGCCGAGCCCCAGCTCAAGGCAATTGGCTATCGGTGCATGATGAGCGGTTGGTGCGAGAGTTGGAGGCGTTGGAGATTATTTGTGTGGACAGACAATCAAGTACTGAAGCAGTTCTGAATTGGACTGAAGTCCAATATGACCTGGCTGATCGAATTCGACATGCTTTGGATATGGATGCTCATATGAAGCAGTTCATGATAGAGGCTCTGGATGGGTCAAATTCCCAATTCGTCGTGGAGGACGGATTGCTGTGGAAAGACGGTCGTCTGTGCGTCCCAAGCGTGGGAAATTTACGGGTGGAGTTATTGTACGAGGCACACCATACCAAGTACTCGATTCACCCGGGAGCACGAAGATGTATCGTGATGTGAAGAAACTGTTTTGCTGGCCGGGTTTAAAGAAGGATGTGGCGTTATACGTAGCGAAGTGCCAAACCTGCGCCTTGGTAAAGGCGGAGTGCCAAAAGCCGGGAGGATTTCTTAAGTCCTTGCCTATTCCGGAGTGGAAATTCGACGACATCTCTATGGACTTTGTGCACAGTTTGCCAAGGTCGCAAAAGGGGAACGACGCCATTTGGGTGGTTGTTGATCGATTGACGAAGGTGTCGCATTTTATTCCGCATAGGAAGGATGATCCAGTGGAGAAGCTGGCAAAGCTTTATGTGGATAACATAGTACGGCTTCATGGTGTGCCCAACAGCATCGTGAGTGACCGAGATGGGCGGTTCACGTCCAATGATTGGAGGCTTGTGCAGCAAATGTTGGGAACAAAGCTGAAATTCAGCACAGCCTTCCATCCACAAACGGATGGGCAGACCGAGAGGGTCAATAGAACCATGGAAGACATGCTTCGCATGTGTGTCTTGGATTTTAGAAAGCAATGGGAAGACCACCTATATTTGGTGGAGTTCGCATACAACAACAGCTTCCAAGCGAGTATTCAGATGGCGCCTTTCGAGGCCCTATATGGTAGGAAGTGTCGCACGCCGTTGTCTTGGTTAGAAACGGGTGAGTCAAAGTTATATAAGCGATCGAAAGTGGAGGACGCTACTTCTTTAGTGAGAACCATTCGGGAGAGGTTGCTTATCGCTCAGGACCGGCAAGCAAAGTACTATAATGCCAAGCACATGAATGTGGAGTTCGCTGTGGGCGATTATGTATACTTAAAGATCAAGCTGTTCAAGGGTGTCTCGCGGGTGCGACGATTGAAAAAGCTAAGCCCGAGGTACCTTGGACCGTTCGAGGTTCTGGGGCGAGTTGGTGAAGCGGCCTATCGGTTGAAGCTTTCAGTGGAGCTTAGTGGTTTACATGATGTATTCCATATTTCGGTACTTCGGAAGGCGGTGCAAGAGCCTACGTAATTGATCGCGGTTGATCAAGTGCCGGTGGATAGTGGGCTAACGACAAAGGTCAAGCCCGTGCGGATTGAGGACTCGGAGGTCAAGCGGCTACGCAATAAAGAGATCAGGATGGTAAAGGTCTGGTGGGACAATTGCGGTCGTGAGGAGCTCTCTTGGGAGCGAGAACAGACTATGCTTGACGAGTATCCGGAGTTGTTCCGCTCAGGTACAAATTTTGGTTTTGTACATGTCTTTCCTTTATGTAATTTCGTGGACGAAATTCTTTTAAGAGGGGTAGAGTTGTAACGCCCCGAAACTCAAAGGGAGCAAAGGGGGACGTTTTGGGCCAGTTTGGGTTCTGGCTGCAGGCACACGACCTGGGACACGGGCGTGTCCCCGGGCGTGTCAAGCCTGTGTTGACACTTAGCCGGGGTGTCGACGAGATTCTCTCGACGATTCGTCGAGACAAGGCACACGGCCTGCGACACGGGTGTGTCGCAGGGCGTGTCGACCTGTCTCGACGATCGTCCCGGGGAGTCGTCGAGATTCGCTTGACGATCGTCGAGACAAGGCACACGGCCTAGGACACGGGCGTGTCCAAGGCCGTGTCATCAGGTCGACGATCTTCACTCGACGAAATGTCGAGTGTCGAGGCCGTGTACACGGCTTGGAGCCCAGGCGTGTCAAGGTGACACGGGTAGGGACACGGGCGTGTCCTAGAACCCGTGCAGTGCTCGGGTTGATTTTGGGGAAAAATCATGGGGTACACGGCCGGCCACACGGCCGTGTCCGGCGGAACACGGGCGTGTCAGCTCGAACACGGGCGCGTTCGATACCCGTGTGAGGTTCCAGGCGATTCGATTTTGGCGGCGAATGAGGCACACGGCCCTAGACACGGGCGTGTGCCAGGCCGTGTTCGGTCCAGATTGGGCATTTCAGCCCCGAATCAAAGCCGTTCGTTTCCTTGTTTTGAGATCCAACAACTGGGGGATGTTCCTGCAGGGATATACCAGTGAATGGACTTGGAAAACCCTCACTTTTCTTAAGTGTTCTCTTTCTAAATCCTTGGAGAGAGAGGAGAGCCAAGGGAAGAAGGAGCTAGATCCCGCCATTGGAGGAGCTTCGGAGCTCCGAATCGTGAGCCGACTCCGGAACCACGGAGGCAACGCTAGTGCGGTGGTTTTCATCCGATTACTTTTCAATGGCGCCAAAGAGGAACGCAAGGGTAACGATCCTCATCTTGAGCGTGAATAGCTCTCTTTCTTTGCATAGGAAGCCCGCTCTCGCGAGTTTGCAGAGAGTTGGAGGCGTTCCTTCGGGTAGATATGTGAAGTCCCCGTTGTTTAGAGTCCGTAAGCGAGAACGGACATAGGCATGATGTGTGAAGCCTACCCGGACATGTTAGTCTGGATCGGTGATGTTGCATTGCATAAATGCTGGAGAAGTCTCCGTGCTATGGATTGTTTTTCGGGTTTTCTACGCGGTAGATTGCAGCAGGGAGCCTTGGAGACTAACCCAAAGGTGCACCCAGAAAACTGGGCGGATACGAGATCTTGCCAACATGGAGGCCTGAGAGCCAACTTGAACATAACCGAGTTATGTGAAATTGTGTGACGAAAATGGGACTCGGGAGAAGTTTGACCTGCGCAAATGTCTTAAATTGTCATTGCGACGTGAGCACGGGTTAGATGGAACCGTACCCATATCTTTGTCGTTCGGGTTAAAGAGACCTAAGGTTACGTGGCACTTGCCGTTGGCATAGATGTGAGTCTTCAGCGGTCAATGGCTTAAATTGACGTGACCCATGCCGGGAAGACAATTACTCATATGTTTGACCGTCTAAGTGGCGGTGGTGAGTACGGAATGTTAATAGCTTTAATTGACGTGACATCGACCGGTTCACCGAGAATGTGCCCTGAGTGCACGGGGCGTGTGGCCGTGCGAGCCAACGTCTGTGATGAAATGGCTATTGTTATAAATTGCTCACTTATGCTAATGAAATGCAGGGAAGGAGCATCGCCGCCCCGAGTTGGGGGCGGGATCGTTATAATTTGGTCAGCATTGCTGACCGTTGCCTTGTTTTGCCACCGTGCGGTGGTTTGTTGTTTGCAGGTGCAGCTGGACCAAGCGGTCAATAGCGGGCTAAAGCCCTTTTTGCGAAGCCGGCCCTCGAAGGCCCTAGTGGAAGTGTTTACTGCTTTATTCATGTATGACCGGCCTGCGTGCCGTGGTTTGTAAAACATGTAATATTCAAGTGAAACATTTTGTAAAGCCTTAAGGCTATTTTGGGTATTTTGTATAACATTCCTATTCTGTACTAGTGGACATTCATGCTCAAGTGCTGGGTTCTTTGTTACAACTTTTATAAACTGCTTCCGCGAGAATGCTCTGTGTAGGACGTTGAGATTGGTTGGATGGTTTCCATAAGTAACCACCCGGTCTGTCTGTAGTATATGGCAACGGCCCCGGCCGGACCTACTGCTATATGCTATGCGACGGATAGGGGGTGTTACAAATTTACCCTATGTGCCATTAGAAAAACAGCGGGATTCGGCTATTGGCAGACCAACTAGGCGCTTTTCAGTAATTTCAGGTCAGCACGATGCTATAAATAGACCCATAAGGGCTCCTCAGAAGGAAAGCGATCATTATCTCTCAAATTCCAGTGCTTTCTGAGGAGCTCCTAGCCCAGCTTTGGCTTTGGAGGGGAAGCTCTCAGAGATCTCCCGGGTGTGAGGTGGGACCTCCCTACTGAGGCTATTGGGTCAGTCTTAGGTCCTTTGAATCCAGTCGAGGGTTGAGACTTGAGAGAAGTAGGTTTTGGCTGCACCCCCTTTTTTCTTCGAACTCCAGTTGAGGTCATATTTGGCTTCAACGGTTCTGGTGCGGTTTGCGTGGAAGGCAGCTGATACAAGAAAGCCTTAAGTTGTGTCCTATGGCTGGAGGTGAAGGTGAAGGGTCAGATTCTGCAGGCTCCCCACCCGGGGAGAGGAAGCGACGAAGAGGATGCTGGATGAGTTCAGGCGAGAGGTTCTGCAGACGATCAGTTTGGCCTTATCGGCGAGAGGCGAGTGGGCCACGCCTCAGGTACTGATAGAAGAGGTCCCGCTCTTGGGCGAGAACGCCCCAGGGCGGCGCCCGGGAAAGGAGCTCCCGGGGGAGGCTGGCGAGAGAGATGTGGCGGCGCGGGATCTCTTCCCAGGCCAGAGCCAGCGCCCGGGCAAGGAGGTGCTGACGGATCTGGGCGAGAACGAAGCGGCAGTGCGGGAGCTCTTCCCGGGGCACGGTCTCGCGGATCGGGCCAATCAGCCGAGGCCGCGGGACGCACCATCTCGCCAGGCTGGAGGCGAGAGTCCTTTTAGCGAGCTCATCATCTCAGCTCTGGTACCGGAGGGGTTCCGGGAGCCTGACATGTCCTACTACTCGGGGAAGGATGACCCTGTACAACACGTACAATGGTTTGAGGACGTTGTATCGATAAGGCAGATGACAGATGCCTTCAAGTGCCGGCTGTTTGCCATCACGTTGAAGGAGAAGGCTCGGGACTGGTTCCACCAGTTTCCGGTAAGATCAATCTACTGTTTTGAGGATCTGCGGAGAAGTTTCCTGTTGAGGTTCTCAACCTCGAAGAAGCGGAAGAAGGAAGCGGAGTTCCTGTTTGCGGTGAGGCAGAAGCCGGATGAGACGCTGGGTCACTATGTCGACCGTTTTCAGGAAGAGATCCTCCTAGTCCAGGAGGTCCCAGGGTATGCACTGATGTTGCCCTTCACCCTTGGGCTGATACCGGGATTCTTTAGCATGGAGTTGAAGAGAGTCCATCCCATCTCCTTTGAGGAGCTCATGGAGTGGGCTGCAAAGGAGATTGACTTCGAGAGAGAAAACCCAGCATTCACTAGGAAGTTGGCCAGGCTGGCGGAGGATGACGTGAAGGAACCAACAGTAGGAAGACAGAAGGAGCCGATGGAACAGAGGGAGCAAAGGGAGGAAGGAGAAGGGAAGAGCCCCGAAGGTTCGGGCAGCAGCAGGGATGGGGGGCCCGGGAGCCGAACAACCGGTTGGGTTGGATGCCTCAGTATGGTCGCCCCCAGGGCCAAGGAGGGGGCTACCAGGGAAGAGATAATCTTCGGGAACCTCGAAGGTTCGATCAGCCAGCATGGAGGCAGGCGTCGGGGGGTCGAGCCCCGCCACCGCATGAGGCCATGGAAGTGGGGAGAGGAAGAGGAGTTGGGAGAGGAGCTCGAGGAGGAGGAAGAAGAGGGAGAGGAGAGGGAAGAAGGGGCGGGGGGGGGGGGGGGGGGGGGGGCGTTGCTTTTGTGTGACTTCCACTAGGAGGAAGGTCACGCAACGGCCACCTGCCCGGAGTTCCTAGAGTTAAGACAAGCAGGAGGAGCGGGGCGGCAGGATCCACCGGTGAGGATAGTAGAGGTGCAGCAGGGCGAGGTGGAAGATAGGTGCGAAGACCAGGTGGATGTAGGGACCCGGGGAGGAATCGGGTGATTCACGGAGGAGTGGGGATTGAGGCAACCCGCAAGGGGAGCCTGCAAACCAAGTACCGAAGTGGGGTCACCGCTACCTCCCAGGTTCCCCCACCAGAAGAAAAGATCACTTTCTCATCAGCAGACATGTCGGACTATGAGGATCCATTCTGTGACGCCCTGGTGATCCAGACGGCAGTGGAAAATTATACGGTCTCGAGGATACTGGTAGATAATGGGAGCTCGGTAAATGTCATCTTCAAGAAGGCCTTTGATGAGATGAGGGTTGAAGGGACGAGGGTCTTGGCTTCGGATGGACCCCTGTTCGGGTTCTCCAGAGAGAGGAAAGAGGTAGAAGGAGGAGTAGGGTTGCACGTAAGGTTGGGGGCGTGTCACGGAACTGTAGGTTCGTGATCGTGGATGCCCCGAGCAGCTATAATGCCATCTTTGGGCGCCCCCCTCATCAGCGCCTTTCGTTGCGTCCCCTCCTCGTTCCATCAATGCCTCAAGTTCAACAATGGGGGGGGGGGGGGGGGTGCAGGTCAGGGTAAGAGGGGACCCGAAGGTGGCAAGACAATGTTACGTTACCACAGTCAACACCGTGTCATGGATGGCAGAGGCAGAGAAATTGGAAATTGAGATGGCGGCACTTGAGGAGGTCGTTGAGGAAGAGGGAATGGGCCTAGAGGAGGCGAGAGAGATAGTTGAAGTGGAAGTTGGAGAAGAGGAGACCGAGAAGCAACAAGGAGATGTGCAGGTGGTCCGGGGGGACGAGGAGCAGGAGGGAACAGAAGGGGCGATGGAAGTAGGAGAACAATCGGCAGGAGTAGAGGGAGAGGCCCCGAGGGGTGTGGGAGTCGTGCAGCAGCAGGAGGGGCTAGTAGAAGCGATGGAGGTCGAGGAGGACGTTGAAAGGGAGATCTGGAGCTGGAGGAAGGGTAAGGGCCGGCTGGGAGCAGTCGCGGCTGGAGTCGGCCGAAGAAGTGGTGGAGATGGAGGTCTTCACCAGCGCAGGGAAAGTACAAAGGGTGCGGGTCAGCGGGGGCTTGAGTCCCGAGGCCCGGGAGCAAGTGCGAGCTTGCATTCAAGGCAACGTCGACATCTTTGCCTGGAGCGCGGCGGACATGCCGGGCATCGACGTAGACGTGGCCTGCCATCGCCTGAACTTGGACCCGGGCCTCGGGACTTGAGTTCAAATCCCCTCCCCTCTCCTTTGAGGAGCTCATGGAGAGGGTTGCATAGGAGATTAACTTCGAGAGAGCAAACCCAGCATTCGCCAAGAAGTTCGCCAGGCTGGCGGAGGACGACGTGAAGGAACCAACAGCAGGAAGATAGAAGGAGCCGAGGGAACAGAGGGAGCAAAGGGAGGAAAGGAGAAGGGAAGAGCCCCGAAGGTTTGGGCAGCAGCAGGGATGGGGGGCCCGGGAGCCGAACAACCGGTTGGGTTGGAGGCCTCAGGATGGTTGCCCCCAGGACCAAGGAGGGGCTACCAGGGAAGAGATAATCTTCGGGAACCTCGAAGGTTCGATCAGCCGGCGTGGAGGCAGGCGCCGGGGGGTCGAGCCCCGCCACCGCAAGAGGCCATGGAAGTGGGCAGAGGAAGAGGAGTTGGGAGAGGAGCTCGAGGAGGACGAAGAAGAGGGAGAGGAGAGGGAAGAAGGGGCGGGGGGGGGGGGTCGTTGTTTTTTTGTGACTTCCACTAGGAGGAAGGTCACGCAACGGCCACCTGCCCGGAGTTCGTAGAGTTAAAAGAAGCAAGAGGAGCGGGGCGGCAGGATCCACAGGTGAGGATAGTAGAGGTGCAGCAGGGCGAGGTGGAAGATAGGTGCGAAGACCGGGTGGATGTAGGGACCCGGGGAGGAATCAGGGAGATTCACGGAGGAGTGGGGATTGAGGCAACCCGCAAGGGGAGCCTGCAAACCATATACCGAAGGGGGGTCGCCTCTACCTCCCAGGTTCCCCCACCAGAAGAAAAGATCACTTTCTCATCAACAGACATGCCGGACTATGAGGATTTATTCTGTGATGCCCTGGTGATCCAGACGACGGTGGAAAATTATACGGTCTCGAGGATACTGGTAGATAACGGGAGCTCGGTAAATATCATCTTCAAGAAGGCCTTTTATGAGATGAGGGTTGAAGGGAAGAGGGTCTTGGCTTCGGATGGACCCCTGTTCGGGTTCTCCGGAGTGAGGAAAGAGGTAGAAGGAGGAGTAGGGCTGCACGTAAGGTTGGGGGGCATGTCACGGAACTGTAGGTTCGTGATCGTGGACGCCCCGAGCAGCTATAATGCCATCTTTGGGCGCCCCCTCATCAGCGCCTTTCGCTGCGTCCCCTCCTCGTTCCATCAATGCCTCAAGTTCCACAATGGGGGGGGGGGTGCATGTCAGGGTAAGAGGGGACCCGAAGGTGGCAAGACAATGTTACGTTACCGCAGTCAACACCGTGTCATGGATGGCAGAGGCAGAGGAGTTGGAAATTAAGATGGCGGCACTTGAGGAGGTCGTTGAGGAAGAGGGAATGGGCCTAGAGGAGGCGAGAGAGATAGTTGAAGTGGAAGTGGGAGAAGAGGAGATCGAGAAGCAGCAAGGAGATGTGCAGGTGGTCCGGGGGACGAGGAGCAGGATGGCCCAGAAGGGGCGATGGAAGTAGGAGAACAATCGACAGGAGTAGAGGGAGAGGCCCCGAGGGGCGTAGGAGTCGTGCAGCAGTAGGAGGGGCTAGTAGAAGCGATGGAGGTCAAGGAGGAAGTTGAAAGGGGAGAGCTGGAGCTGGAGGAAGAGGCAAGGGCCGGCTGGGAGCAGTCGCGGCTGGAGCCGGCCGAAGAAGTGGTGGAGATGGAGGTCTTCACCAGCGCAGGGAAAGTACAAAGGGTGCGGGTCAGCGGGGGCTTGAGTCCCGAGGCCCGGGAGCAAGTGCGGGCTTGCATTCAAGGCAACGTCGACATCTTTGCCTGGAGCGCGGCGGACATGCCGAGCATCGACGCAGACGTGGCCTGCCATCGCCTGAACTTGGACCCCCTCACTCACCTCATACGCCAGAAGATGAGGACCATCGCAACAAAGCTGGAGGAGCCAATACGAGAGGAGGTCAAGAAGCTCCTGGAGGCGGGCTTCATCTCAGAGATCCAGTATCCAGGCTGGATCTCCAATGTGGTAATGGTAAAGAAGGGAGGTGGAAAATGGCGAATGTTATTGACTTTTCTTTGTTAAATAAATCATGCCCTAAGAATCCCTCCCCTCTCCTTTGAGGAGCTCATGGAGAGGGCTGCAAAGGAGATTGACTTCGAGAGAGCAAACTCAGCATTCGCCAGGAAGTTGGCCAGGCTGGCGGAGGACGACTTGAAGGAACCAACAGTAGGAAGACAGAAGGAGCCGAGGGAACAGAGGGAGCATAGGGAGGAAAGGAGAAGGGAAGAGCCCCGAAGGTTTGGGCAGCAGTAGGGATGGGGGGTCTGGGAGCCGAACAACCGGTTAGGTTGGAGGCCTCAGGAGGGTCGCCCCCAGGGCCAAGGAGGGGGCTACCAGGGAAGAGATAATCTTCGGGAACCTCGAAGGTTCGATCAGCCGGCGTGGAGGCAGGCGCCGGGGGGTCGAGCCCCGCCACCGCAAGAGGCCATGGAAGTGGGGAGAGGAAGAGGAGTTGGGAGAGGAGCTTGAGGAGGAGGAAGAAGAGGGAGAGGAGAGGGAAGAAGGGGAGGGGGGGTTGCTTTTTTGTGACTTCTACCAGGAGGAAGGTCACGCAACGGCCACCTGCCCGGAGTTCCTAGAGTTAAGAGAAGCAAGAGGAGCAGGGCGGCAGGATCCACCGGTGAGGATAGTAGAGGTGCAGCAGGCGAGGTGGAAGATATGTGCGAAGACCGGGTGGATGTAGGGACCCGGGGAGGAATCGCGGTGATTCACGGGGGAGTGGGGATTGAGGCAACCCGCAAGGGGAGCCTGCAAACCATGTACCGAAGGGGGGTCGCCACTACCTCCCAGGTTCCCCCACTAGAAGAAAAGATCACTTTCTCATCAGCAGACATGCCAGACTATGAGGATCCATTCTGTGATGCCCTATTGATCCAGACGGCGGTGGAAAATTATACGGTCTCGAGGATACTGGTAGATAACGGGAGCTCGGTAAATGTCATCTTCAAGAAGGCCTTTGATGAGATGAGGGTTGAATGGAAGAGGGTCTTGGATTCGGATGGACCACTGTTCGGGTTCTCCGGAGAGAGGAAAGAGGTAGAAGGAGGAGTAGGGCTGCACGTAAGGTTGGGAGGCGTGTCACGGAACTGTAGGTTCGTGATCGTGGACGCCCCGAGCAGCTATAATGCGATCTTTGGGCGCCCCCTCATCAGCGCCTTTCGCTGCGTCCCCTCCTCATTCCATCAATGCCTCAAGTTCAACAATGGGGGGGGGGGGGTGCAAGTCAGGGTAAGAGGGGAACCGAAGGTGGCAAGACAATGTTACGTTACCGCAGTCAACACCGTGTCATGGATGGCAGAGGCAGAGGAGTTGGAAATTGAGATGGTGGCACTTGAGGAGGTCGTTGAGGAAGAGGGAATGGGCCTAGAGGAGGCGAGAGAGATAGTTGAAGTGGAAGTGGGAGAAGAGGAGACCGAGAAGCAGCAAGGAGATGTGCAGGTGGTCCGGGGGACGAGGAGCAGGATGGCCCAGAAGGGGCGATGGAAGTAGGAGAACAATCAGCAGGAGTAGAGGGAGAGGCCCCGAGGGGCGTGGGAGTCGTGCAGCAGCAGGAGGGGCTAGTAGAAGAGATGGAGGTCGAGGAGGAAGTTGAAAGGGGAGAGCTGGAGCTGGAGGAAGAGGCAAGGGCCGGCTGGGAGCAGTCGCGGCTGGAGCCGGCTGAAGAAGTGGTGGAGATGGAGGTCTTCACCAGCACAGGGAAAGTACAAAGGGTGCGGGTCAGCGGGGGCTTGAGTCCCGAGGCCCGGGAGCAAGTGCGGGCTTGCATTCAAGGCAACGTCGACATCTTTGCCTGGAGCGCGGCGGACATGCCGGGAATCGACGCAGACGTGGCCTGCCATCGCCTGAACTTGGACCCCCGCACTCGCCCCATAAGCCAGAAGATGAGGACCATCACAACAAAGCTGTAGGAGCCAATACAAGAGGAGGTCAAGAAGCTCCTGGAGGCGGGCTTCATCTCAGAGATCCAGTATCCAGGCTGGATCTCCAATGTGGTAATGGTAAAGAAGGGAGGTGGGAAATGGCGAATGTGTATTGACTTTTCTTTGTTAAATAAATCATGCCCTAAGAATCCCTCCCCTCTCCTTTGAGGAGCTCATGGAGAGGGCTGCAAAGGAGATTGACTTCGAGAGAGCAAACCCAGCATTCGCCAGGAAGTTGGCCAGGCTGGCGGAGGACGACGTGAAGGAACTGTTGAAGTTGGTGACCGGGAGGTCTGGCGGTCTGTCTTGGCGGGTTGAAGACCGCGCGGTCTGGCGGTTTGTCTCAGCCGGCTTGGAGACCGGGCGGTCTAGCGGTCCACGCTGGCAATCTCTCTTTCTCTCTGGTGGTAGCCGTGCGGTTAGCCCGTCTGTCTAACCGCGCGGCTTGTGCGGTTTGTTCTGTATAGTCCGCTTAGTCCTGTAAATTTTTAGTCCCACATCTCTTATTTGTATTCTCTCTTCTCTCCTCCATTCTATATAAGGGAGGAATACCTTTGTAATAGACATTCTTTTTGGATAATAAAGTTTCAATTATTCAAAACTCTATCTGTTTGCTACTGCATGTTCGCTACTTTTAACGTGGTATCAGAGGACACGGTCTTTTCCTCCTGATTGTGTGCGCTATCTGCTTCTCGCCGCTTGTTTCTGCTTCTCGCGACCTGTCTTCGCGGCTTGTCCTCTCTTCCGCCCGCTACTCTGTTCGCGCGGCTTGTTGCCTCTCTTCCATTCTCTTGCTGCTCTTCGTCGCCGCGACCTGTTTAGTTGTCGCAGCAACCTGTTTCCTTTTATCCGCCTGTTTTTCCCCTAGCTGCGCGACCTGAATCTGTTCGCCCGACTTGCGACTTGTTGTTGTCACTGCTGCTCCTTACTTCCTCTTCTCTTTTGTTCGCTCGGACTTTTCAGTCCGCGCGACCTCTTCCCCGCTGTGCCTTGTTCTGCTTCCTAATCGCTCGTGTTCGTGCGGCTTCTTCCCTTTAAACCGCTGCGGTTTCTCGCGGGTTGCTCTCTTTTCCTCTCCCCGCGGTTTTCTCTCTGTTCGCGCGGATTCTTCCTTGGTTGAGCAGCCTCTCTGTCGTTCTTCCTTTAGCCGCTCCTGCTTGTTAGTCGCCGCGACCTCCTGTTCAGTCGCGCGGCTTGTGCTTCCCTCTTCTTCCCCTTTTGCCTTGCTCTGCACCTTGGTCGTGGCCCTTCTTGCCGCTGGTGTGCTTTCACCGAGACCGCTGCAGTTTCTTATTCCTCCCTTCATGGCTTTCATCTCCTCCTCCAAGCCGTTCGCCTCGGTTGTCACGCCTTCTGGTCGTGCCCATGTTGTTACTCAGGGAAAATGGCTGATCGACACTGGTGCTACAAATCATATGACCGGCAATCTCTAGCGTTTCTCTCTCCTAGAAAAACATGATCGGTTGCCCCCGGTTATTCTCGCTGACGGCTCTTCCTCATTAGTCCATGGAACGGGGATAGTTCATGTCACTCTGTCTCTTCACCTGGCGGATACTCTATACGTGCCACAGTTCCCGTGCAACTTATTATCGGTTACCTCTCTTTGCAAGCAGTTACGGTGTTCCGTCACATTTACTTCTACTTCTTGCTCTTTTCAGGATCCGGACTCCCAACGGACGATTGCTACTGGGACTGAGAGTGGCGGCCTATACTTCCTGGACAACATTTCTGCTTTTTCCACCTTCTCCTCCACCTCCACAGATATTCTCCAATGGCATCTCCGCCTTGGTCATGCTCCTCCCCGTCTTCTTCGTCAACGTCTGCCCCACCTTCCTCCACAAAGTCCTCCGCTCAACTGTGAGGCATGTCAGCTTGGCAAGCATCACCGCTCCTCCTTCCCTCCAAAGCACGTTCGTGGCTCTACCCGTCCGTTTGATCTTATCCATTCCGATATTTGGGGTCCTTCTCCTACTCTTACCATTGGTCGGGGTAGTTCATATTTTGTCACGTTCATTGATGATTTCTCTCGCTGTACGTGGGTGTATCTAATAAAAGTTCGCTCCTAATTATTCTCTGTCTGGACGTCCTTCTATCTCATGATCAAAAATCAGTTTGGTGTTTCTATCAAAGTTTTTTGATCTGATAATGTCAAAGAATATATTAGTCATGACTTTTCTACATTCTGCATGCAAAATGGAATTATTCATCAAACTAGTTGTGTCTATACTTCACAACAAAATGGTGTGGCCGAACGCAAAAACCGTCACCTCCTCGATGTCGCTCGCACCTTGATGACCCAGATGCATGTTCCTCGCTCCTATTGGGGCTATGCTGTTCTCCTTACCTGCTACCTTATCAATCGCATTCCCTCCACGGTTCTCCACGGCCAAACCCCGTTCTCCATTCTGTATCCGGGCAAGGAGCCGTTTACTCTCCCTCTCCAAATCTTTTGATGCACTGCCTTTGTGCATACCCCTTCTGCCACCCATGATAAGCTCTCCCCTTGCTCCACCAAATGTGTCTTTTTGGGATACTCCACCTCTCAGAAAGGCTATTGTTGCTTTAATCCCGTCCTTCGTAAGTAGTTCGTCTCTGCTGACGTCACCTTCTTCGAGAATACCTCCTACTTCTCGGATGACTCCTCTTCTCTTCTCCAAGCTTCTGATTCTCCTGCCGTTCCCTTCGTTCCCTCGCCTCCTACTACAATCTCCACCCCTACACCGTCTCCATCCCCTCCTCTCCCTCCACCTCTCTCTTTCCCTTCTCCACCACCCTCTCCCTCATCTCCGCTGCCATCACTCTCTACTCCCGGGCCAGCTTTCTCTACCACGGATGCTCCGGATGCCGCGGGCTCGGCTGACCTGGATCTTCCTATAGCTCTTCGCAAAGGGGTGCGGACGTGTACCCTACACCCCCTTGCTGCTGTTGTTTCCTATGATCGTCTTACCCCTTCTCGCAGGGCATTTGCACTGGCTAACTCTGCCACTGCCATACCCCGCTCCTACCAGGAGGCCCTTGCTATTCCTCATTGGAAGATGGCCATGGATGAGAAATGGAGACCCTAACTGAGCGGGGTACCTGGACTCTTGTTTCTCCTCCCTTCGGCACTGATGTTGTTGGCTGTCGCTGGGTCTTTGTGGTCAAATTTGGCCCTGACGGCACTGTGGATCGTTATAAGGCTCGCCTTGTTGATAAGGGCTTCACTCAGACATATGGGGTTGATTACTTTGACACCTTCTCCCCCAGTGGCTCGTCTCAGCACTATCCGGGTCCTTCTCTCTGTGGCGGTAAATAAGGATTGGCCGATTTCCCAGCTGGATGTCAAGAATGCCTTCCTTTATGGTGATCTTCATGAGGCCGTTTACATAGAGCAACCTCGTGGGTATGTTGCTCAGGGGGAGACACGCGTATGTCGGCTGAAGAAGGCAATCTATGGCCTCAAGCAGAGCCCTCGAGCTTGGTTTGACAAGTTCAGCGGGATCGTGGCGGCCGTTGAATTTGTGCGAAGCTCTGCCGATCACTCTCTCTTTATTCACAAAACTCCTTCTGGGCTGGTTGTTCTTGTTGTGTACGTCGATGATATTCTTCTCACTGGCGATGACCAGGAATGGGTAGCCCTGACAAAGCGTCATCTTCGCCAACATCTGATCACAAAAGATATGGGCTCTCCAAAGTACTATCTGGGGATCAAAATCTCTCGGAAGCCCGACTCTTTAGTTCTCTCTCAGCGTAAGTATGCCCTTGATCTTTTAAAAGAGGCAGGATTGACTGGAGCGAAACCTGCTCGATGCCCCATGGCAACTAGAGAAGACAAAACCTGGACAGATGATTCGCCTCCTCTTTCAGATAGTTCGCGGTACAGGCGTCTGGTTGGTAAGCTCATATATCTCACAGTGACCAGGCCTTATATTTCCTATGCTGTGGGCAAGGTGAGTCAATTCATGCAAGCACCTAGGGAGTGTCATCTACAGTCTGCCTTACGGATCTTGGAGTATATCAAAGCAGCACCTGGGAAAGGATTACTGTTTCAGAGGAATGATCATCTGAGGATTGAAGCGTACTCAGATGCAAGTTATGCTGATGACAAAGGGGATCGCAAGTCAACCTCAGGTTTTTGCACCTTTGTTGGGGGAAATCTGGTGAGCTGGAAGAGCAAGAAGCAGTCTGTTGTCTCCAGGTCTAGTGTAGAAGCTGAGTAACGCAGTATGGAATCGACCACTTGTGAGTTAAAATGGCTGTGGGCTCTCATGCTAGATTTAGGAGAGGCCTACAACTATCCTCTACCTATGTTCTGCGATAACAAGACCGCCATATACATCTCTAAAAATCCGGTATTCCATGAAAGAACAAAGCACATTGAGGTCGACTGTCATTTCATTCGTGAAGAGATCTTAAAGGAACAAATTTGCACTCCCTTTGTCACTTCTGATAAAGAGCTGGCTGACATTTTCACCAAGCCAGTTTCCACCTCGTTTCTTCATGTTTGTGACAAGCTGGGCATGATCGATATATATGCTCCAGCTTGAGGGGGAGTGTTGAAGTTGGTGACCGGGCGGTCTGGCGGTTTGTCTTGGCGGGTTGAAGACCACGCGGTCTGGCGGTTTGTCTCAGCCGGCTTGGAGACCGGGCGGTCTAGCGGTCTACGCTGACAATCTCTCTTTCTCTCTGGTGGTAGCCGTGCGGTTAGCCCGTCTGTCTAACCGCGCGGCTTGTGCGGTTTGTTCTGTATAGTCCGCTTAGTCGTGTAAATTTTAAGTCCCACATCTCTTATTTGTATTCTCTCTTCTCTCCTCCATTCTATATAAGAGAGGGCATACCTTTGTAATAGACATTCTTTTTTGATAATAAAGTTTCAATTATTCAAAACTCTATCTGTTTGCTACTGCATGTTCGCTACTTTTAACAGGAACCAACAGCAGGAATACAGAAGGAGCCGAGGGAATAGAGGGAGCAAAGGGAGGAAAGGAGAAGGGAAGATCCCCAAAGGTTTGGGCAGCAGCAGGGATGGGGGGCCCGGGAGCCGAACAACCGGTTGGGTTGGAGGCCTCAGGAGGGTCGCCCCCAGCGCCAAGGAGGGGGCTACCAGGGAAGAGATAATTTTCGGGAACCTCGAAGGTTCGATCAGTCGGCGTGCAGGCAGGCGTCGGGGGGTCGAGCCACACCACCGCAAGAGGCCATGGAAGTGGGGAGAGGACGAGGAGTTGGGAGAGGAGCTCGAGGAGGAGAAAGAAGAGGAGAGGAGAGGAAGAAGGGGCGGGGGGGGGGGGGGTTGCTTTTTTGTGACTTCCACCAGGAGGAAGGTCACGCAACGGCCACCTGCCCGGAGTAGTTAAGAGAAGCAAGAGGAGCGGGGCGACATGATCCACCAGTGAGGATTGTAGAGGTGCAGCAGGGCGAGATGGAAGATAGGTGCGAAGACTGGGTGGATGTAGGGACCCGGGGAGGAATCGGGGTGATTCACGGAGGAGTGGGGATTGAGGCAACCCGCAAGGGGAGCCTGCAAATCATGTATCGAAGGGGGGTCGCCTCTACCTCCCAGGTTCCCCCACCAGAAGAAAAGATCACTTTCTCATCAGCAGACATGCCGGACTATGAGGATCCATTCTGTGACGCCCTGTTGATCCAGACGGCGGTGGAAAATTATACGGTCTCGAGGATACTGGTAGATAACGGGAGCTCGGTAAATGTCATCTTCAAGAAGGCCTTTGATGAGATGAGGGTTGAAGGGAAGAGGGTCTTGGCTTCGGATGGACCCCTGTTCGGGTTCTCCGGAGAGAGGAAAGAGGTAGAAGGAGGAGTAGGGCTGCACGTAAGGTTGGGGGGCGTGTCACGGAACTGTAGGTTCGTGATCGTGGACGCCCCGAGCAGCTATAATGCGATCTTTGGGCGCCCCCTCATCAGCGCCTTTCGCTGCGTCCCCTCCTCGTTCCATCAATGCCTCAAGTTCAACAATAAGGGGGGGGGGGGGGGGGTGCAGGTCAGGGTAAGAGGGGACCCGAAGGTGGAAAGACAATGTTACGTTACCGCAGTCAACATCGTGTCATGGATGACAGAGGCAGATGAGTTGGAAATTGAGATGGCGGCACTTGAGGAGGTCGTTGAGGAAGAGGGAATGGGCCTAGAGGAGGCGAGAGAGATAGTTGAAGTGGAAGTCGGAGAAGAGGAGACTAAGAAGCAGCAAGGAGATGTGCAGGTGGTCCGGGGGGATGAGGAGCAGGAGGGCCCAGAAGGGGCGATGGAAGTAGGAGAACAATCGGCAGGAGTAGAGGGAGAGGCCCCGAGGGGCGTGGGAGTCGTGCAGCAGCAGGAGGGGCTAGTAGAAGCGATGGAGGTCGATGAGGAAGTTGAAAGGGGAGAGCTGGAGCTAGAGGAAGAGGCAAGGGCCGGCTGGGAGCAGTCGCGGCTGGAGCCGGCCGAAGAAGTGGTGGAGATGGAGGTCTTCACCAGCGCAGGGAAAGTACAAAGGGTGCGGGTCAGCGGGGGCTTGAGTCCCGAGGCCCGGGAGCAAGTGCGGGCTTGCATTCAAGGTAACGTCGACATCTTTGCCTGGAGCGCGGCGGACATGCCGGGCATCGATGCAGACGTGGCCTGCCATCGCCTGAACTTGGACCCCCGCACTCGCCCCATACGCCAGAAGATGAGGACCATCGCAACAAAGCTGGAGGAGCCAATACGAGAGGAGGTCAAGAAGCTCCTGGAGGCGGGCTTCATCTCAGAGATCCAGTATCCAAGCTGGATCTCCAGTGTGGTAATGGTAAAGAAGGGAGGTGGAAAATGGCTAATGTGTATTGACTTTTCTTTGTTAAATAAATCATGCCCTAAGGATTGCTACCCCCTGCCTCGGATCGACGCGCTGGTTGATTCAGCTATCGATTTTTCTATCATGAGCTTTTTAGATGCTTTTTCAGGTTATCACCAGATCCGGATGCACCCTCCTGATACCAAGGATATTTCCTTCATCATGAGGGAGGGATGCTTCAGTTACAAAATGATGCCCTTTGGGTTAAAGAATGTAGGGGCTACCTATCAGCACATGATGGATCGAGTCTTCCGGGATCAGAGGAGGAGGAACTTGGAGGTCTACGTCGACGACCTAATGATCAAAAGCAAGTCCATGGTTTCACACCTACAAGATCTGGAGGAAACATTCGCCACCTTAAGAAAGTTCAAGATGAGGCTGAACCCCTTGAAGTGTGTCTTCGGGGCCAGCCGCGGGAAGTTCCTCGGGCATCTTCTGACTCCGGCGGGGGTAGAGCCCAACCCGGACAAGGTAAAGGTCATCCTGGATTTGGAGTCACCTCGCGATGCCAAGGAAGTCCAACACTTGACAGGCAAGCTGGCTGGGCTAAGCAGGTTCCTCTCCAGGGCAGGAGACAAGTGTTCTTCATTCTTTAAGGTGCTGCGAGGGAATCAAAGGTTCGAATGGACAACCGAGTGCGAAGAGGCATTCCAAGGGCTGAAAAGACAACTCTCTCAGGCTCCTCTCCTTCAGAGCCCAAAGGAAGGAGAGGACCTGACCTTATACCTCAGAGTAGGAGTAGAGGCGGTAAGCTCCGTCCTAGTGAGGGAAGAAGGAAAGAAGCAGCTGCCAATCTACTACGTCAGCCGGATATTGAGGAAAGCAGAGCTTCGCTACCCCATCCTGGAAAAGCTCGCTTACGCCTTGGTCATCTCGGCAAGGAAACTCCGGCCGTACTTTCAAGCGCATTCGATTAGGGTGGTGACCGACCACCCTCTTCGCAAGATCTTCAAAGGAGTGGAGCACTCGGGGAGACTGGCTAAGTGTTGGGTATTGTATCCACAATTACCTGGATTTGAGGAAGCAACCTGTCAAGCTAAGATGAATTCACAATGTATTTGATAAAATCTTTCAAGTTGTGCTTGCAGTTATTCCACACTAAGTACACACCAATGTCAGGGTGCAGTAGGTCAATATACACGGGTCTGCACGACGTAATCCCTCGTTGAGCAGATCAGTGTGTTGGCCTACGTGTACTCTCTCTATTGGAGTGTACTTATTTTAAAGTACAGGGCTGTATTAAGGCAAGAGCAGACAAGGAGCAAGGATGGGTCAAGGAGCACCTCATGGGTGGAAAGGCGAAAAATCGTCTAAGTGTAAATCGACGAGAATCACCAAGTGATTCTTGCCGATTCGGCGAGAATCACTAGTGATTCTCGCCGAATCGTCGAGAATCACTAGTGATTCTCGCCGAATCGTCGAGAATCATTGGCTGATTCTCGCCGACTCGATCCAGCTACTTCAAAGCAAGCAACTCTGATGCTAAGTAATAATCAACGAGAATCACAAAGTGATTCTCGCCGATTCGGGGAGAATCACTAGTGATTCTCGCCGAATCGTCGAGAATCACTAGTGATTCTCGCCAAATTGTCGAGAATCACTGGCTGATTCTCGCCGTCTCGACCCGGCTAAATCAGAGCGTGCAATCAAGTCAACATCGACGAGAATCATCTTTGATTCTCGCCGAATCGACGAGAATCACCTTGGATTCTCGCCGATTTGACGAGAATCATCTTCGATTCTCGCCGATTTTGACTTGGGCAATTTTCTGGAAACAGCTGGACCGGATTCTGCCGCTGGTACTGTTTTGAACCTGAATTAGGGTTTCTTCTGGTGGGACCCATAACGGTCATAAAAGAGTATTTTACTGTATAAATACACGCGTATTTTTGAACAGTAGATCTGCGAAGAAGATTTGAAAAAGACGAGACGCGATGTGACCTAGATCGCGTTTTCCGCTCCGCCGCCGCCGTCGCCGCTCGAGCAAGTTGATCGCCGGTCTTGATCGTGCTTTCTTCCAGATCTCCCGTCGACAGAAGCTTAGCCAAGCATAGCATCTCACGTGTCTAACCGGAGATCCTTTGTCTCTTGATTTGTTGATCGGGAAAACCTTCCCCATCCGAATCGATCGAGACGATTGATCCTAGTGTGACCGTTGGAAGACCTAACTAGCTTTGCTATGAAGTTTGGATCTCTAAAGTACAGCAGCCGCACACCGTTGTCACCGCCGATCCCGTGAACCAAGCCGCCACCCATCTTGCCGCCGCCGGTTCCGGGGAGATTCTCTCCAAGAGAGATCTAGGGTTGTGGACTCTTCGTGGACTTCAAGAACATGTCGTCAACGAAGAGGGACACCTTAGACTCCAAAAGTAGTTTGTATTTCTTGTACATTCTAGTTCATTTTTTGTTGTAAAGGAACATTGGTTCCGAGTTGTAAGGGTTGGGTGCAACCCGTGTTGTGGGAGTGTTGTCTCCTACGTGTGGAAGGGATCCTTCCGATAGTGCAAGGATTGGATTTCAATCCTATTGGTGAAGAGACCGAGTCGTCCCTTGTTGGGAGATAGGTCGAAGGGGGAAAGTGGATGTACCCAAATCGGGGAACCACTATAAATTGCTTGTGTACCTTCTTTGCTGTGTTGTTTTATTTTCGTGTGCAGGTACAATTTTAATTCTGCAAAAACGTTGCACGTCACCTATTCCCCCCCCCCCCCCATAGGTGAAGGTAGTTGACACTAGGTGGACTTTCAAGTGGTATCAGAGGGAGGTTACTCATCAAAAAGGTTTACACCTTGAGTAGAATCCTGCCACCAGTGTCAGAAGCATGGAGCTGGATCATGTGATCTCTCCACTAAGACTTCCCACATGCACAAAGGAGTATTATCCCGTCTGGAAGATGAGAGTGTCGTATCACTTGGAGGCTATCGATCCTCGAGCATCTTTCATCCTGGAAGAGGGTTCTTTTGTTCCTATGAAGACCTCGGGCTCTGGAAAGAATATTCAAGTGCCCAAGTGTATTGCTGAGATGTCGGAGACAGAACTCTCATTATTTAATCTGGACAAGATGATTTGTCAGATTATCATGGATGTCTGGTCTGGACCTTCTCGCTCTAGATTGGAAAATTGTGGGACGGCCAAATCTATGTGGGCAATGATCTCAGAGCTGATGGGGGATCAAAGAAAGCTGGAATCTGCTGTCAACTAGAGGATGAAGCTTATGTGGGGGTCCTCGCCTCTGAAGATGAATGCAAGGATCAATCGGGCATCATCAGAGCTCCAGTGTCCGTGTTAGAGACTGAAGAAGCCAGTGAGGAAAGCAGTTCTGATGAGGATGACACAATGGTCACTGGAATTAGTGACAATAACACTGAAGAGCAGGTAACTTCTTCATCTTGCCCCGTCTCTCTTGAAGTTCCTGAAGACAGGAACTGTTTCCCTTCAGAAAATCCTGATTCCCTGAAGAGAGCCCTTCAGACAAGCAACCTACTTGTTGAGGAGCAAGCGCAGGAGATTGCTCGGCTGAAGATCTTGTTGGTTCTCCAATTGGCATCCAACAAGGTCAAGGACTCTAAAATCTCTGATCTAGAGAGTAGTCTAGCGAATGAGAAAAGGATAGTATCTAACTTTTCCAAGGTTGATGCTATAAAGAGAAAGGAAGAAAATGGGTGGATCTCCCGAATTATAAATTCATGGAGAAATGGGGAAACGGTATTCCGACCCCCCACTCCAGGCAGGAAGGGTACTCATCATGCCTTCAGGTATGATTACAGGAACAATCGTGGTCACTGCAAGGGTGATCTGTCCTCATGTGGAGACACCCATAGTGCAAGGGCTGTCATGGCCACCCATGAGAGAATACCTAAGGCTCATTCTGAGCCCTTTGTATTCTCGGCCAACTGCCCCAACTCGGCGTGAATCTGCTGGTATCAGCTCTCAGAACGCTTCTCACCACCCGAGGACACAGAAAAGGGAGGTTAGATGTCATGCAGTAAGTTCCCGTGGGGCCTCAGGAAGGGGGATGCCTGAAAGGAAGGCACTACCTCCCAGTCCTCATGACGCTCGCTACATGCATTCCTTCCACCCTTCCACGTGTCACGGTGGAAGAGGCAATTTTGGGAGCAGATACAGATCTATCCCGTTTGGACCTAGGCTCATGACTACCTCAGTCACTAGATCAGGTCAGAAGCGGAGATACAACATTCACACGTGCTGGTGCTGTGGCAAGGTGGGACACTTTGCCATAGACTGTTGGCACAACCCCTCTGTGTCAAGGGCAAGGGCCTATCCACATCTTCTGGGCAGAGGTAGTCTTCCTGACAGGATTTCTGAAGGAAGGCAAGTCGAGTGTTTATGCTAACAAGAACTTAGGACCCAATATGTATTGGGTTCCTAAGGTAAAGTAACTCTCTTTTGCAGGGTAGTCTAGGTTCCCGTAAATATAATGGGAACTAGACAGTAGATGTTTCAAGACTGAATTGGAACAAGCATCTGGAATAACAGAAGTGATATCTACATGGGCATACTCACATTGAGCACCTGGTATGTTTTAACCAGAGGGGCTAAATGATAACTCTCATAATCCCAGGTACTTTTGATCAGCCCCAAGACTTGAGTCGTATTGTATCGACATTTACATATATATATATTTATATATATTTATATATATATACACATATATGTGTGTACACCTAAGGATAGGTTAACGCGGTAAACATAAACCTTAGACATATCAATGAATATTTATCGGAAATTCCACTGGTAGATTCGAGAACTAACATCTACAGGCGTAAATCAGTTCACTGAAAACTAACGAAGATAAGTCATTGGAAATCTCGACAACGAAGATACGTCATTGGAAATCTTGACATCAAGAAATGTATAGAAAAGCCCGGTTCAAACCCTAAATATATTGGCTTTAAGAAATATATATATATTTAGAAGTTTTTTTTATTGTCTTGATATCAGAAGACTTCGAGAATCCGGCATGCCTCTTAACCCGTAGATTCCTGTTAAAGAATCCCTTCGATTTCGACTTAGACAAACTAGAAACCCGCTAAAAACCGCTTAACCCGTTAAAATCCCTTTACAAACTAGAACCTTAGCCTTTCGCTCTTCACACGGAAACCGTTAAAATCCCTTTAAACCCGTCAATATCGCACAGTATCCCGCCGACCCTTCATATTCCGCAGGAAGCTCACTGAAGGACTCTCGCCGATTCTTCCCCTTCCGTCGACATCCCGCAAGATTCCCGCAACTCGTGAAGAATCGATCTCGACGTGCAAGAATCCCGCAACTCGTGAAGAATCCCGTCGATCTCGCCGATTGCCTTCCGTGGATCTCTCCTCTCTCTCGTCCAGGGATTTCTCCGCAGTTTCGATCAATCACAGTCGCGTGCACCTCCCGGGTGTCCGTCGTCTTTGTCAAACTAACTCACCGTCTACGCTTTTGGGTAACCACATCCTCATCTTTACAAGGACTTTATTACTAGTGTCGCTTCCCTTTTGACTTTTGATTAAGCGTAGAGTAGGGATTCTCTCCCTAGGTTTGCAATGGCTCCAAGGACAACCGCTGGACTGATCACTGGATGTGAGCTGGTTCGAACAGGGTTCTCACATGCCTCGGATGAATTCAGAAACATCATCCTTATGCTTGAAGAGGCTGGACTCTCTTTCATACTGGAGCACCCTTGCAAAATCTTGGACAAGGAGGTGATGGAGTTCTTCGCAACCGCTAAACTCCGGAATGAAGACTCTCTCATCAAGAACAAGGTTGCAGGGGCAAAGATCAAGATGTCTGCAAGCAAGCTGACCCACTACTTGCAGCTCACTAGCTCTGCGCATGAGGAATATCTGGAGGAACAGGATAAAACCAGGACACTATTATTCTGTGGACTCGCTCGAGGAACTAGATCGATAAAGCGAAAGGATATGAATGAGGAGGGGAAACTTCTGTCAGACATCATTGGAAAAGTACTCATATGCAAGCCGGGCTCTCATGACCACATCTCTGCGGACATGTTCAAGATCCTTATGGCAATTATCTGCAGAAAAGATTCAACTGGGGGGCATTGTTTTTTGAGAAGATAAAGGACACTCTCAGATCTCCTAGCTTTGGCCGAATCATCAGTCTATATCTCAATCAGTTAAATGAGGATAAGTATGACATGAGTAATGGAGTTCCACTGCATTACTTGAAGAAAATGGACTCGAGCATCTTTGATAGATGGGAGAGATGCATTGGGAAGGCTACCGTGGTAGAACAACAAGAAGCATCTCCAGCCGAGGACGGAACTGTGGCTGATTTCGTAGTAATCCCCAGTGAAATTCCTGATGCACTGACTGCAGGAATTGAGGGGGAGCCTCTACCCGCTTATGCTAATATCGTATCTGACATCTCCCAGATAGCCAGAGATGCAGTGGCGGATATACAAGAAGAAAGTGAAGCTGTGCGGGAGAATGAGGAGGCCCTGAACCTGAACGATCTAGGAGCCGGAGGTACTGTAGAGGAGACTGCTGGCGAAGGTTTGGAAGACGATGCAGCTGAGAATGATTTCATGGACAATGAAGACGAGGAAGACGGAAATGTGGGACAGGAAGCATTGGAGCCTCAGGACATCACTGAAGTTCCATCTGACAAGCACGCTCCTGAGATCGTTCCTGAGACAATTGGTGCAACAGTGGAGGGGGAGTCCTCTCTGTAGAGACTGCCTAGTACTTCCGAGAAATCTACAGAGGCAGCAAGTATTCCCCCCTTAGAGACTGTGCTCGTGTCCAGCTCTACAGGTGCATCTGATGAAGAGCAAGGCCAAGGAGTGCCTCAGGATCATCCACTACGAGCTGATCTAGCCAATCACACTGTGAATGTCATTCAGGGTATAGTGGATGAGCTCAAAGCATCTTTTGAGAAAGCTCAAAATAAAATGTTAAAAAGGATTAAGAAATCTGAGAATCTCATGCTCAAGAACATGGTGGAGATCAATCACAAACTGGACGTGATGGAAAAGAAGTTTGAAGATAAGTATACAGCGGCCGGCCAAGCTGTCACTCTTCTTATGGACGGATTAAAAAGGAACACTGATACTCTCGCAATCGTAAATCAGAATGCTCATGTCATAGCAAATAATATTCAAAAGTTTGATGGCAATATGGTAACTCTTAACACCAATCAACAAGCCTTGGTCACTGAATTCTCCAGGACTACAAAGCACATTGATGAGTCACTGCATTCTTATGAAAACTCCATTGCAGTCGAAGCCAAAAAGGGGGAGAAAGAATATATAGCTAAGATGGCCGAGCTTCAAGAAATCATCATCAAAAACTTTGAGCAGTCAAACACATATGTCTATGACAGTTGCGGGTGGATGCTACAACAAGCGTTAGGCATTAATATCCCTGAAAATCCCGAGGGTACTCCTGCTCCTGAAATTAATACTGCGGCTGATGAGGGAGCCAGTGCTGAAGAAGCTCCTTTAAGTGAAGCTGATGCTCATAGGGCTGCTAGGGCCACCTCCAAGGCAAAACTGATGGCAATGTTTGACCAAGGAGCCCTAGCAAAAGCCAGGGACAAGAGAAAATCTCAAGAAGGGACATCCAAGGAAACACAAGCTGAAATGAGAATCAGATTGAAGGAGGAGGAAGTAAGAAACGAAAAGTGGAGTCCGGTATCAAAGAGTATCATCTTGGACACATTCTGGCTACAAGAAAAAGGAGAAATCAATCGGAACGACGTATACAACCAGCATGAGTGGGAGCTGCACAAGACGTATGAAGCTAAACAGAACATCTTCTTCAGGACCAACACTGCGGCAGATAAAGCTCCTCCTCCCAGATACTATCCAAAGCCCAAGGAATATGTTGAAAGGCAAAGAAAGAAGTTATTGGCTCAGAAACATAAGGATGACCTAGCCAAAAACCCATAGACAAAAATTCATAGATTGTCATTGTCTCTTGAACACTTTTATCTTTTCTTAATTGATATATGAACAATCCTGATTATATTTATGTATATATATGTATATGAATTTATGATTGACTCAAGCCTTGATCTGTTTGCCTATATTTTCTTGTGCCACATCTTTATATTCTCTATGTTGTATATATTATCTGGTTGGTGGTATTCATCTTAGCTAGTAGGATTTTGGCTTCATCAAATAGGGGGAGATTGTTGGGTATTGTATCCACAATTACCTGAATTTGAGGAAGCCACCTGTCAAGCTAAGATGAATTCACAATGTACTTGATAAAATCTTTCAAGTTGTGCTTGCAGTTATTCCACACTAAGTACACACCAATGTCAGGGTGCAGTAGGTCAATATACACGGGTCTGCGCAACGTAATCCCTCGTTGAGCAGATCAGTGTGTTGGCCTACGTGTACTCTCTCTATTGGAGTGTACTTATTTTCAAGTACAGGGTTGTGTTAAGTCAAGAGCAGAGAAGGTGCAAGGATGGGTCAAGGAGCACCTCATGGGTGGAAAGACGAAAAATCGTCTAAGTGTAAATCGATGAGAATCACTAGTGATTCTCGCCGAATCGTCGAGAATCATTGGCTGATTCTCACCGACTCGATCCAGCTACTTCAAAGCAAGCAACTCTGATGCTAAGTAATAATCGACGAGAATCACCAAGTGATTCTCGCCGATTCGGCGAGAATCACTAGTGATTCTCGCCGAATCGTCGAGAATCACTAGTGATTCTCGCCGAATCGTCGAGAATCACTGGCTGATTCTCGCCGTCTCGACCCGGCTAAATCAGAGCGTGCAATCAAGTCAACATCGACGAGAATCATCTTTCATTCTCGCCGAATCGACGAGAATCACCTTGGATTCTCGCCGATTCGACGAGAATCATCTTCGATTCTCGCCGATTTTGACTTGGGCAATTTTCTGGAAACAGCTGGACCGGATTCTGCCGCTGGCACTGTTTTGAACCTGAATTAGGGTTTCTTCTGGTGGGACCCATAACGGTCATAAAAGAGTATTTTACTGTATAAATACACGCGTATTTTTGAACAGTAGATCAGCGAAGAAGATTTGAAAAAGACGAGCCGTGACGTGACCTAGATCGCGTTTTCCGCTCCGCCGCCGCCGCCATCGCCGCTCGAGCAAGTTGATCGCCGGTCTTGATCGTGGTTTCTTCCAGATCTCCCGTCGACAGAATTTTAGCCAAGCATAGCGTCTCACGTGTCTAACTGGAGATCCTTTGTCTCTTGATTTGTTGATCGGGAAAACCTTCCCCATCTGAATCGATCGAGACGATCGATCCTAGTGTGACCGTTGGAAGACCTAGCTAGCTTTGCTATGAAGTTTGGATCTCCAAAGTACAGCAGCCGCACACCGTTGTCGTCGCCGATCCCGTGAACCAAGCCGCCGCCCATCTTGCCGCCGCCGGTTCCGGGGAGATTCTCTCCAAGAGAGATCTAGGGTTGTGGACTCTTCGTGGACTTCAAGAACACGTCGTCAACGAAGAGGGACACCTTAGTCTCCAAAAGTAGTTTGTATTTCTTGTACATTCTAGTTCATTTTTGTTGTAAAGGAACATTGGTTCCGAGTTGTAAGGGTTGGGTGCAACCCGTGTTGTGGGAGTGTTGTCTCCTATGTGTGGAAGGGATCCTTCCAATAGTGCAAGGATTGGATTTCAATCCTGTTGGTGAAGAGATCGAGTCATCCCTTGTTGGGAGATAGGTCGAAGGGGGAAAGTGGATGTACCCAAATCGGGGAACCACTATAAATTGCTTGTGTACCTTCTTTGCTGTGTTGTTTTATTTTCGTGTGCAGGTACAATTTTAATTCCGCAAAAACGCTGCACGTCACCTATTCCCCCCCCCCATAGGTGAAGGTAGTTGACACTAGGTGGACTTTCACTAAGTGGTCCATTGAGCTAAGCGAGTTCGACATCTCCTTTGTCCCAAGGCTCTCAATCAAGGCATAGGCAGTGGCGGACTTCCTAGCAGACTACATCGTTGAAGTCGAGGGGGGAGAGCAGCAACCTCGAGAAGCATGGAAGTTGATGGTTGATGGGGCCTCGGGGAGGCACTCCCTCGGGGCAGGGGTGGTATTGACGAGTCCTCAGGGGGTAACCATAGAGCAAGCGGTCATTTTACATTTCCTGGTGACCAACAATCAAGCGGAATATGAGGCCATGATCGCCGGCCTCCGCTTGGCAAAGGAGCTGTAGATTCAGGATGTGGAAGTTTTCACTGATTTAAAGGTAGTAGCATCGCAGATCCGGGGAGAGTTTGAAGCTCGGGAGCCTACCCTCATTAAATACCTCTCCAAGGTAAGGGCGGTCATCGGAGGGTTCCGGTCATTCTCAATTCAACACGTTCCGAGGGAATAAAGTGTAGCCGCCGATCGATTAGCCAAGTTCGGACCTCGGGGAGGAGGGACTTTGACGGAGCTATTTCGACCGGCTATCGAGGAAGGAGAGTTGATGATGGTAGAGCGGCAACCCTCGTGGGTGGCTCCATTTGTGACCTTCCTAACCACCGGGGAACTTCCTGAGGGGACCAAGGTCGGGAGAAGCTTCAAGCGCAAAGTAACTCACTACTTAATGATGGAGGGGGGCCTGCATCGTAAGATGTTGTCAGGGCTCCTAGCTAGATGTGTGACCGAAGAAGAGATCCCGAAGATATTGAGGGAGGTGCACTCGGGCGAGTGCGGCAGTCACTCTGGAGGGAGGACGCTGGAGGCAAGGGTGGTCAGGCAGGGGTACTTCTGGCACACCCTAAGGAAGGATGCCATGGAGTTTGCGAGGAGGTGTCAAAAATGTCAGCTCTACGCCCCCCTTCAGCTCTTGGCAGCTCAGAGGCTCCGAAGTATCACAGCACCGTGGCCATTTGCTATCTGGGTAATGGACTTAGTTGGGCCCTTTCCTCCGGCTAGTGGGCAGAGGAGATTCCTCTTGGTCATGGTCGATTATTTCTCGAAGTGGCTAGAGGTTAAAGCCTTGGCCAAGGTCACCTCGCAGGTCATAAGGAACTTTGTCTGGTGGGAGATCATTTGCAGACATGGGTTGCCCCAAGCAATAGTGACTGATAACGGCCCCCAGTTTGCCAGCGAGGAGTTCATCAGCTTCTGCGCCCAACTAGGGATAGATCTCCGGTTTGCCTCCGTCCATCACCCCCGGAGCAACGGCCAGGTGGAAGCAGCAAACAAAATCATTGTGAACCTACTAAAGAAAAAGGTGGAGAACTTGAAGGGGAATTGGGTGGAACAGCTCCCCTCGGTCCTGTGGGCCCTGTGAACGACCCCAAACACGGCCACTGGTGAGACCTCCTTCAAGCTCTCTCATGGGTGTGAGGCTGTCCTACCAGTGGAGTTCGAGGTCCGGTCCCCGCGAGTCACAGCCGCGGGCGAAGGAGACGAGACTTGGATGGTGGAGAATGAGGAGGGGCAGCGCCTCTCGTTAGATATGGTGGAGGAACTGCGAGACGTGGCGGCTATTAGGCAAGAAGAGATCAAGCGACAGATGGCCAAGCATTTTGATAAGCATGTCAGGGTCAAGCAGTTTACTGAAGGGGATCTGGTGCTGAGAAAGGTTGACGCAGCAGGAAGGTCGTCTCCCGTGGGTAAGCTCCACCCGAACTGGGAAGGTCCATACATAGTGAAGGAAGTCCTCGGATCAGGGGGATACTACCTCCAGGATGTGGAGGGGAGGGCCCTAAGCCACACTTGGAGTGGTGATGACCTAAAATGCTTCTACCCATGAGGGGGGAAGGATGTAACCATGTAATTCAAAAATAAACTTATTATATTACATCGATTGAATCTCTTAACTATTGCCAAATTTTTCATAGTATAACGTAAACATTTGTTTTGTAGTACCCCGAGCTCAGCTCGGCCCCAGGTAGACCCGCTGCGCAGACTCTCATCTAGCTGACAGGTCCGAAGGCTCGCCTGTGGGGGATAGGTTTGGTTGGTTTAAGATCTTCATCGGCACCCCGAGCTCGGCTCGGCCCCAGGTAGACCCGCTGCGTAGGCTCTCATCTAGCTGGCAGGTCCGAAGGCTCGCCTGTGGGGGATAGGTTTGGTTGGTTTGAGATCTTCATCGGCACCCCGAGCTCGGCTCGGCCCCAGGTAGACCTGTTGCGCAGGCTCTCATCTAGCTGGCAGGTCCGAAGCCTCGCCTGTGGGGGATAGGTTTGGTTGGTTTGAGATCATTATCGGCACCCCGAGCTTGGCTCGGCCCCAGGTATACCCGCTGCGCAGGCTCTCATCTAGCTGGCAGGTCCGAAGGCTCGACTGTGGGGGATAGGCTTGGTTGGTTTGAGATCTTCATCGGCACCCCGAGCTCGGCTCGGCCCCAGTTAGACCCGCTGCGTAGGCTGTCATCTAGCTGGCAGGTCCGAAGGCTCACCTGTGGGGGATAGGTGTGGTTGGTTTGAGATCTTCATCGGCACCCCGAGCTCGGCTCGGCCCCAGGTAGACCCACTGTACAGGCTCTCATCTAGCTGGCAGGTCCGAAGGCTCGCCTGTGGGGGGATAGGTTTGGTTGGTTTGAGATCTTCATCGGCACCCCGAGCTCGGCTTGGCCCCAGGTAGACCCGCTGCACAGGCTCTCATCTAGCTGGCAGGTCCGAAGGCTCGCCTGTGGGGGATAGGTTTGGTTGGTTTGAGATCTTCATCGGCACCCCGAGCTCGGCTCAGCCCTAGGTAGACCCGCTGCACAGGTTCTCATCTAGCTGGCAGGTCCAAAGGCTCGCCTGTGGGGGATAGGTTTGGTTGGTTTGAGATCTTTATCGGCACCCTGAGATCGGCTCGGCCCCAGGTAGACCCGCTGCGCAGGCTCTCATCTAGCTGGCAGGTCCGAAGGCTCGCCTGTGGGGGACATGTTTGGTTGGTTTGAGATCTTAATTGGCACCCCGAGCTCGGCTCGGCCCCAGGTAGACCCGCTGCGCAGGCTCTCATCTAGCTGGCAGGTCCGAAGGCTCGCCTGTGGGGGATAAGTTTGGTTGGTTTGAGAACGTCATCGGCACCCCGAGCTCGGCTCGGCCCCAGGTAGACCCGCTGCACAGGCTCTCATCTAGCTGGCAGGTCCGAAGGCTCGCCTGTGGGGGATAGGTTTAGTTGGTTTGAGGTCGTCATCGGCACCCCGAGCTCGGCTCGGCCCCAGGTAGACTCGCTGCGCAGGCTCTCATCTAGCTGGCAGGTCTAAAGGCTCGCCTGTGGGGGATAGGTTTGGTTGGTTTGAAATCTTCATCGGCACCCCGAGCTCGGCTCGGCCCCAGGTAGACCCGCTACGCAGGCTCTCATCTAGCTGGCAGGTCCGAAGGCTCGCCTGTGGGGGATAGGTTTGGTTGGTTTGAGATCTTCATCGGCACCCCGACCTCGGCTCGGCCCCAGGTAGACCCGCTGCGCAGGCTCTCATCTAGATGGCAGGTCCGAAGGCTCGCCTGTGGGGGATAGGTTTGGTTGGTTTGAGATCTTCATCGGCACCCCGAGCTCGGCTCGGCCCCAGGTAGACCCGCTGCGCAGGCTCTCATCTATCTGGAAGGTCCGAAGGCTCGCCTGTGGGGGATAGGTTTGGTTGGTTTGAGATCTTCGTCGGCACCCCGAGCTCGGCTCGGCCCCAGGTAGACCCACTGCGCAGGCTCTCATCTAGCTGGCAGGTCCGAAGGCTCGCCTGTGGGGGGATTGGTTTGGTTGGTTTGAGATCTTCATCGGCACCCCGAGCTCGGCTTGGCCCCAGGTAGACCCGCTGCACAGGCTCTCATCTAGCTGGCAGGTCCGAAGGCTCGCCTGTGGGGGATAGGTTTGGTTGGTTTGAGATCTTCATCGGCACCCCGAGCTCGGCTCAGCCCCAGGTAGACCCGCTGCGCAGGCTCTCATCTAGCTGGCAGGTCCAAAGGCTCGCCTGTGGGGGATAGGTTTGGTTGGTTTGAGATCTTTATCGGCACCCTGAGCTCGGCTCGGCCCCAGGTAGACCCGCTGCGCAGGCTCTCATCTAGCTGGCAGGTCCGAAGGCTCGCCTGTGGGGGACATGTTTGGTTGGTTTGAGATCTTAATTGGCACCCTGAGCTCGGCTCGGCCCCAGGTAGACCCGCTGCGCAGGCTCTCATCTAGCTGGCAGGTCCGAAGGCTCGCCTGTGGGGGATAAGTTTGGTTGGTTTGAGAACGTCATCGGCACCCCGAGCTCGGCTCGGCCCCAGGTAGACCCGCTGCACAGGCTCTCATCTAGCTGGCAGGTCCGAAGGCTCGCCTGTGGCGGATAGGTTTGGTTGGTTTGAGGTCGTCATCGGCACCCCGAGCTCGGCTCGACCCCAGGTAGACCCGCTGCGCAGGCTCTCATCTAGCTGGCAGGTCCGAAGGCTCGCCTGTGGGGGATAGGTTTGGTTGGTTTGAAATCTTCATCGGCACCCCGAGCTCGGCTCGGCCCCAGGTAGACCCGCTACGCAGGCTCTCATCTAGCTGGCAGGTTCGAAGGCTCGCCTGTGGGGGATAGGTTTGGTTGGTTTGAGATCTTCATCGGCACCCCGACCTCGGCTCGGCCCCAGGTAGACCCGCTGCGCAGGCTCTCATCTAGATGGCAGGTCCGAAGGCTCGCCTGTGGGGGATAGGTTTGGTTGGTTTGAGATCTTCATCGGCACCCCGAGCTCGGCTCGGCCCCAGGTAGACCCGCTGCGCAGGCTCTCATCTATCTGGAAGGTCCGAAGGCTCGCCTGTGGGGGATAGGTTTGGTTGATTTGAGATCTTCATCGGCACCCCGAGCTCGGCTCGACCCCAGGTAGACCGGCTGCGCAGGCTCTCATCTAGCTGGCAGGTCCGAAGGCTCGCCTGTGGGGGATAGGTTTGGTTGGTTTGAGATCTTCATCGGCACCCCGAGCTCGGCTCGGCCCCAGGTAGACCCGCTGCGCAGGCTCTCATCTAGCTGGCAGGTCCGAAGGCTCGCTTGTGGGGGATAGGTTTGGTTGGATTGAGATCTTCATCGGCACCCCGAGCTCGGCTCGACCCCAAGTAGACCCGCTGCGCAGGCTCTCATCTATCTGGCAGGTCCGAAGGCTCGCCTGTGGGGGATAGGTTTGGTTGGTTCACTACAACAAAGTTGTCATACGGCGACATTTTTTTATGCCTTTAGTGACGTTTTCAAAGCGTCACGATAGTTTTGGTGACGTTTATAAAAACGTCACTAAATCGTCACGATTGCGCATGTCGCTGTAGCACCTTGCGACGCTTTCAAAAAAAAACGTCGCGATTGACATGTACTCTACAATGACGTTTTTCTCAAAAAACGTCGTAATTGACAATTACTCTACGATGACACTTTTTCAAATAAATGTCATGATTGACAATTGTTTTACCGCGACGCTTTCCAAAAACGTCGTTATAAGCAATTAATTTATCGTGACAGTTTTTACAAAACATGAAGCTAAATATTAACATTAACACGATGTTTTTTACAAAACGTCACTATAATTAAAACTCTATAATGACGTTTTTAAAAAACGTAATAACCTTTTACATTTGAGAAAAAAATTAAAACAAATTAAATTTATGATAATCTAAAATGAAAAATAATTATGTATTTAAAATCTTAATTAAAATTATAAATATAATTTTTTATAATTTTTTTAACATTTAAAATATTTGGGAGTGATATTAAGAAATGTTGAGAAATTTTTTACAACTTGTTGTCCAAATAATATATCTCTAATTATACCAAAAAAAAAAAAAAATACCCACATAATACATCATCATTAAGTTTGAAGAGTATAAATATGCAAAAGATCACATTTATGATCAACAAACTTGTTTCAAGTGAATATAAACTTACAAAAAAACATAATCATTCAACATATATATTGTTTTCAAAATCATTCAACATTTAAAATTTCCCAAAAAACATTTAATAAGTTTCAAAATCATTCAACATTTAAACTTTCAAAATAACATAATTATTCAACATATATATTGTTTTCATAATCATTCAACATAATCATTCAAGTGAATATAAACTTCCAAAAAAACAAAATCATTCAACATAATCATTCAAAATATATATTGTTTGAAGCATCATGCAGCATCAAAATTTTCTTCTTTAATCATTAGCTTCATTGGCATTGTATTGATGAGCATTCAACTTCTTTCATACATCATCTACCGCTCGCATCATCTTTTTCAAACTTGAATCATAATAAACAAAACTGTTCAATTACCTGCAAAATAAATAAAATTGAAACACGGATTAAACATTTATGGTAATTACATTTAAAGTTAAAATAAATAACAATTGGAAAAAACACAATATCAATGTGACATAAAACAAGAAACCGCATATCTCCACATCAAAGAATAAACATTGAAGATAAATCAAACATGAAATGAGCAGGTGGGGTACTTAAGAGTTTAAGCAACTTCCACATAATATAATTAAAAACTGTTGGCGACAGATTCACACAACTTCTTACAGCAATTTGGGCACAAATCTTGATGTTTTACCAAAATTGTTTGTGTCAAACTGCTGCAGCAGTTTGGCGTAGCAGTTTGGCACAAACGGCTGCAGCAGTTTGGCACAAACTGCTGCTCCTGCTTGGCACAAACTGCTGCAGGAGCAGCAGTTTGTGCACAAACTGCTGCTAAACTGCTGCAGCAGTTTGTGCACAAACTTTGCACAAACTGCTGGCTGCAGCAGTTTGGGGGCAACTGCTGGCTGCAGCAGTTTGGGGGCAACTGCTGGCTGCAGCAGTTTGGGGGCAACTGCTGCCAGCAGCAGTTTGGGGGCAACTGCTGCCAGCAGCAGTTTGGGGGCAACTGCTGCCAGCAGCAGTTTGGGGGCAACTGCTGCCAGCAGCAGTTTGGGGGCAACTGCTGCCAGCAGCAGTTTGGGGGCAACTGCTGCCAGCAGCAGTTTGGGGGCAACTGCTGCCAGCAGCAGTTTGGGGGCAACTGCTGCCAGCAGCAGTTTCGGCCAACTGCTGCCAGCAGCAGTTTCGGCCAACTGCTGCTGCAGTAGCAGGTTGGGGCAACTGCTGCTGCAGCATCCTGAGGCCCAACTGCTGCAGCAGCAGCCTCATGAGGCCCACCTGCTGCAGCAGCAGTTTGCGCCCAACTGTTGCACCCAGCAGTTTGCGGCCAACTTGCTTATAGGCGCACACATATCGTAGCTTATTTGCCCCGGTGAGATTGGACAAAAACGTCATTGTCGTAGAATGTATGTTTGGTATGACAAATGTTACTATCATTACAAAAAAATAATAGTTTGGGGCATAAGATTTTGATATGATAATGACATTTTTGTCCAACCTCGCCGGAGCAAATAATCCGCCATAAGTCGCGCCAAACGCAGCCTTTATCCCACTATAGTGGGTCGGCTATATGGATCCTTTGTCGCCATTGTGCCCCATCTTTAATCATAATCTCACTAATGCTTAAGTTTCAAGAAGAAGATCCAAAAGCTTGCAGATGGCTGATAAAAAAATAACTTACAGTAGGAATTTTAAGATATCCACTAGGAGCAAGGTGTTCCTGCGGTTCAAAGCTTTAAAGTCAGAACCAGACTAAAATTTGATACCAATACACCATGTTTCAAGAACGCTGACTTAAATGCCAGGTAACTACATTCCTACTATGAAGTCATATCACAAAATCTCATTTACCTACAGCATTTATGAATTTCAGAATCAAATACAAACCTGCACATAATCACTGTAGATCTCTCCTTTAATGAGTACATCAGCAATCAAACAGAAAATTCCTGACTATATTAGGGCAAACAAGTTAGCAATAATTTAGTCATAATAAAACAGAAGACAGTAACAATTGATGAAACAAGCTAGTTTTTCTGTAGAGGATCCACAGCTAATTGATTTATCAGTACAAAATAGTGTTTAGTTATATCTAGCAATATGAACAAAGAAAGTACTGGCATGCCTGAGCCAGTGCATGTTGCTTAAAAGTTTAGATTTGATATAACATGGCATTCCTGCCGGAAGCTTAATGAAGATATAGGTAGAATAACGCTTCATGTCTATATGAAAGGTTTATAAGTAGATGCAAGATATGACATTTTCTGGTGGTACAGAGAATAAAATTCTTGGGCTTACGGAAGAAACATAAGCTTCATTATCTCCCTCATGCAAGATATTTAAAAACATTGGAACTAAAGAAGCCAAAATTTCTATCCAAACTAAGCTACACTCTCCATACATTGATTGAATGTATACTAAACCCTTAACTAAGATAAAATAAGGTGCTGAAAATTATGCATTGATTGAATGTATTGTTACTTCAAATAATGTAGGACCCTCCCTTTTTGAGTTCAAAACATGACTAAGGGGAGCCTTATGTTACCAGTAGGTGATACCAATCCGATAGCGATAAATTAGTCTGTAGAATGTGTTCGGAGATGAACATCTCAGCTCATTCCGTGACTTGTGACTGCTGCAGCAGCAGTTTAAAACTGCTGCTGCAGCAGTTTGTCAAACTGCTGCTGCAGCAGTTTGCCAAACTGCTGCTGCAGCAGTTTGGGGCTGTCCCAAACTGCAGCAGTAGTTTGGGACAGCCCCAAACTGCTGCAGCAGCAGTTTGGGGCAACTGCAAGAGTAATCTTGGATCTCAACATATCTAATAGATCTACACATGATCCAAATACAGAATTTTTCTCTTGCGAAAAGAATGACAGCAAAAAGATCAAATTTCAAGTACAATACTATATAGCATAAAAGAGTATGGAGCCTCCATGTCAGTCCTTTTCTAAATTGTACTCTCTTTTCTTTTTTTACTCCAAATGCATGGTGACATTTTGTTGAAATTAGTACCAAATAACCAGCCAGTTTCAGAAAAATATAAGTCGATCAATCTAACTTTAAATCATGCACATATATGAAGCTGTGAAGCAGTGGTGCTAAGAGGAAAAAAATGAGTAAAGCAAGTCTTTTCAGCAAATTAAAAGTAGTCCTTAAAAACAAAAGAACCATGGTAATCATTATCATATGAAATACATCAATATAGGTCAGCCATAAGTAGTCTAAAAGCAATTATACGTACCAGGAAATCAGTTTATCAGAAAACATTTCGACCAGGCTGAAAGCACAAACTGAGGCCAAACTGCGTCCAACAATTTTGCACAAATTGCGGCTAGACTGCGGGTAAAATTTAATATCATTTTTCATTCAATTGAATCTCAAAAAATAATATAAGAAGGTAGAAATCAAACCTTGATTCGAATTGATATTTATAGTAGGAGATGGTGTTGTGGTGTTGTTAGGGGTAGACTCATTTATATTTGATCTTCCAATAGAAGCCATCATTCTCAAAAACTGCACAAATAATACATATTTATAAAACTATTGCAATTAAATTAAATATTATTACTTGGATTTAAACACAATTATTACTTGGTCCGGTGATAGATGTATCCCTGGTCCTATTGATGTTCCAGGTGAATCTTCCCTAGAATTTTGTTGCGACCTGTCAGCCACAAGACTATCTATGGTCTTCTGCATGATAGACATTTGTAATTTCAATTGTTCAATCTCCCGCAACTCTTCTGGATTTGTAGATTTCAAGCCAGTTGTTCTTGAGCGACGTGATAAATCAGGGTATATCTGAATTGCAGTGACACCCAATCCCATACCACGACATCGACCATAGTATTCTTGTCCAAATGTGGATCTAAATATATATATATATAATTATATATATTGTGCAATACTCTAAATCGAATCAAAATGTTATAAAATACTTTTTTACCTAAATGCACCTTCATGTATTTCATTTATTGGTGTGTCAGGAGGATGCTGCGATATTTGTTCCTCGATAGCCTTGTCCAAGGCAACCTAAAAAAAGTGCACAGATGAAATTTTCAATAAACAATTTGGATATTATTATAATTTAATGAAACACTTACTTTTTTTGATATTGCATCATCATTCACCAAAGTTTTCCCATTTTTCTTGCTTGTGCGACTATCTAAGAACAAGTCAATGCGAGTTGGCTCTCTGCCCAATTCAATTTCCTTATAAAAAAATCAATTATTCAGCTTTATGTACTAAAGTAAGAAATAATAAGGATATATATTTATATATATGTATATGTGTATACCAAGTCCTTTTTTCGATTAGCAAGACTCATCCGTCCAAGAGTATGTGCACCAATATGTTTTTGGCGACATGCTTTATTTCTTTCACTTATACTCTGCCACGTCAGAAAATTCATTCTAAATCTTTTAAAATGTTGGAAATTAAAAAAAAAACCTTGGAAGAATAAACAAATAAAGATACAATACCCTTCCTTTTGTAGAATACCAATATTTCACAATGTCAACAAATTGGCTTTCTGGCATATCTGTAGGACCACCTCGTGCAATAAGTGCTTCTGGAGTATCCAATGGGTCATAATATCGTTTTTTAAAAGTTGACTTCCAATTCCTAAAGCTTTCTCTTATAATTTCCATGATAAGCTTTTTGTCAGTCTCAAATACGAGAAATCTTTGATGCATGAATAAACATAAAACTTATAAATTTTATTTAATATTCAATAAAATCATGATGCTTATGTGCACTCACCTTAACCATACTCCATGCAGTTTCCTTGCATATTCTTTAGCCAACATGATTGAGTGTCCAACCCGCATGATGGACATTCAAGTTTGGAATGTGTGTTCCATCCCGATAGATTACCAAGCGCGGGAAAATCGCTAATAGTCCATAATAGTGCTGCGTGTAGTGTAAATTTTTTCCCATCTAAAACATCAAGCACTTCTACACCCACTTCCCATAACTCATTCAACTCTTTTATTAATGGTTGTAGATACACATCGATGTTATTTCCTGACATCTTTGGCCCAGGTATCAAACCCGACATGATAATAGATCTTTTCTTCATGCACTCCCAAGGTGGCACATTGTATATCACTAATATAATTGGCCATGTACTATGTGTGCTGCTAAGATCACCAAATGGATTGAATCCATCAGTAGCAAGTCCTAAACGAATATTTCGAGGATCTTTTGAGAACTCTTTGTAGCGTTGATCAAATTCCTTCCATGCCAAGCCATCTCTAGGGTGATGCATTAAACTGTCATGATTAAGATCTTTGGCATGCCACTGCATCATCTCGGCAGTTTCCTTGCAAAGAAATAGTCGCTCCAAACATTCTTTCAATGGAAAATACCGAAAAACATTTTTAGGTGTCTTCTTCATAATGATCACATCTTGTGGCTTCCGTTTTCTCGATCGGCGAGTCAATTGATCGTCTTGTACATCAACCCATCGTGATTGTCCACATATATGACAAGAATTGTCATTTTTATGTATGTCCCAAAATAATGAACAATCATTTTCACATGCATCAATCTTAATATATTTGTGGCCCAACTTAGATGTGACTCTCTTGGCCTCCCGATAGTTTGTCGGCACTGATTTATATCCGTCTGGCACTGCACCTTGTAGAACTTTCAACAACATATCAAAATGTACATTACTCCAATTTCCAAGTGTCTTAATATACAGGAGATTCAGTAAGAAGGATAGTTTTGTGTACTCTTGACATCCTTCCCACAATGGCTTATTTTCCTCTAAGAGAGTCGTGTATAGATTATCTGCTTCTGCATTAAAGGGACCTTGAGGATTCTCGAAATGTGTGTTTATGCCGCTATCATCATCAAGTAATTCTTGTTCATACAAACTCTCATTGTTTGTTAAATTAGGAATAGCAGCATGCAGAAGTTCATTCATCGGATCACTAGAGTTATTATTATGATTCAAAGATCCTATAATTAAAGGACGATTATTATTTTGTAAAACTCCATTATTAATTAAACGTCCATCATGGTATATCCATTCTGTGTAGTTCTCCATAATACCATTCCATACAAGATGCCCCTCTACCACATCTCTATCCCACTTCTTTATATTTACACACTTTTTACAAGGACATGGGCACTTCTCACCAATTGGAGTATATGAATAGAATGAATCTAGCAAATATTTCACGCCATCTAAATAAGTCTTCGAATGTCGTAACTCTCTCATCCATCTTCTGTCCATTGTTAATAATAAATCGGATTGGTACCTATATACAAAAATAACACAATTAATAAAGATTATAAATCAGACATGGAGATTGTGCTTTACAAAATTGAATGATCCACTCTACTGCTTACAAAGGAAAATTGTTGGTCACACATGAATTAAAAAATGATAATATAAAAATGAATATAAAATGAAAATGAAAAATACAACTTAAATAGATGGATGACCAAGATCAATGATGACCATATTTCGATGGAGATAAATAGCCAGATTGAAATAGAATCAACAACAAAATCACAATGATGACCACATTTCTTGAACGAAAACACATGAATTTTACTGCAGGATTTGTGGTAGAATTCATAAATGGAGGAATAAATTCATCAATGAGGACTATTTTCTTATCTTTTCACTTTAGTTCTTGGTTATTTTCTCATGAACTAAAATTAAAATTTTCACCTCAGGCTACCAAGGATTAATATTAAAAAGTTGATATTATTATTAGTTTATATGCAATTAACTGATATTATTTTTCTTCTTTTCTTCCTTTACAACACCATAACCATCTCTCATATTTAGCCAAATCCAGTAGCCAACCTTTTTCCCATGTCTGACTATTGTTGGCTTCAATTCATGCACCTATGAGTGATGTTCTCTGCAATCCAACCTGAAATCAATCACTGTCAAGGCCACTAGGACACTTACCAGTACTCCTGTTTCCCCCTCCGATCCCTTTCCCCATCCCTCCTAAAACTTACAACCACACTTACCACTACTGCAAGACAGCTCTAACAGTCTGAGTCCTAAAATCAGTGCCAAACCGTATCAAAGTTGATGTCTTGCCCCGAATGAACCTCCTCCGCTTCTGGAGATGGCTATTTCTTTTCCAAGCTCATAATTAACGTTACAAGTCTAGTTGCACATGACTAGGAAGAGGATATGACCATTAATTATTCTTCTAATAATATTTTCACTTATATATGTTAGTCTTTAAAGCAACTAATTATAAGTAGATGTCAATACAATCGAATTTTTATATTGTTAAGCTAATAAAACGTATATCTAAACTTCACTGATATTGCATTTGATCAGGGTATATCTTCAGTTGTCTAAATTCATCATTAACCCCAACATCTCTAATTTAAGGGGGAAAAACCAATAAGGAGCTCCAAGGTGACAAAACACTATAAAGAGCTTCAAGCGGAAAAAAACTTGCTCAACTGGAATCACAGGAAGCAAGGTAGCATCAATTAGAGTCAAAGGATTAGGAGTGAGTGACCAAAGGAATTTGACTAACCACTAAAAAAATTGAATGTACTCAGAAAAAACAAAGATAACTTGAATTATAAATACTTGTTAAATAATTCTCCCATCAATGTTAGGATGCTCTCTTGACCTACTCACCCACCCAAAAAAAACCATTAGGTAAATGCATTGCTTTTCAAACCTAGCGACCTGTTGCACCAGAGTAACCCCTGGTGCTGGTGGCCACCATATGTGTATATCTCTGCCTACAAGTATCTCTCATTTGCTAAGGAAAATGGAATAGAAAATTGTGAAGGAATAAAGAGAAATTTGTGATCATTAGAAGAACAGTCAGCATGGGGTTGAGCTGATTGATGTTGAACTCAATTGTGAATTAGTTGTGACAGGTAAATTGTAAGAGCAGAGGAATAAATGTTGATTTCTGATATTTATTTTTTCATGGTAGTCATGAAATATGTGACAAAATAAAGAACATGCATGACACATTAGAAGCGCACTTGAGAACAAGAGCAAGTTGAAAGACCGCATGACGGTGGCGGCCGTGAATGTGGTGATTGCGAACCATCAAATGTTTGGTGGCATGATTGAGTTCCTTGTGTGAGGTAGATCATTCACAAATGACGGTTCATAACCACCGCGTTCGCAATCACACATTTGCAATCACGTCCGCCCTGCCAAATGTACCATAATTTCAGAGCAAGAATCCATAATAACGATGAAAATTGAGAAGTATGATGTCGTGTATGCCGCCTCTTTAGCCTGCAATCAAAAGCATTCATAACTAACTACAACTTGCAATCAATTTTAGAACCCAAATCTAGCTAAATCCAAAAACAATCACAATGTGTTATGGTCATGTGTTGTTATTCATACCTTCCAGCGAGAACACCGGAATCGGGCACACAGCCAACACTAAATAGGAACTGGAGGCAATCTACAACAACCAGGAAGAGAGATCAAGAAAAACCAGCCGGATTCGGAGGAGAGACGCCGTCAATCTGTGACAGGAAATAGATATTCACAACATAACCGATCAAGCTTGATATTCAGAAATCAAAACAATGAAGGAAGTAAGGAAATATAAATTTATGCTACTGTTATTCATACCGAGAACACCGGAGTCGGACTCGGAGGCGATGCGAAACTTCAAGTGGAGGAGATCTATAACAACCAAGCGGAGAAATGGAGCGAAATCGGTCGGATTCAGAGGAGAAGAGAGGTCGCGATGCTCGGGCACAAAGAAGAGAGGTCGCGATGCCCTAACCGCAGCGAGTTTGGAGGAAGAACAGGTAGTTCGAAACTCCATCACCGTCGTCGCCGAGAAAGAGAAACGCCTCCACCGTCGTTGTCAAGCAGGAGAAACTCCTTCACCATCCCCGTCGGTGTACCTTGCTGCAGGCGTGAGGGAGGGCGCAAGGAGAGAAAGGCCGATCGACAACTAATTAAACCTAGAGAAATGAACCGCCACTTTCAATCCTAATGAATTTGGGGGGGGGGGACTTTTTCATTTCCCTCAAAAATTTTATTATTTTCATTTATATAAATAGGGGACTTTTTCATTTCCCTCAAAATTTTTATTATTTTCATTTATATAAATATTTATATTTCTAAGTAAAGATTAAAAAAAAGTATTCTAAAATGCAATATTAATATATTAAAAAAAATTGGGCTCGGGCACTGACCTCGAACACAACCGAGGGCATTGCCCACTTGATCTCTGTCCACAAATCAGTGGAACCGCCAATTAAAACCTCTTCGTAGGGAATATTTGGCACAAGGTTGTAGCGAAACCTCAAAAATTATGTGCATGGTCATTTCATACGATATTAAGTTCTCAAAAACCTCAGACCATACTCTAGTAAGGACGCACATTTGATTTGATACGAGGTTGGGATATTATATCTTAGACTTAATTTGTCGACTAATCTGCTCATCGATGTAGTCAACAGTCACTATCGCGACTGGCCTCCTACCATAATGAAACATTTGATCGCCTAGTGTCTCGGCTCATTGATGTAATTGTTCTCTCCCTACAGAAAAAAAATAATTGGGTACTATATATATATACACATGATCATATCCAAGAGTATTTCATCATGGTCATAGCGCGCAATTTAACAAGTTCACTGAGCCGGCCACAAGATAAAGATCGAATGGCTTCCTAATATATATCGACTCTAACAGTTACGTACGTACACTTGCACGTGGATATATATATATATATATATATATATATATATATATATATATATATATATATATATATATATATATATATATATATATATATATATATATATATATATATATATATATGATGTGAATTGAATACAATCATCATAATTATTTGTATCAAAGTCACGATCGAGCTAGATTGATTCTATCATTAATATAAACTCACTATCATAAAAAATGTGATCACTATCATAAATATTGATATCATAAACTCAATTCGATTTTTTGATTAATTATATTCATAAACTTGTTTATAAATGAGATAATTGTAAGAAAATTTTTTTGAAATTTTGATAACAATTTTTTTTTACAAATTAAAAATCCTATGTTTTGATGACGTTTTAAAAATAATCGTCACCAAAACCAAATATTTATATTGACGTTTTTTCATGAAAACGTGGCTAATATTATTTTTTGCAGTAGCGACGTTTTTTAAAAAAAACGTCGCTAGAAAGAAAATAAATAGTGACGCTTTTCAAAACGTCGCAAAAAAAACGTCACTGTAAAGTGCATATCTTGTAGTGGTTTGAGATCTTCATCGGCACCCCGAGCTCGGCTCGGCCCCAGGTAGACCCGCTGCGCAGGCTCTCATCTAGCTAGCAGGTCCGAAGGCTCGCCTGTGGGGGATAGGTTTGGTTGGTTTGAGATCTTCATCGAAACCCCGAGCTCGGCTCGGCACCAGGTAGACCCGCTGCGCAGGCTCTCATCTAGCTGACAGGTCCGAAGGCTCGCCTGTGGGGGATAGGTTTGGTTGGTTTGAGATCTTCATCGACACCCCGAGCTCGGCTCGGCCCCAGGTAGACCCGCTGCGCAGGCTCTCATCTAGCTGGCAGGTCCGAAGGCTCGCCTGTGGGGGACAGGTTTGGTTGGTTTGAGATCTTCATCGGCACCCCGAGCTCGGCTCGGCCCCAGGTAGACCCGCTGCGCAGGCTCTCATCTAGCTGGCAGGTCCGAAGGCTCGCCTGTGGGGGATAGATTTGGTTGGTTTGAGAACGTCATCGGCACCCCGAGCTCGGCTCGGCCCCAGGTAGACCCACTGCGCAGGCTCTCATCTAGGTGGCAGGTCCGAAGGCTCTCCTATGGGGGATAGATTTGGTTGGTTTGAGAACGTCATCGGCACCCTGAGCTCGGCTCGGCCCCAGGTAGACCCGTTGCGCGGGCTCTCATCTAGCTGGCAGGTCCGAAGGCTCGCCTGTGGGGGATAGGTTTGGTTGGTTTGAGAACGTCATCGGCACCCCGAGCTCGGCTCGGCCCCAGGTAGACCCGCTGCGCAGGCTCTCATCTAGCTGGCAGGTCCGAAGTCTCGCCTGTGGTGGATAGGTTTGGTTGGTTTGAGATCGTCATCGGCACCCCGAGCTCGGCTCGGCCCCAGGTAGACCTGCTGCGCAGTCTCTCATCTAGCTGGCTGGTCCATAGGCTCCCCTATGGGGGATAGGTTAGGATAGGTTAGGATAGGTTAGGTTAGGTTTGTGGAAACGTCATCGGCACCCCGAGCTCGGCTCGGCCCCAGGTAGACCTACTGCGCAGGCTCTCATCTAGCTGGCAGGTCCGAAGGCTCGCCTGTGGGGGATAGGTTTGGTTTGGTTGGCTTGGTTTGGACAAGGCAAGAAGTGCATCAGGAATACAAAATGGAAAGGGTTGGAAAGGTCTCGGCAGGGATAGATCTCGAAAGGGAAGTCCCCGTCAAAGAGGTCGCGCAGAGGGGGGGGGGCTTCCGCCGAGAAGGCTCCTCTTAATATTCTCAGGCAAATAGGCGGGATCGTTATGCGACGGCCTGAAGGGATTCGCACAAGCTAAAGGGGATGGTTCCGTCTTAAGGGTTCGTGAGCCACGCTTCCGGCTGGTAGTTTGCAGCTGGTTCCCGCCGATCCATCGCTAAGGAAGACTATCCTAGGAAGGCCAAGGGCCTCGGTGGAAGCACACGCAGGAAACATTCGACCACAATAATTACATCGAGTACATTCACAATAACAGGACGAGATATTTACAATGAAAATGTTTTCATTAAATATATTATATATAAGTACAAACTGGTAGCGTCTCGCGCTTTATATTGGGGCGGAAAGAAAAGGAAGAGGGGCCCCCTCAAGGGGACAAGTTGTACCCCTCTGAGCTCCCGCTTGAGCTCCCGCTGGAGCTTTCGCCGGAGCTCTCCCCGGAGGTCTCGCCACCCGCTGCAGGAGATTTCGGTACGTCCGAGGGTGGGGTATCCGGGGCGCCCGGGGGCTTGGGAATGGGCTCGAAAAGCCAGGGAATGAGCTATTGTGTCGTAATGTCTTTGCCCCTCCCATCCCAGCAGTTGACGTCTCGCAGCGTCTCCAACGTCAACCTTACTGTAGCCTGCGCGTTCGCCTGGAGCAGCTTGTCGATGTCGTAAACCGAGTAGTATCGGCTCTTTAGTCTCTCGTCCAGCGGGGGGGGGGGGGGGGGGGGGGGGCACTCGCCTCCAGACGCGCAATCTGCTCCCGCAGGAGAATGTTGTCGTATCGAGCTTGGGATAGCTCCTCGCGAAGCATGGCTTGGGCGGAGTCCTGAGCAACAAAAGGTTAGTATAAAAGAGAAGAGATAAAGTAGCGAGAGCAAGCGCTGTGAAAGATCTCGCTTACCCCTTCCGCCTGGCGCTAGGATAGCAGTTGCTGGGCCTCGGCCAGATCCTTGGCCAGAGTGGCCGCCTGAGCCACCGCATCATCCTTAGCCTTGAAAATGTCCTGAAAATTACGGTCTATTGTGATGCTCCGGCGAGCACACATGTGCGCAAGCTCCAGCCCGCACATCAGGGCGCGAGTGGAGTCGTAGGCCAGCACCCGGGTCGACATCCTGTCGTAGACACTGGCATCCTCCCGGCTGTAGAGACAGTAGCCTAAGGCGAAAGCCTCGTTGGTAACCTCGTCTCGCTCTGCCTAGCTTGGCAAGAGGGACGAGATTGAGACCTTGTTGGCATCAGGATCCCACTGAAGCAGCGGCTTATTCTCCGCGTCCAGGCACCTCATGCCGAGACCAAAATTGTGATGGCCCCGCGGCTTCTCTCCAGACGGGGGCTGGCCGGAGGTCTCGGCGGCGACTCCCTCGCTCTCGGCAGCGCCCGGGGTCGGAGAGTTCGCGGCGGGGGACTCACGGCCGCCCCTGGTGGCTGCGATCTCGCTGACAGCCTGCAAGACCTCCTCAAAGGAGCGGCCTGCAGGGAGAGGTTGGGCGGGAGGCACCATGACGGCCTTGCCCTTCTCGGTATCGGTTGTCTTGGGTCTCTTGATTGGTTGAGGTGCAGGGGCACCGGGCTTTCGCTTCACGGCACCACTTGAAGGAGGAGTGGCCGACTCTTTCCGGCAGGCTTGCGCAGCGGCCTTCGCAAGAGCCAGTGGGTCTTTTGGAGGTTGACTCCCTCCAGCGCGAGCCTCGTCAAAGGGCTGGCTTAGAGGGATCTCGCGCTCTCCTGCGAAAACGATAATACTAAGTTCCAACCTTGAAGAAGGCAAGGAAAAGCAAGATAAATGCGCGACTTTACCTTCTCCTGGAAGCACAGGGAGGAGAGAATCGACGTCTCGCCGAAGGTAGAGGACGTCGAAGTCCTTGGTTCCAAAGAACTCAAGGAGGGCGCTCTCGCGCGAGCCCAAGGTGGGGGGCTTGTAGGCGGCATCCTCGTACTGGATGGGGGCGAGAGGTATGTTCCCAAAGTCGCCGGAAACAAAGATGAACCTCTCGCCCCAGTGATGGTGCTTGTTGGTGAGACCGATTGTATTGAACAGTTGTCCAGAGAAGAATACCACCCCTCCTTTGGCACGGAAAGTAAACAGCTTGCGGAAGATCGGCAAGCTGAACTCGATCCTCTCGGACCGCATGTAACATATGAAAGCCACGAGAATCGCTACTGAATTTGGGTTCAGCTGCGCGGGAACCACCCCGTAATACCGGAGGGCCTGCCGCATCTCGGGCCACAGCGGGAGGCAGAAGCCCATCTCGAAGTGCTCAATGGGAATGGCGAGCTGCCCCTCCCCTACGGTGTTTACCTTGTCATGATTGCCCGGGTTCCGCGCGGTGAAGCTGGAGGGAACGTGTTGAGTCGTGATTAGGTTGAACTCATCCACGGTGAGAGTGCAGGAAGGAAAAAGATGTTTCTGAAAAGCGTCCGCGCAGTTGGATCGTCCCTCACCTCCGCCCGGCATCGCGATGAAGGTTTTGAAGGCGAGAGCTTCAAGAAGAAAGCGAGAGCGAGAACGGTACGAGAACGGAAGGAGAAGGCAGAGACATGCGAGAGCTTTGGAGAGACCGCGAAAGCAACAGAAGAGGAGAGAGACTGGGATCGGAGAAATGAATGTGGTAGGTGAGCTTCCCTATTTATAGAAAGTCGTGATAATGATGGTTGTTTTCAGAAAGGCGGCGGGGGTACGACATGCGCGTCCTAGGCCAGCGATGCTTCGTTTTTCCCGCCCGAGTTTGATAGTGACTGATTGACTAAATGACTAGCGCGAACGTTGTGAGACGACATGCGACAAGCAAGATAAGCAGAAGCAAGGTAGCTCTCGCCTACCAAGAGCCCAAGAAAATAACACATACGCATGCAATAATAAAAACTAACAAGTGCCGAGTTATTTCTCTCGCTGAGCGAGAATGGGATAAAAAAGTAAGCGATAAGTGCAGAATAATTAGTTACAGTTCTAAGCGAATAAATAAGGGTACATCTGAGAAGGGGAAGGCCTGGGAAAGAGAAGGGGAGGTCTCGCAGTTTAGTAAGGCTCCCAGCGCCATTTCCCTTGCTCCCACCGCCATTTTCCTCGCTCCCGCAGCTTGGTCCGGGGTGGCACCTGCGGGTTGAAGTAGGACGACAGAACACTGCATCCTAGGTCAACCCGGCGAGACAGATCCCGGATTCGCTCGATGCACCTCTCGGGTGAGGATCCGGTGGTAGTTCCCCCCGGCCGGTCCATCTCGCCGATGAGATAGTCTCGCTCCAGAGTCTCTAGCCTCTTCTCCACTAACTGGCGAAACTATTTTGTCGCAAGGTCGCGGGCCCGTTCTCTCCGGATGAGCTTCGATAGGACGGCGGCGACCTTCTTCCCCCGTCTTTTTGCGCTCCCGGTACCGGTCAAGATCTCCTCCATCTCGTCAGACGAAGGGAAGGGAGAGCTCTCGCCATCTTCCCCCTCTCTTTCTTCTTCTTCTTCTGCTTCTTCTTCTTCCTCTACCTCAGCTCCAAACCGCGAGCCCATGTCCCCTGGCAAAAGATTTCCTATCTTAGCGAGAGCTAGAGGATTGCTGTGATAAAATTTCCATATACCTACAGCATGACGAGGCCCCCCGGTCGACGACAAGCGAGAAGCCCCAGCCCCCCCCCCCTCAGCTCCAAAGAGTAGGTGAATTGGCTTTCCTTTTCCGGGGGGGGTAAACTTTGCGAATGGTGATCCCAGCTTGGTCGGGAGCGGGGGAGCGGGTCTCCTCTCCCGCGGGATGGCGGGCGTCTAGAGAAGGCGCGGGGGATTCGGTGGTATTTCCTCCCGCCGGTAGGGAGGAATCAACTGCGAGAGCAAGCTGATTCGCAACTCTCGCCCCGCTCTCCCGGGCAGCGAGATCCGGCGGTGCAAAAACTGGCGCTGCGAGAAAACAGTTCAGCATTCAAAGATTTGAGTTAAGGGTGAGGGGGGAACAGTTACCCGCGGTGTTCAGGTCAGGTGGAGGAGCCACCTCCGAAACCCGTGGTTGATCCTCGGGGTGGCTAGAGGATGGATCCAAGACTTCGTGCGAGGACGCGGCAGCATCGGGAACCATCTCCTGCGAGAGGTACCGCGTCAACTACTAAGCAACCAGTGTTTTCGATGGTTAGCAAATCGAGCATACCTTCCGCGGCGAGGGATCGTCCGCACGGCTAGGGGTTGGGGTAGGCGGGCTCCTGTTCTCGTGGGGCAGGTCCCGTTGAATCACCTTCGCCCTCTTCTTTTCCTTCTTGGGCAGAGAAGGCTCAGCGGCCGACGAATGTCTCACCAGCCATGGGGTAACCAGGGCGCTGTTAGCCCTGGCTCGCGCCTGTGCCGCGTTGATGCGGTCTTGCAGATCCTGCGGAAGCGGTTTGTCGGCGCGCTTAGAAGGCATCGCGAAAGGGGGCGAGAGCTCAGGCGAGGAATGCCGACTCGAGGAAAGTATTATGACCGTCTATCAGCACACATATTTATAGACACCGTACGGCCCACCAAAAGATTCCCTGATGTTGACACGTGCTCAGCGAATATTTTTAGGTTGGACATGTCTTTTCGAGCGCAGAGCTAGCTCAAAAAGAGCGGGGATTGTATACAACCCCATATTCGTTGAGTCAGACCAGGAGGCACAATGGTCAACAGTTGAGCTAGCCAAAGGAGTTCCCGCCCAAGCAGAGATCTCGCCAAAGTTGGCGGGAGCGATCGCGCCAGATCGTCGATCTAAGATCGACGAGCGTAACCAAATCGTCGAACGGAGAACAACAGACCAAGATCGTCGAGCGCGGCCTGCGCGGGAATGCTTGCGCTTGCGCCAGGATCCAATCTTAAAGGGCTCTCGCCTATAGGTAGGCGAGAGCGTTCGCGCCATGTTCTGGACAGGAGGACCTCGGCACAGCTCTCGCCGAGTGGAGCCCAGGGCCTTGGGAAAAATGTCCTAATTGCCCTCAGGTAAATTTACCCTATGTGCCCTCAGAAAAACAGCGGGATTCGGCTATTGGCAGACCAACTAGGGGCTTTTCAGTAATTTCAGGTCAGCACGATGCTATAAATAGACCCATAAGGGCTCCTCAGAAGGCAAGCGATCATTATCTCTCAAATTCCAGTGCTTTCTGAGGAGCTCCTAGCCCAGCTTTGGCTTTGGAGGGGAAGCTCTCAGGGATCTTCCGGGTGTGAGGTGGGACCTCCCTGCTGAGGCTATTGGGTCAGTCTTAGGTCCTTTGAATCCAGTCGAGGGTTGAGACTTGAGAGAAGTAGGTTTTGGTTGCACCCCCTTTTTTCTTCGAACTCCAGTTGAGGTCATATTTGGCTTCAACAATCAGCTAGTAGACTATAGTATTCAAGTAAGTAGAACACCTTTACTTTGTGATTCTACAAGTGCAATTTCTATAGCTAATAATCCTGTCTCACATAGTAGGACTAAGCACATAGAAATTAGATAGCATTTTCTTAAAGAAAATATAGAAAAAGAGGACATTTCCCTAGAATATGTTAAAACAGATAATCAGATAGCTAATATGTTTACTAAGCCCCTTGATGAAACTAAATTCAATAAGTTCAAAATTGAATTAGGAATGTTGAACTTAGAATAGTTTGATAAAAAATGGCTAAGTAAAATAGTGTCGACACAAGGAGTCCAGAGTAGGTATCGACACATCCAGGGTGGTGTCGACACTTAGGATTAACACTAATTTCGTCGAGTGAAGTATCGACTAATCGTCCTACGCAGATGTATAAGTGTTGACACATCATAATTGGTGTCGACACATATAAGTCAACACCGTTGTCGAGTCTTAAGTAATCAGTGTCGACACTTTGCAACAGTGTTGACACATTTAGAGGATTTTGACGAAATGGTGTCGACACATCCAGAGTAGGTATCGACACATCCAGTGTGGTGTCGACACTTAGGATTAACACTAATTTCGTCGAGTGAAGTATCGACTAATCGTCGAACGCAGATGTATAAGTGTTGACACATCATAATTGGTGTCGACACATATAAGTCAACACCGTTGTCGAGACTTAAGTAGTCAGTGTCGACACTTTTCAACAGTGTCGACACATTTAGAGGATTTTGACGCGCCTTTTCACCTTCGTTTTTTCGAAAGGTATAAATAGGTCTTCAACATTGTTTGTCGACACGCTTTCCATTGTTTCGAGACCAAGACTTTGTGTCGACATCTCTCTCATCTAAATTCAAGATTTCTCTAAACCCTAATGGCGCCCAAGCTAGAAGAGAACATCAATGAAGGTTATGAGCTAGTACGACATGCCTTTGACGATGCGGAACCAGAAATTCAAGGTGTTGTAACCCTAGTAGCTGAGACTGGGTTGGAGTTTTTAGTTTCTGAGCCAATCAAGATTTGGAAGAAGGAAGTAATCGAATTCTTTAGTGCAACTACCCTTGATGACACTAGACTCAAGATTAAATCCATAGTCCATGGAGAAAAAGTAAAACTCACTCAGAAGAGTCTAAGAAAAGTTCTACATCTACCAAGAACTAAAGAGGAAGAAGATGTACCTACATCTAAGACAATGGAGGCACTGCAATGGTGTGGACTTGATTCAACCATGAAGATTGGATCAGTTTTTAACAGGAAAGACATGAAGATGCAAGGCAAGTTCTTATCTGAAGTAGTAGGGAGGGTGATTCTGTGCAAGCTTGGTGGGCATGATAGGATATCAGCTCACATGTTCAGTTTAATGACGAGGATTATTTTCAAACTAAAAACTGATTGGTCAGCAGTGATGTTTGACAAGATTAAGGAAAGTCTGAAGAAGCCCAATCTGGGTAAAATTATGAGCTTATACTTGGCTGGAACTATTCCAGAAGTACTGAACCAAGCTGCATGTTCTAAGATAAATCACATGAGGAGAATTGATGTTAGGATTATCTCAAGGTGGGATAGGGTGTTAACCAAGGACATGGCTACTCCAGAAAAGGAAGTTCCTCAACAGAAGAAGAAGAAGAAGAAAGCCATAGTGGCTCCTGAATCCTCCAGTAGTTCAGAGGAACAAGTTGTTTTCAGTTCAAATGAGGAAGAAGCAGATCATACTGGAAGGTCACCAGTAAGGACTGAAGATGCACAGAGGCAGGGGGAGCAACCATCTGCTAGCCCTATTCACCTGGATCCACTCCAGGGGGAGCCTCAATATGTGGAAGAGCCAACTCACCTAGACAATGAAATGGCAACTCAGACAATCCTTGAGGTAATACATGAAGTTAATCAATCAATTTTTCATATTGAGGATGAAGTATTGACTGAAACTTTAATTGATGTTGATCAGACACAAGATGTTGTCATGGAAGACACATCAGTTGCTGATAATGTTCCTGAGAAAAGAAACTCTCCAGTCCCTACTCAATAGGAGTTTACTCTAGAAGAGCTGTTCCCTGATTTATTACAGACTGATTTTGAGGGAGAGAAAGCAGCTTTTGAGGGGGAGTCACCTAACCTTGAGGGGGATCATGTAAGGTCACAGGAGGAGCCTGCTAGAAATGAAATTGAGGAGCAAAGTATTCAGGGGGAGCTACCAAGGACTGAGAAGGACTTGCCTTCAAGTCCTAAAGGATAGAGTTGACATAGCTAGTACCTCAGAATCTGAAGATGCTGCTGAGGTTCAAGCAAAGAAAAGGAAGCTACAGGTCTTCAAAAGGAGAAGTCAGAGCTACAAGAAGGCACTGCAAACAATTGCTCCACAGCCTGCCCCAACAGCTGATTACAGCCCTTTGTTGGTGGCTTTGCAGATCAAAATGGATGAGCAAAGAAAGGCTCTAGAAAAATATATGGATGAAGGACATAAATCACTTCAATTTGATCTGGCTCAAGACATAAAATCTATACAATTTGAAGTGAATCAATATAAGAAGGAAATGACTGACTGTTTTCATAAAGGAGGTAATGCAGTGGTTTACCTAGCCACTCATCAAGAAAAGATAAAGACACGAGTTGATGATATGACAGTCAAACAAGGATATGTCCTGGAAAATCAGATTAGGATGAATGATAATCTGACTTCTTCTCACAATGCAATTGTTACTAAAATAAAGAAAATTGCAACTGCCCCAACTGCTGATATCTCTACAGCCAAGCCAGAATTTGATAAGGAAAAGTTGGATAAGGATTTCCAGGCAGGCATAACTGTTGTAAAAACTGCTATTACAGATTCTCAAAAGGTTATTTCTGGACTGCTGCTGAAGTCGAGGGGTTTTTATAAAGATGGAGTTAATTATATGGATGAATAGATCAGGTTTCAAATGGATAATCTTAGAGATCATGTGCCTAGAGAAGTCATAAAGGGGGAGAGAGTACTATTCAAAGCTCGATCTGATCATGCTAAATGGATTTCCAATAGCATCAGAGCCACTCTTGGATATCCACCTCTTTGTGATGATGACAATGTAGAAGAAACTGGTATACATCCTGCATATTTTGGAGGAAAACAAGCTGAAGTTGCTCAGGTGATCTATCCTCCTTGTTAGAAAGTAGAGAAAAGAAGCGAAAAGTAGAAGACAAGCGAATAAACTTTTGAATAATTGAAATTTTATTATCCAAAAAAGATATCATTTACAAAGGTATGGCCTCCCTTATATAGAATGGAGGAGATAAGAAAGAGAGTATACAAACAATGTGGGACTAAACATTTACAGTACTGAGCGGCTAGAACAACGGAGACCGCATAGGCCGCGCGGTTAGACAGATGGGCTAACCGCTCGGCAACTCCAGCAGGATAGAACAGGCCGCAGAGGTAGACCGATAGACCGCCCGGTCTCCAGGCACCAGAGAGACCGCCAGACCGCTCGGTCAACAAACCGCTGAAACAGACCGCTAAGCCGCCCGGTCTAATACTTCAACACTCCCCCTCAAGCTGGAGCATAGATATCAATCATGCCCAGCTTGTCACAAATGCGGAAGAAGGAAGTAGAGACCGGCTTGGTGAAGATATCTGCCAACTCCTTGTCAGAGGTGACAAAAGGAGTACAAATCTGTTTCTTCAAAATCTCCTCCCGAATGAAGTGACAGTCAACCTCTATATGCTTCGTTCTCTCATGGAAGACCGGATTCCTGGATATGTGTATAGCGGCCTTGTTGTCACAGAACATAGGGAGAGGACAATCATATACCTCGCCCAGGTCAAGCATGAGAGCCCGCAACCATTTTAACTCACACGTAGTTGACGCCATACTCCGGTATTCTGCTTCGGCACTGGATCTGGAAACAACTGACTGTTTCTTGCTCTTCCAACTTACGAGATTACCTCCAACAAAGGTACAAAAACCTGACGTGGATTTACGATCGCCTTTGTCATCTGCGTAACTGGAATCTGAGTAGGCCTCAACCCTCAGATGGCCATTCTTCTGGAAGAGTAACCCTCTGCCCGGTGCTGCTTTGATATACTCTAAAATCTTCAGGGCGGACTGAAGATGACACTCCCTGGGAGCTTGCATAAACTGACTGACCTTTCCTACAGCGTAGGCGATGTCGGGTCGAGTCACCGTGAGATAGATGAGTTTGCCTACCAAACGTCTGTACCGTGTGACATCAGATAGAGGAGGCGATTCATCCGTCCACGTCTTGTCCTCTCCAACAGCCATGGGAAGATGAGCTGGTTTGGCACCTGTCAAGCCTGCTTCTTGAAGAAGATCAAGGGCATACTTCCGTTGAGAGAGAACCAAGGAGTCAGGCTTCCGAGAGATTTCTATCCCCAAAAAGTATTTTGGAGAGCCCATATCCTTCGTGACCAAGTGCTGACGGAGGTGCTTCTTCGTCAAGTCCACCCCATCTTGGTCATCACCAGTAAGGAGAATATCATCCACATATACGGCTAAAACCACCAGTCCCGAGGCCGTTTTGCGAATGAACAAGGAGTGATCAGCCAAACTCCTTTGAAAGCCGATGGTTGCCACAATACCACTGAATTTTTCGAACCATGCCCGAGGGCTCTGCTTTAGGCCATAAATGGCCTTCTTCAAATGACAGACACGTGTCTCCCCCTGAGCAACATACCCAGGAGGTTGCTCCATATAGACGTCCTCCTGAAGATCGCCATAGAGAAAGGCATTCTTCACATCAAGCTGGGAAATAGCCCAAGCCCGGTTAACGGCCACAGAAAAGAGAACCCGGATTGTGCTGAGGCGAGCAACCGGAGAGAAGGTATCAAAGTAATCAACACCATAAGTCTGAGTAAAGCCCTTGGCCACCAGCCGGGCTTTGTAGCGATCCACAGTGCCATCGGGGCGAAATTTCACAACAAAGACCCAGCGACAGCCAACCACATCAGTGCCCACGGGAGGAGGAACCAGAGTCCATGTACCCCGTTCAGTAAGAGTAGCCATCTCCTCATCCATGGCAGACTTCCAATGAGGGAGAGCGAGAGCCTCCTGGTAGGTACGGGGAGTAGAAGTAGCAGAGATAGCCAAGGCAAATGACCTGCGAGAAGGAGAAAGCTGATCATAAGAAACAACAGCCGTGAGCGGGTGTTGAGTACACGCCCGCACCCCTTTGCGAAGGGCAATGGGAACATCCAGATCATCGGGAGCGTCGGCGATAGGAGCGTCAGCGACCGGAGCGTCCGTGGCGGAGAAGGCTGGCCCGGGACTAGAGAGAGACGGCAGCGGAGAGGAGGGTGGAGGGGTGGGAGGGGAGACGGACTGGGAAGGAGTGGGTGGAGGAGGAGACGAAGGTGGGAAAACGTGAAGAGGGGTGGAAGAAACGGAGATATCAGAAGGAAGAGAAGGAAGAGAAGAGGAAGGAGAGAAATAGGAAGCATTTTCGAAAAAAGTCACATCTGCGGAGACAAACTGCTTGCGGAGAAGGGGGTCAAAGCAGCAATAGCCTTTTTGAGTGGTAGAGTACCCCAAAAAGACACACTTGGTGGAACGGGGGAAAGCTTGTCGCGGGTAGCGGAGGGAGCGTGAACAAAGGCCGTACAGCCAAAGACACGGAGAGGAAGAGGAAAAGGTTCCTGGCGGGGGTAGAGAAGGGAGAAGGGAGTCCGGCCGTGGAGGACCGTGGAGGGAATGCGATTGATGAGATAGCAAGCGAGAAGCACAGCGTAGCCCCAGTAGGAGCGAGGGACGTGCATCTGCGTCATGAGAGTACGCGCAACATCAAGCAGGTGACGGTTTTTACGCTCCGCCACCCCATTCTGTTGGGAGGTGTAAACACAAGTCGTTTGATGAATGAGGCCGTGTTGGTGAAAGAACGCGGAGAACTCATGAGACAGATATTCCTTGGCATTATCAGAACGTAAGACTTTAATAGAAATAGCAAATTGAGTCTTAATCATAAAGTAAAAAGATTGCCAAACAGAAAATAGCTCAGAGCAATCCTTTAATAGATACACCCAGGTACATCGAGTAAAATCATCGATAAAGGTGACAAAATAGGAACTGCCCCTACCAACTGTGAGGGTAGGAGCAGGACCCCATACATCAGAATGAATAAGATCAAAAATGCGAGAGGAGCCACGGCCTTGCTTCGGTGGGAAGGAGGAGCGATGATGTTTGCCAAGCTGACACGCATCACAGTTGAGCGGAGAACTGGTGGGAGGTAAGTGGGGCAGAAGCTGACGAATGAGCCGAGGAGGAGGATGTCCAAGACGAAGATGCCACTGAAGGAGATCGGTGGAGGAGGAGTAGGCAGAAAGAGCTGAAACATCGTCGAGGAAGTAGAGGCCGCCGCTCTCAGTCCCAGTAGCAATCGTCCGCTGGGTCCTCGGGTCCTGAAAAGAACAAGTAGTGGGAGTGAATAAAACGGAGCACTGAAGTTGCCGGCATAAAGTAGTAACTGATAACAAATTGCACGGGAACTTCGGGACATAGAGGGTATCCTCCAAGCAAAGCGAAGGAGTGAGTTGAACCATGCCCGTCCCATGAACCGGAGACGGGGAACCATCCGCCACACGAACAGGGGGTAAGCGGTCATGGGTCTCAAGACGGGAGAAGCAATGAGGGTTGCCCGTCATATGATTGGTGGCACCGGAGTCAATCAGTCATTTACCTTGGGTAACGACGTGGGCACTACCTGACGTCGTGGCCACAGAGGCAGACGGCCTAGAAGAGGCGGAGGCCGAAGAAGGAGCATCACCGGAAGGGCGAAGATGAGGATGTTTCTGCCAGCAGCGGTCAACAGTATGGCCAGTACGACCACAGTGAGAGCAGAAGAACCGGGAGGAACCCCGTCCGCCAGAGGAGCCACGGCCACTAGGGCCCCCCCGCTGAGCTTGGTGAGCAAAGGAGTCCTGGGAAGGGGGGGAGGCCAACAGAGGCCGCTGGAGGAGCGAAGTAACGGCGGCAATGCGAGCCGCAGTGGCATCCAAAGTAGGAGATTCCGCCTCACCCAAGATCTGCTGGCGGATCATATCATAAGAGTCGGGAAGACGAAGAAGATAACAAACAACCAGGAGTTCCTGGAAGTGTTTGTGCTGGTCGGCCAAGTCCGCGGAGAAGGGGCGATTCTGGAGGATTTCAGCCCCAAGAGCCTGAACCTGCTGATAAGCCGCAGCTGGGGACATGGAAGGGCGGGCGAAGAGGTCCGCATAGAGAGTATAAATGCGGGACGTCTGGCCCCCCTTAGAATAGAGAGCAGCGAGGTGAAGCCATGCGGCCTTGACCGTTGACATGGAAGGGCGGGCGAAGAGGTCCGCATAGAGAGTATAAATGCGGGACGTCTGGCCCCCCTTAGAATAGAGAGCAGCGAGGTGAAGCCATGCGGCCTTGACCGTCTCATCATGGCGAATGACGGGAAGGCACTCATCAGAAAGGCTGTTGGCCAGCCAGGTGCGAACAAGAGCATCACTCGCATCCCAGTCATCAAACTCAGGAGAGGTGCGAGGAGGAGGGTCATCGGTGAGGTGATGACGCTTGCGTTGAGAACGAAGGAGAAAGGTGAAAGAAACACTCCAATCGGGATAGTTGGAGCCAACAAGCTTGGACACAGTGTCAAGGTTGCCCGAAGGAGGAGGAGGAGAAGGAGCTGCAGGAGTAGTGGTGAGACCGGAGGTAGTCATAGAACCCGACAAGCAGAAGAAGCCGCGCGAACTGAAGCGGTTAGAAAACAGACGAAGCCGCGCGAACAGTAGCGGCTTGAAACAGGAAAAGGCACAGCGGGGAAGAGGTCGCGCGGACTGAAAAGGCCGAGCGAACAGCAGAGAGGAGAAGAGCAGGTGACCGCGACCAAGATACGGGTAAGAAAGTAATAACCCGCACGGTCAGGCAGATCACAGCAGCAGGCCGCGAGTAGAGAGACAACACACGCGGATAGGGACAGACCGCAACGATTAGGAAGTCGGAGCGGGAGGAAAGAACAAGGAGCACGGCGACAAGGAAACAGGTCGCGGCGACAAAGAGCAGTAGGAGAAGAGAAGAAGAAGCAAGCCGCGCGAACAGGGCAGCGGACAGAAACAAGCCGCGCGGATAGAAACAATCCGAGCGGACAGAGAGAAGCCAAGTCGCGAAGCAAGTCGCAGAAGGCGGAAAACAAGCCGCGAACAACAGAGAGCGCACAGAATCAGAGGGAAATGACCGTGTGCTCTGATACCATGTTAGAAAGTAGAGAAAAGAAGCGAAAAGTAGAAGACAAGCGAATAAACTTTTGAATAATTGAAATTTTATTATCCAAAAAAGATATCATTTACAAAGGTATGGCCTCCCTTATATAGAATGGAGGAGATAAGAAAGAGAGTATACAAACAATGTGGGACTAAACATTTACAGTACTGAGCGGCTAGAACAACGGAGACCGCATAGGCCGCGCGGTTAGACAGATGGGCTAACCGCTCGGCAACTCCAGCAGGATAGAACAGGACGCAGAGGTAGACCGATAGACCGCCCGGTCTCCAGGCACCAGAGAGACCGCCAGACCGCTCGGTCAACAAACCGCTGAAACAGACCGCTAAGCCGCCCGGTCTAATACTTCAACACTCCTGCAGATTTTAAAATGATACATCATGAAGTCCACTCAATGTATAGCCCTCCAGAGGGAAATAAAAATATTATCATTGAGAAAGTAGACCAGCCTGTGCCAGAGGCAGTATTAAAAGAGCAAGAAACCCTTTTGTCCAAGAAGAGGTTCAGAGAATAGGTTGAGCTAAGGCCAGATTTTGAGCAGTGGAGCCATACTTCTAGAAATATCATACTGACTGCATGGAAGGCTGCAAAGTATAATATCCTAGAGAGGGGCAAGTGGTACTCTGAGCAAGAATAGAGAAAACATGAAGCCCGGCAAGAAGCCATAGTACAATATAGAAGAAAGGCTAAACTTGGGAAGCTACCTCCTAATGCACAGGTGCCTTGCAAGTATTTCCCTAAGCCTTATCATTATTTTGAGAGACAAAAATAAGGGCTGAAGAACAGAAGAAGAAAGATCTTAAGGGCAAGAAGCCTGCTGATGACACTGATGCTCCAGTTCAAGCCAAGATTCAATCTGGAAAGGGCATTGTCATCAAGGAGCCGGAGCAGCCATAGAATAAAATTTTCTTAAGTTTTCATTTTGTAATATTTAGTATTAAAACATCTATGAAAACTTTTGTTCATGAAATTATTGGAAGTTGTAACAAAACAATGTTTAATGTTCAATCTGTTACATTATTATTCTGTGAAGATTGTTTATACTTATTTTGTTTAGTATTTACCCTATCATATAATGCTGCTATACATTATATTGTGTATTTATTATATATGGTGTATATCATTGACTAAGGGTTATGACTTCTCCAAATAGGGGGAGATTGTTGGGTACATTGGAAAATGTGTACCTGATTTGAAGAAGCCTCACCCTACTCAATGATATATATCAGGGTGTATTTGATGTGTTTTGATTTTATATGTGCAGGTTAAGTAATTGCAGGAAATGCTGAAAATTTCTAAGTCCATATATCGACACCTAGAGAAGCAGTGTCGACACTTATGAAGGCTTGTGTCGACACCTAGAGAAGCTGTGTCGACACTTGGAGTATTTGTGTCGACACCAGGAAAGGCAGAGTCGACACCAGGAGAAAAGTGTCGACACATACAGGCAGTGTCGACACACTGTGAAGAATACTCAACATAAATCATGTCGACACTTAGAGGCAGTGTCGACACCCAGAGAAGCTTAGTTGACATCAAATGTGTCGACACCAGGAAGCTGTGTCAACACACTGAAGGCATTATCGACATAAACTGTGTCGACACACAGGACTTGTATCGACACACAACAAGTTTCAACACAGTTAAAGTAAAGAAGTACTTGTGTCGACACAAAGGAGATGTGTCGACACTCAGCTAGTATCAACAACAAAAGAAGTTGTGTCGACATAAAGGAGATGTGTCGACACACACAGCAGAATTCAACTAAGTTTTAAAGAAGAAGTACTTGTGTCGACACACTCAATCAGTGTCGACACATTCAACAGAAGCAGTGTCGATAAGATGTTACAACAACAGAAGGAGTTGTGTCGACACCACCAAGGCTAGTGTCGACACTTAGTCCACTTGTGTCGACACTAAGTCTGTTTGTGTCGACACATAATGAAGAACAGTCTCGACACTGTTGGGTACATTGGAAAATATGTACCTGATTTGAAGAAGCCTCACCCTAATCAATGATATACATCAAAATGTATTTGATGTGTTTTGAGTTTATTTGTGCAGGTTAAGTATTTGCAGGGAAAGCTGAAAAGTTTCTAAGTCCATTTGTCGACACCCAGAAGAAAAGTGTCGACACTTAAGAAGACTTGTGTCGACACCTAGAGAAGCAGTGTCGACACTTGGAATAATTGTGTCGACACCAGGAATGCAGAGTCAACACCAGAAGGAAAGTGTCGACATATACAGGCTGTATCGACACACAATGAAGAAATGTCCAGAGAAGATGTGTCGACACTTAGAAGCAGTGTCGACACCCAGAGGAACTTTGTCGACATCAAAAGTGTCGACACTAGGAGGCTGTGTCGACACTTAGCAAAACATCAACAAAGTCCAAGTACAAGTGTCGACACAAAGGAGTTGTGTCGACACTCAGCAAATTTCAACAGAGTCTAAGTACAAGTGTCGACATAATGAAGAATGTGTCGACACACAGCAAAAGTCTCAACACATGAAGAAAGTGTCGACACTCAACAAATTTCAAAGTCCAAGTACAAGTGTCGACACAAAGGAGCTGTGTCGACACTCAGCCGAAGTCTCAACACATGAAGAAAGTGTTGACACAAAGGAGCTGTGTCGACACTCAACAAAAGTATCAATACAGAAGGCATGTGTCGACACCAAAAAGATGTGTCGACACTTAGCAAGTATCAACACAAGAAGATGTGTCGACACAAAGGAGTTGTGTCGACACTTACAAGAAATCAATTAAGTATCAAAGAAGAAGGACTTGTGTCGACACACAGGATCAGTGTCGACACATGTTGAAGAAGCTGTGTCGAGAAGTAATTTCTATAACACAAGGAGTTGTGGTGACACCATGAAGGCTAGTGTCAACACTTAGTCAGCTTGTGTCGACACTTAGTCTATCAATGTCAAAACTTAAAGACTGACTGTCTCGACACTTTCAGACAGTTACAGAAAATTCAAGAAGTGACTGGATGACTTGACAGCTGCCATTCCAGCCGGTCTACTGTAACTGTCAGAGCTGTCAGAAAGTTGTTAGGAACCGGACCAGCCCGTCACCATGAAGAAAGTCTATATAAAGGCTTATACCTTCAACAGATGACAAGAGTTGGGAAGCAATTCATTGAAGAACAATACAACTGGAAGAAGACCTTCAAGTGAAGATCTAAGAAGTTGGAGAGAGAGAGCTCCTTCCAAGAAGACAGCTGTTGAACCAGGTTGTGAAGAAACGTTTCAGATTGAGATCTGATTCTTAAGTCAGCAGTGATTGAAGTTCATATGCATAGAGACTCAACCCTACTGTGTTCTAAATTCAAGAAGTTTTGAATGAAGTCAAGAGAGGTTGATCTCAGCAAAGTTCTTCCAAGAACTCATCAAGAAACCAGACAACTCTTCTCTTTCAATCAGAGTTGTTGGTATATACTTTGTAATTTTAATTTCTTATAGGATCCTAAGGGATCTGAGTTGTAAGCCTGAAATTATAAAGGCTGAGTGGTAGGACATGTGTGCCTGAGTGTAGGAGATACTTTTCTCTGAGTGTAGGCCTTGTTGTGGGCTGAGTGTAGCCCCAGGTGAAGGCTGAGTGTAGGTCTTTGTGAAGACTGAGTGGTAAGGCTTTTGTGTCTGAGTTGTAGGAGTGGGATCACTCTAAGCTGTAGGAACCTATTTGGGGTTCTGAGTGTAAGATCTGAGGATCTGAGGAGTAGTGGAGAAGTTGGGCCGAATCTAGTACACTACTAGATAGGCGAAGGGGAAAGTGGATATACCCAGAGCTTGGGGAACCACTATAAAATATGTGTGTTCTCTGTGTGTGCTTTATTCTGTGATTGTTGTGTTGTATTGCTGTGAAGAATTGTTTATATTTCTATGATTCTGCCTAAAAGTTTAAAAAGATTAAGGTCACCTATTCACCCCCCCCCCCCTCTAGGTCTTTAGGTATAATTTCTTTCAAGTGGTATCAGAGCCAGGTTACTCAAAATGGACATAACAGTCTGAGTAAAAGATCCTGTAGGCAGACTCAGCATAATCAAGAAAATCAAGAAAATGAGTTCAACAGAGAATCACAAAGAACTAGGATCCATGAAGTTGCCAATCTGCAGAAAGGAGATCTTTGGAATTTGGAAAGAAAGGGTTAGACTGTTTATGGAAGCCTCTGACCCCAAAATTTATATTACTGTTAAAGAAGTGTCATATGTGCCAATGAAAGTATCTGTGTTGGATGCAAATCAGAGAACTCCAAAAGACTATTCTGAAATGACCAAGGATGAGATTATTCTGGCCACTATGGACAAGAGGGCCCAGAATATTATAGTAAGTGCAATAGATGATGTAACATTTCAGAATTTGATTCACTATAAAACTTCTAAAGAAATGTGGGACACACTGATAGTGTACATGGAGGGTTCAGAAGAAGTTAGACAGGACAGGAAGTCTTTATTGAATCAAGAATATGAGAGCTTCAGACAAGGAAGGTCTGATAGTATGACTGAGTGCTACAAGAAATTCTATAAGATAGTTAATGAGTTAATGTCCTATGAAAGAGAATTCAGCAATTATGAGCTGAATGATAAGTTCTTGAGATCCCTAACTAAAGACTGGGATACTAAGATTTGTGCCATAAGGGAAATGGACAAATTAGCAGACATTCCTCCTCCAACATTGTTTGGAAAACTGTTATCATATGAGATGCAGTTAATGGTAAGGAAGGAGGAAGAGAAGACTACCAGAGTTGAGCATAAAGAAAGAGCTGTGGCATTCAAGACAGAAGCCACTAGGAAATATAAATGTAAGTCTCCATCTCCACCTCCAAAAGTTGCTGAGACTGAGACAGATGAGTCAGAAAGCAAGAATTCTGAAAGCAGTGAGAGTGATGAAGATTTTGCAGCTTTCACTAGACATTTTCAGAAGTTTCTTAAGAAGAAACAGTGGAGGTCTAAGCATCCACTTCACAGAAGTCATCAAAGAATGAAAGAAGAAAGTCCAGGCAAAGTAAAACTACATCCTCAAAGATAGTTTGCTATTGTTGTAACAAACATGGACATGTTGTTGCTGACTGTCCAGAGAAGAGGAAAGAGTCAACTGATAAGAAGAAGACTCAAATCAAGGGCAAAAAGGAAAGGTTCTTTTTTACTAAGAAGGACAAAAGTCTGTCTGATATGTCATCTTCAGAATCAAATTCAGAAGCTGAAGCTTACATTGGACTGTTTGCTGAAGAAAAGGAAGATGAGTTCATACAATTAATGAACTCAATATATGAGCATGAGGACAATCAGTGCCAGAGTCTAACGGCCTTATCAGAAGGAGATAAAATCCAGGATCAGCCTGGACCAAGTTAGGTACAAAATTGTTCTGATAGTTCAATTTCTTGTACTGAGTCAGATTCAGATACATCAGCATCAAGTGATGTTAGTGAATCTGAATCTGAAGGAGACATTCACCAGTTGATTGATGAATATAGAGTAGTGTTGCAAGCTTTGAAGAAAAGCAAATCCTTGGCCAAGAGTCAGGCCAAGGAGATTGCTAATCTCAAAGTGGCTGCAACAGATTTTGATAAGTTGCTTGATCAGAAACTAAATGAAATAGCCAGGCTGAAGAACATTACTGTTATTCAGATGGGGACTATAACATTTAAAAATGATCAAATCAGAAATCTGGAGATTAGTCTTCAGAAAGAGAGAGATATAGTAGCAAGGTTTTCTAAACCAAAGTCTGTTCTACCTTTGATAGATGAGTTCATTTCACAAAAGGGTAAAACTGGATTGGGATTTACTAAACCTGCCAGGACTGTATAATCCAAGTCTTAGGGCAAAGCCTCAGTACTCAACAAGCCTATTGTAGATAAAACAACCAGGGTTGTACCTAAGCAAAGGTACAACAGATTTGAGTGCTGGTGTTGTGGCAAGATAGGCCACTTTGTCATAGACTGTTGGCACAATTCAAGTGCCAAAGTGAGTATCAATCTGCCTGCTAGAAAAGCTACAGGTAGTTTTGTTAAGAGGCAAACTAACCAGCACCAAGGACCCAAGAATTCTTTGGGTTCTAAGGTTAACTAATCTGTTTTGCAGGTAAGTCCAAGTGGCCATGCCCCAATATGGTACTTGGACAGTGGATGTTCCAGGCACATGACTGGAACTAGGGGATTGCTAAAGGACTATACACCAATCAAGGATGGTCCTAAAGTCACCTTTGGTGGTTCTGAAAAAGGAATCATCAAAGGCTTTGGTAACATTTCTAGCAACCTTATTACAATTACTCAAGTGGCTTATGTTAAAGGTTTGAAACACAACCTCGTTAGTATAAGTCAGCTGAGTGATTTAGGATATGACATCTCATTTGTCAAAAATGGTTGTCATATCAGGAAGTCAAATGATCAAAAGATCATTCTGACAGGTTATAGGAAGAGAAATGTCTATTGTCTAGACATTATGTGTGAGAACAATATTTCTCCTGTGTGTCTTGTAGCTGATGAGAAAGTCTCTCATTGTGTCAAATGGCACAAGAGGCTAGCACATCTTAACTATAAGATAATTGGTCAACTCTTTAGCAAAGAGTTAGTGAGGAATGGTACTCAGGTTAAGTGTATTAAAGATGGGATATGTTCAGCTTGTCAAAATGGCAAGCAGACTAGATCCACCTTTAATAGCATTGAGAACAAAGATGATGTGAGGTGCTTATACCTCTTACATATGGATCTCTTTGGTCCTATGCCAGTTCACAGCCTAGGTAGGAAGGTCTACACATTTGTGGTTGTAGATGACTACTCAAGGTTTTCCTGGGTGTTCTTCCTTAGACAGAAATCTGAAACTCCTAGTATCTTTTATAGTTTTGTCAAACAAATTCAGAATGAGTTAGACAGTACAGTGGTCAAAATAAGAAGTGACCATGGTACTGAATTCCAATCTGACAGTATGACAAAGCTATGTGAAGAGTTTGGGATATTTCAGGAATTTTCTTCACCAAGAACACCTCAGCAAAATGGTATTGGTGAAAGGAAAAAATAGAACCTTGATTGAGGCTGGTAGAACCCTATTAAGTGACACATCTCTCCCTGAATATTTCTGGGCTGAGGCAGTTAATACTGCATGTCATGTGATTAATAGGGCTACTATCACCAAAAGTCACAATAAGACCTATGAGATTGTGAAAGGCAGAAAACCAAATCTATCCTATTTCATGATCTTTGGTTGTAAATGTTATATACTTAACAATGGAAAGTCTTACTTAACCAAGTTTGCTGCCAAATCCCAAGAGGGGATCTTTGTTGGGTACAGCAATAATAGTAAGGCTTATAGGGTCTACAACTTGACTACTCAAGTTGTAAAAGAGTAAGTACATGTAGTGTTTGATGAAGCTAGACTCATTAACAATGAATTGTCTAGAAGTATTTGCAGCTCCACAGGTGTAACTGAGATGATGGACAAGCTTACTATTGAAGAAGGATCTACTACAAGTCAGCAAGTGGATGATAGTGGCTGTTGTCCAGGGGGAGTACTAGATGCACCTGATGCAGAAGAAGACCAAGGGGTGCAGCAAGTTGAAGAAGCTGAAGGAGTACAACCTGAAGACAGGCTGTCTCCAGCTAATAGACATCTAAAAGATCATCCTGCCAATCAAATTATTGGTGATCTCAGACAAGAGGTACAAACAAGGAGCAGAAATCTAAGTTCAGTACTCTACTCCAGTTTTCTATCCCAAGTAGAGCCAAAGAAATTTGAAGAAGCCATCCTAGACCCTCATTGGATTGAGGCAATGCAAGAGGAGCTAAATCAGTTCAAAAGATGCAAAGTCTGGGAGCTTGTTCCTAAACCAAAAGACCACAACATAATTGGAAATAAGTGGATCTTTAGGAACAAGATGGATGAACATGGAGTTATTATAAAGAACAAAGCAAGACTGGTTGCAAAAGGATATAGACAGGAAGAAGGTATTGACTTTGATCAAACTTTTGCTCCAGTAGCCAGACTGGAAGCTATAAGGATGTTCCTGGCTTATGCAACCTATCAAGGGTTTAAAGTATACCAAATGGATGTTAAGTCAGCCTTTCTGAATAGAAATCTGAAGGAAGAAGTTTATGTGGAACAGCCATCAGGTTTTGTTGATTCAACTAAATCTAATTATGTTTATAGACTTAGGAAGGCTTTGTATGTGTTAAAACAAGCCCCTAGGGCTTGGTATAAAAACATGTCTAGTTTCCTCATTGAGAATAAATTCACAAGGGGGAAAATAGAAAAGACTTTATTCCTTAGGGAATCCAGAGGCAAGATCATTCTAGTCCAAATATATGTAGATGACATCATATTTGGGTCTACTGAAAGTAGCCTTTGCAAAAAGTTTGCAAAACTAATGCATGGACAATTTGAAATGAGCAGTATGGGGGAACTTAAGTTCTTTTTGGGTCTCCAAGTTAGACAGACTGAGGATGGTTTATCCATATGCCAGACTAAGTTCACCCTAGAATTGATTAGGAAATATGGTATGGAATCAACCACTACCATGAAAACTCCTATGGGGTCAAGTATGTCTCTTAGCAAAGATGATGCAGGGAAACCTGTAGATGAGACTTTGTATAGAGGGATAGTTGGCTCCCTATTGTATTTGACTGCAAGTAGACCAGATATCATGTATGCTACATGTGTCTGTGCTAGGTACCAAGCATGCCCTAAAGAATCTCATTTGACAGCAGTCAAAAGAATTCTGAGATATCTTAAGGGCACTCCTTATCTAGGACTTTGGTACCCTAGGAATGGAGACTTTGAACTGACAGGTTATTCAGATGCAGATTTTGCAGGCTGCAAGGAAGATAGGAAAAGTACAACAGGTACCTGTCAATTCCTAGGTGGAAGGCTGATATCATGGAGTAGCAAGAAACAAATAAGTGTGGCTATCTCCACAGCAGAATCAGAGTATGTTGTTGCAGGAAGTTGTTGTGCTCAACTTCTATGGATTCAACATCAGCTAGAAGATTATGGTATTCAAGTAAGTAGAACACCCTTATTTTGTGATTCTACTAGTGTTATTTCTATTGCAAACAATCTTGTCTCCCATAGTAGGACTAAGCACATAGAAATAAAATATCATTTTCTAAGAGAACATGTGGAAAAAGGAGATATTTCACTAGAGTATGTTAATACAGATAATCAGCTAGCTGACATGTATACTAAGCCTTTAGATGAAACCAAATTCAATAAATTCAAAATTGAATTAGGGATGTTAAACTTAGAATAGTTTACAAAATTGGCTAAGTAAAAAGGTGTCGACACACAGAGTTGTATGTGTCGATACATAGAAGTGGTGTCGACACTTCAGAGAAAAGCTGTCGACACATCTAGGAAGTCGGTGTCGACACTTCAGAGAATTAGTGTCGACACATGCAGTGTAGGTGTCGACACATCCAAGGTGGTGTCGACACTTAGACTTTATACAGAATTAGTCTAGTAAAGTCTCGACTAAGTGTCGAGCTAAGTGGTGTCGACACATAAACAAGTGTCGACACATATATTCTATCTACTATACTTGTGTCGACACATAGTTGTCGAGACATTATAAGTCAGTGTCGACACTTTTCAACAGTGTCGACACAATTTAAGTATTTTGACGCGCCCTTTCATCTTCGATTCTAGAAATGTATAAATAGGTTTTCGCCATTGTTTGTCGAGACGCTCACCAAAGTTTCGAGACCAAACTTGTGTGTCGACACCTCTCTTCTCTAAATTCAAATTTCTTCAAACCCTAATGGCGCCCAAGCTAGAAGAGAATGTGAATGAAGGATATGAACTCGTGCGACACGCATTTGATGACGCGGAACCCGAGATCAAAGGCGTGAAAACCCTAATCGCAGAGACTAGATTAGAATTTCTTGTTTCAGAACCGATCAAGATCTGGAAGAAGGAGGTCCTGGAATTTCTGAATGGAGCAACACTAGATGAATCAGGACTCAAGATAAAGTCAAGAGTTCATGGGGCAAAGGTGAAGGTCTCTCCTAAGAGTTTGAGAAAGGTACTTCAACTACCAAGGACTAAGGAAGAAGAAGATGTTTTTGCTTCTAAGACTAGAGAAGCTTTGACATGGTGTGGACTGGACTCCAACATGAAAATAGGATCTGTATTCAACAGAAAAGGAATGAACATGCAAGGCAAGTTCTTATCTGAGATAGTGGACAAGGTCATACTGAGCAAGCCTGGTGGGCATGACAGAATTTCAGCTTACATGTTCAGTCTCATGACCAGGATTATCTTCAAACTAGAAACTGATTGGTCTACAGTTGTGTTTGAGAAGATAAAAGAGAGTATGAAGAAGCCTAATCTGGGTAGAATACTAAGTCTTTACCTAGCTAGTAGTATACCAGAAGTGATGAATCAAGCAGCTGGATCTAAGATTAACCACATGAGGAGAATGGATTTGAGAATCTTCTCTAGGTGGGATAGAGTGTTAACCAAAGAGATGCCAACTCCAGAGAAGGAAACACCCCAGAAAAAGAAGAAGAAGACAGCCCCTTTGGCTCAAGAATCCTAAAGCAGCTCTGAAGAGCAAGTTGTTTTTACTCCTGATGAGGAAGAAACTGGAAATACTGGACAATCTCCAACAGGACAAGAAGATGCACCAAGGTAGGGGGAGCTACCACCAGCAAGCCCAATTCACCTGGATCCACTCCATGGGGAGCCTCTACTGGTCGATGAGCCAACTCCACTAGAGAGTGAACAAGCTACTCAGACCATACTTGAGGTAATAACTGAAATCAACCAATTAGATTTCTCTATTGAGAATGAAGTTATGACTAACACATTATCTGATGCTAATCAGCAACCTCAGATTCTTAGTTAACCCAAGATGTTATCATGGAGGACACATCTGTTGCTAATCCAGTGGTTGATGAGATAAGAGATTCTCCACCCCATCCTCAACAGGAATTTACTTTAGAAGAACTGTTCCCTGATCTTCTCCAAACAGATTTTGAGAAAGAGAAAGCTGTTGCTGAGGGGGAGAAGGTCAATGTTGAGGGGGAGCATGTGGAGATTGAAGTAGAAACTGTAAGACAAGAACCTGAAATGCAACAGCATGCTGAGAAGTTACCTAGGAAGGATTTACCTCCTTGCCCAAAGGAAAGAGTTGAAATAGCCAGCACATCTGCCTCAGAGGATGAAGAGGCTGCAAGAGCCAAGAAGAGGAAATTTCAAGTCTTCAAGAGGAGGAGCCAGACATATAAAAAGGCTTTGCAAATAATTGCACCACAGCCTGCCCCATCTACTGACAACAGTTCACTGATGGTGGCAATGCAGATTAAGCTGGATGAGCAAAGAAAAGCTCTGGAAAAGTACATAGATGAAGGCCATAAGTCACTACAATTTGATCCGACCCAAGACATCAAGTCAATCAGATATGAAGTGAATCAGAACAAGAAAGAGATGACTGACTGCTTCCATAAAGGAGGGAATGTAGTAGTCTATCTGGTCACTCATCAGGAAAAGATCAAAACACAAGTGGATGATATTGCACTAAAACAAGGCTATGTCCTGGAGAACCAGCTGAGAATGAATGATAATCTCACTGCTTCACATAATGCAATAGTGACTGAAATGAAGAATATAGCTACAGGTCAGACTACAGCAAGTGCTACTGCCAAGGCTGAATTTGACAAACAATTGCAAGAGAGCCTAACTACTGTTAAAACTACTATTGAAGACTCTCAGAAGGCAATTACTGACAAGCTTCAAAGATTAAAAACCTTCTATAAAGATGGAGTAAATTATCTGAATGCACAAATAAGGTTTCAAAAAGATGATCTGAGGGATCACATTGAGAGAGAAGTCATAAAGGGGGAGAGGGTGTTAGTCAAAGAAGGATCTGATCATGCAAAGTGGATTTCAAATTCCATCAGAGCCACCCTTGGATATCCTCCATTATGTAATGATGACAATGTTGTAGAGTCTGGTATTAATCCTGCATATCTTGGAGGGGAGCAAGCTGAAGTGGCTCAAGTAATATACCCTCCACTAGACTTTGATATGATACATCAAGATATACAGTCAATGTATAGCCCTCCTGAAGGAAAGCAAAATATAATCATAGAGAAAGTATTTCAGCCTGTGCCAGAGGCAATACTAAAAGAACAAGAAGCTTTGCTAAAAGAACAAGAGACTCAATTGTCTAAGAAAAGATTCAGAGAGCAAGCTGAACTTAGGCCTGACTTTGAACAATGGAGCCCCACTTCCAGGAATATCATTTTGACTGCTTGAAAAGCTGCTAAAGATAATATTCAGGATAGAGGCAAATGGTATTCTGATCTAGAGTGGAGGAAGCATGAGAACAAGCAAGAGGCTATTGTTCAATATAGAAGAAAGGCTAAGATGGGAAAGCTACCTCCTACTACACAGGAGCCTAGCAAGTACTTTCCAAAGCCTTATCATTACTTTGAAAGGCAAAAGATCAAGGCTGAAGAATTGAAAAAGAAGGATCTTAAAGGAAAGAAGCCTGCTGCTGAAGATGCTGAAGCCCCAGTCCAAGCAAAGATACAATCAGGAAAGGGCGTTGTGATCAAGGAGCCTGAGCAGCAATAGGATAGAATTTTTCTTAAGTTTACTATGTGTAATCAGTTGCATTCAACTTTCTGTAAACTTTTGAATAATGAATATGTTGAAGTTGTTAGAACAATGTGATATATGTTAAATATATCACATTAATGTTCTGAGATATTTGTGTATACATGTTTTGTTTATACATGTTTATGTACTTACCCTGTCATTTAATATGTTTTACATCATACTGTGAATTTGTTATGTATGGTGTATATCATTGACTAAGGATTATGACTTCTCCAAATAGGGGGAGATTGTTGGGTACATTGGAAAATATGTACCTGATTTGAAGAAGCCTCACCCTACTCAATGATATACATCAAAATGTATTTGATGTGTTTTGAGTTTAGTTGTGGAGGTTAAGTATTCGCAGGGAAAGCTGAAAAGTTTCTAAGTCCATGTGTCGACACCCAGAAGAAAAGTGTCGACACTTAAGAAGACTTGTGTCGACACTTAGAGAAGCAGTGTCGACACTTGGAATAATTGTGTCGACACCAGGAATGCAGAGTCGACACCAGAAGGAAAGTGTCGACACATACAGGCTGTGTCGACACGCAATGAAGAAATGTCCAGAGAAGATGTGTCGACACTTAGAAGCAGTGTCGACACCCAGAGGAACTTTGTCGACATCAAAAGTGTCGACACTAGGAGGCTGTGTCGACACTCAGCAAAACATCAACAAAGTCCAAGTACAAGTGTCGACACAAAGGAGCTGTGTCGACACTCAGCAAATTTCAACAGAGTCTAAGTACAAGTGTCGACATAATGAAGAATGTGTCGACACACAGTAAAAGTCTCAACACATGAAGAAAGTGTTGACACTAGGAGGCTGTGTCGACACTCAGCAAATTTCAAAGTCCAAGTACAAGTTTCGACACAAAGGAGCTGTGTCGACACTCAGCCGAAGTCTTAACACATGAAGAAAGTGTCGACACAAAGGAGCTGTGTCGACACTCAGCAAAAGTATCAATACAGAAGGCATGTGTCGACACCAAGAAGATGTGTCGACACTTAGCAAGTATCAACACAAGAAGATGTGTCGACACAAAGGAGTTGTGTCGACACTTACAAGAAATCAACTAAGTATCAAAGAAGAAGGACTTGTGTCGACACATAGGATCAGTGTCGACACATGTTGAAGAAGCTGTGTCGAGAAATAATTTCTACAACACAAGGAGTTATGTCGACACCATGAAGGCTAGTGTCGACACTTAGTCAACTTGTGTCGACACTTAGTCTATCAGTGTCGACACTTAAAGACTGACTGTCTCGACACTTTCAGACAGTTACAGAAAATTCAAGAAGTGACTGGATGACTTGACAGCTGCCATTCCAGCCGGTCTACTACAACTGTCAGAGCTGTCAGAAAGTTGTTAGGAACCGGACCAGCCCGTCACCATGAAGAAAGTCTATATAAAGGCTTATACCTTCAACAGATGACAAGAGTTGGGAAGCAATTCATTGAAGAACAATACAACTAGAAGAAGACCTTCAAGTGAAGATCTAAGAAGTTGGAGAGAGAGAGCTTCTTCCAAGAAGATAACTGTTGAACCAGGCTGTGAAGAAAAGTTTCAGATTGAGATCTGATTTTAAGTCAGCAGTGATTGAAGATCATCTGCATAGAGACTCAACCCTACTGTGTTCTAAATTCAAGAAGCTTTGAAGGAAGCCAAGGGAGGTTGATCTCAGCAACGTTCTTCCAAGAACTCATCAAGAAACCAGACAACTCTTCTCTTTCAATCAGAGTTGTTGGTATATACTTTGTAATTTTAATTTCTTGTAGGATCCTAAGGGATCTGAGTTGTAAGCCTGAAATTATAAAGGCTGAGTGGTAGGGCCTGTGTGCCTGAGTGTAGGAGATACTTTTCTCTGAGTGTAGGCCTTATTGTGGGCTGAGTGTAGGCCTTGGTGAAGGCTGAGTGTAGGTCTTTGTGAAGACTGAGTGGTAAGGCTTTTGTGCCTGAGTTGTAGGAGTGGGATCACTCTGAGCTGTAGGAACCTATTTGGGATTCTGAGCGTAAGATCTGAGGATCTGAGGAATAGTGGAGAAGTTGGGCCGAATCTAGTACACTACTAGATAGGCGGAGGGGGAAAGTGGATGTACCCAGACCTTGGGGAACCATAATAAAATCTGTGTGTTCTCTGTGTGTGCTTTATTCTGTGATTGTTGTGTTGTATTGCTGTGAAGAATTATTTATAATTCTGTGATTCTGCCTAAAAGTTTAAAAAGATTAAGGTCACATTTTCACCCCCCCCCCCTCTAGGTGTTTAGGTACAATTTCTTTCAGACACTTTCAGACAGAGACAGTGATTTCAAGAAGTGACTGGATGACTTGACAGCTGTCATTTCAACCGGTCAACTGCATCTGTCAAAGCTGTCAGAAGGATATTAGAAACCGGATCAGCCGGTTACCATGGAGGAAGACTATATAAAGGCTTTCTCCTTCAATAGAAAGTGGAAGATTTTCAGACGACTAAGAAGATCAATACAGATCCAGAGAAAACTATAAATCAGTATTTTGAAGAAACTGCAGATTTACTTTGAGAGAGAGAACTCCAGTAATTGAAGTCAAGAAAGAGACTTGTTTAATCAAATCTCTTAAGAAGCAGGTTCTGAACTAGACTACAAAGAAGGATCCAGATTTAATTCTTCATCTTAAGAAGGGAGTTGCCAGCCGGACTACTTCAAGAAGATCAACTTTTACTGAGTTCAGACTCAAGAAGCCTTGAAGAAAGCAAAGACAAAGTTGATCTCAGAAATCAGTTCTATCAAGAACTGATCAAGAAGGTTGCCCTCTTCATTCTCTCAATCAGAGTGGTAACATAAAAACTCTTTATTATCTTTTTGTAGGATCCTAAGGGATCTGAGTTGTAAGCCTAAACTTATAAAGGTTGAGGTAGGGCTTTTGAGCCTGAGTGTAGGAGAATCTATTCTCTGAGTGTAGGTCTTGTTGAAGACTGAGTGGTAGGGATTTGTGCCTGAGTTGTAGGAGACTGTGTTCTCTGAGTGTAGGCCTTGGTAAAGGCTGAGGTAGGGCAGTTTGCCTGAGTTGTAGGAGTGGGGACACTCTGAGTTGTAGGAACCTGTTTGGGGTTCTGAGTTGTTGTAAGATCTGAGGATCTGAGGAGAAGTGCAGAAGTTAGGCCGAATCTAGTACACTGCTAGATAGGCGAAGGGGGAAAGTGGATGTACCCAGACCTTGGAGAACCACTATAAATACTTTGTGCACTCTGTGAATGATTGTTTTTGTGTTTGCTGTGATGATAGCTGTACAATTTACATTTGCTGCTTAGATTATACAACAAATTTTCTGTCTTTAAAGTAAAAAAGAAAAAGTAGACCTATTCACCCCCCTCTAGGTAGTTAGGCACTATTTCTTTCAATCTGGCTAAGTCTTTGCGGACTCAGCGGACGGAGGTTTTGCTAGCGCGTGGGCTGGGGTGGTGATTCTATCCACTAGGGTGGTGACCTTACTCCTCACATCGCCTATAAATAGAACCCCCCGGCACGTCTACAATAACGGAGTGAACAGTAAGTTGGGCTTAGGCAAGTGTTGCGGTCTGCGGTTTTCTGTCCGCATAGATTGAGTAGTGCTGACGGTGTTTTGTGTGCAGGTCGCGCGGTTAGCTTCAAGGAGCCAGGAGTTGGGCATTGAAGTGTGCGGTCTCTGCAGTATCAGCTGGTCGCTTCTGCGGCTTGTCAGATTTCTACTTCAGCTTGTTCAAGTTCCAATAACCTGTCCGCCGGTCTCAGGCGGGTAGGCGGTCTGTTCCTTTGTTCTTCAGCAGGAAGCGAATAACGGTGTGTCCACGCGACCTCGCGGTCTCGGCGGACTCCGTGTGCTTTTTGGCTTGTAGCAGTTGCAGCTTGGGAGGCTTGGGCGGCTTGGGCGACCTTGGCGGACGAGGTAATCTCGGCGGTCTCCAGTGCTGTCCGCCCGACTTATGTTGTTTTTTCTGTTCGTAGCTTGTGTACTAGCGAAATCATGTCTCGTAACGTATACCTCGCCTTGTGAAGAAGTGTTAATGAATAAAAGACCTGCTTGTGCTTCCATTTATGGTTGGTGTTAAACTTGCTCCTTGGGTTTCCGCATGATCAAAGTGTGAACTGGGTAGTTCTGAGAATATTAATTTGGCTTTAGGCTACCTTGCTGACCACTTTGAGAAAATTCAACATGGTATCAGAGGGAGGTTCAGTTGCTTGAGCGGTGTTCAACCAGTGTTGTTGCTCTGTGCTTGAGTGGTGATCAACTTGTGTTGGTGCTCTGTGCTTCTGGAAGTTTGCTTAACCAACAGTTGTTGCAATGGAAGGGAGTTATGCAAGAGGTCTTGGCATTGAACTCTTAACGCCGACTAACTTCAAGAAGTGAAAGTCGTGCATGAAGAGTTACCTTCTTGGTGAGGAGCTATGGGAGGTCGTCGGTGGTGATGAAAGACAGGAAGTGACTGCTGCTTTCGAAATTGCTGAGCAGGTGAGGCTTTGGAGAAAAACAAATGCTAAGGCGGAGTTTGTTCTCAAGAGAGCTGTTTCACCGGAGTTGTTTGATCACATCATTGGATGTGAATCAGCTCCTGATATTTGGACAACCATTGATGAGTTGTTCAATAGGAAGAATGTAGCAAGGCTACAATTCTTGGAGAATGAGTTGGCCAGGACAACTCAAGCAGACCTGACTATCTCTAAATACTTCTTGAAGATGAAGAGTTTGTGTGCAAAGATATCAGCGCTTGATCCTGATGAACCTATCAGGCCAAGTTGAAAAGACACATAATTCACGACTTGTGGAAGGAGTATGCTGCTTTTTTGACATCAGTTCAAGGCTGGGCTACTCAACCATCTTTTCTGGAGATTGAGAATCTGCTTGCTTCACAGGAAAGCTTGGCAAGGCAGATGGCTGGAGTCACTGTCTCTGAGGAAAGCAGTGAAGCACTCTTCACGGGCAAGAAGAAGAAGATATGGGAAGGGAAGAAGAAGCAAGTCGCTGCTGAGAATGAGCCTTCAACTTCTTATCAGGCAGAGAGGAGTATTGCTCCTAAGAAGGATTGGAAGAAGAACCTGAAGTGATACATATGTCATCAGCGAGGACACTTCAAGCGGGACTGCAAGGTTAAACTGCAACCTAGGCATGTTGCTGGCAAAGAAGAAGCTTGCTCTAAGAGTAAGAAAGCTGAATGGGGCGGAGCTTTCATGATGGGCCCTTGTGTCCGTGCCCTGTTCACTGTCGACTTCAATGATGATTGGATCGTGGACTCCAGGTGTGGTCATCACCTCACCGGAGACAAGTCAAAGTTCTCTTCTCTGCAAGCCTACTCAGGTAATGAAGTTATTATAACCGCTGATAATACTGTTTATGCAGTAGAGAAGGAGGGTGTTGTGGCGTTGGGTAGTGATAAGGGGCCACTCACATTAAGGAGTGTGTATCACGTACCGGGAATAAAGAAGAACATCTTCTCGGTGACCAACGCGGTCGACCCGGGTTATCACGTTCTGTTTGGGCCAACAGAAGTGAAGTTCCTTCGCAACGTATCAGCAGTTAAGGCTGATGTTGCTCATGTTGGGAGGAGAGTAAAGAACTTGTTTGTTCTTGCTACTAACTCTTATGTTGATCGGATGAGAGCAAACGATAGCGCGGTTATATGGCATGAAAGGCTGGGGCATGTAGGAATATAGAAGTTGAAAGCTATGGCAAACAAAAGCCATGTAAAAGGCTTGCCTAAGTTTTCTTCATTTGTTGACAGTCACATTTGCGCGGGATGTCAGTACGACAAGGCTCATCGCCTTCCGTTTGATAAATCACAAACGAGGAGCAAGAGACCATTGGAGTGCATACATGGAGACTTGATGGGACCAACTGTCACTGCAAGCCTTGGTGGGAGCAGATACATGCTTGTGATGATTGATGACTACTCAAGATACACTTGGGTATATTTCTTGAAGGAGAAGTCTGAAGCCTTCCGTTTGTTTGTGGAGTTCAAGAGTTGCTGGAGGGCCGGCTTGGCTTACGGATCAAGAAGCTTAGAATCAGACAACGGTGGTGAGTTTATCTCCTCCGAGTTTTCTAACTTCTGCAGGAAGCACGGGATCCAATGAGAGCTCACTTGTGCTCACACTCCACAACAAAATGGAGTAGCAGAGCGGAAGTTCTGTCATCTGATGGAGACTTGCAAATGCTGGCTTCATGCGAAAGACATTCCAAGGTCCTTTTGGGCGGAGGGGATGTCTTGTGCTTCTTATGTCATCAACCGGATGCCACTTAGCCCGATCAACATGAAGACTCCTTTTGAGTTGTTGCTGAAGGAGAAGCCTGGTGTGGAACACCTTCGGGTGTTTGGTTCAACTTGCTATGTGCATGTCCCGGACTGCTTCACGGACTAAGCTGGATGCAAAGGCAAGGAAGCTTGTCTTTGTTGGCTACGATGAGCGTAAGAAGGGATGGAAATGCATGGATCATGTGATGAAGAAGTTCGTTGTGTCAAGAGATGTTGTCTTTGACGAGCTGACGTCGTATGGAGGTGGCTCGGTTGAGCTAACCGGAAGCAAGGTTGATGAAGAACCGATGGTGGCTGCTGAAGGCCTGGAAGAGGAGCTTGATGTTTCACCAGCAGCTCCTGTTGCTTCAAATTCTGGTGCTGAGGCTTCTGGCTCAGGAAGCAGGGGGAGCATTGCTCAAAGCTTGCTTGAAGATGGTGCTGAGCCTGAAGGAGCAATAGAGGTAGTAAGCAAGGAGCAGACCCTTCGGAGATCGAAGAGGGTTATTAAGCCACCGGCTCGTTACTGTGATGGGAATGCAGTGAGCTTTGTCTCCTGCTTCTTTGCAGGTCCTCTGGATGAGCGAAAGCCTGCAAACATCAATGAGGCCACTGGAGTCAAGGAGTGGGATGATGCCATGAAGGAAGAGATTGCTGCTCTCAAGAAGAATGAAACCTGGGACCTTGTGCCTAAGGTTGATGACATTACTCCAGTGACTTGCAAGTGGGTGTATAAGTTGAAAAAGAAGGCTAATGGGAGCACTGATAGGTTCAAATCTCATCTGGTTGCTCGAGGATTCTCACATCAGTATGGAGAAGACTATGAGGAGACTTTTAGTCCGGTAGTAAAGATGACTTCAATTAGAGTGGTGATCGTCATGGCTGCTAACAAGGGATGGAGGATGTGACAGCTTGATGTGAAGAATGCTTTTCTTTACGGAGAGATTGACAAGGACATATTCATGGATCAACCACTTGGATTTGTTTTTGAAGATCATCCGGACTATGTCTGTAAGCTCAGGAAGGCTCTCTACGGGTTGAAGCAAGCTCCTAGAGCTAGGTATGGGAAGATAGAAGAGTATTTGCAATTCTGCGGGTATCTTGCTTCCAACTCGGATTCTAGCTTGTTCGTCAAGAATAAGGGGGAGCTTCAAGTCTTGGTCCTGCTGTATGTGGATGATATGATCATCACAGGGAATTCAGAGGAGGAAGTAGCAAGGCTCAGGGCTGAGCTTGCTATACGCTTCGATATGAAAGACTTAGGAGAGCTTCATCACTTTCTCGGTCTTGAAGTGGAGAGGAAGGAGTGTGGAATTCTCATTTGCCAGAAGGGTTATGCAGATCGCATTGTAAGTCGATTCGGCATGGGCGAAGGGAAGTGTTACTCTACTCCACTGGAACATGGGCTGAAGCTTCGACGAGATGAAGGAAGGATTCTTCCTGATTCCTTGGTGTTCAGAGCTCTTGTAGGGAGTTTGATCTACCTGACGATTACAAGGCCAGACATTGCTTATGCTGTTGGCCGAGTAAGTCGGTTTATGGCTGAACCAAGGAAGTCTCATCTAGTAGCGGCAAAGCACATTCTGAAGTATGTCAAGTCAACTTCTGATATGAGACTCCTCTATAGTAGGGATACAGACTTTGCTTTGCTTGGATACAAGGATGTTGACTATGGTGGTGACTCGGATGATCGGAGATCAACTTCGGGTTATGTTTTCACTTGTGGTTCAGCTGGTATTTCATGGTGTAGCAAGAAGCAGGATTCTGTGTCAGTGTCTATTACGGAAGCTGAGTATAAGGCTTCGACCTTGGCTGCTCGGGAAGCTATCTGGTTGCGGAGGCTTGTAGAGCATGTTCATGAAGAAGTGCAAGGGCCTACTTTACTCCGGGGTGACAATGAGAGTGCTCTCAAACTGTTAAACAATCCAATGTGTCACGCAAGGACCAAGCATATTGAGATCGCACACCACTTCATAAGGGAGAGGGTGTTAGAGGGATCTCTTCTGGTTGGGCATGTTCGGAGTGAAGATAATCTTGCTGACATCTTCACGAAGCCTCTGTCGAAGGGGCCTTTTCAGCGGTTACGTAGCTTGCTGGGCTTGATCACCACTTCTCACTTCAAGGGGGCGTGTTGAAATTTGTGAAGTGGAAGTGGGTGATGGGCAGGTCGGGAGGCCTGTGCGGACTGAGTCCGCGACTTGGGCGGATTGCTGACTGCGGCTTGGGTGGTAGCTGTCTTGATGGCTTGTGATTGAGCAGCCTGTGATCTGAGCGGCCTGTGCGGACTGAGTTTGCGACCTGGGCAGACTGCTGTCTGCGGAAAGGGTGTTGGCTGTCTTGGTGGCTTGGCTGATTTAGGAGTGGCCTGAGCGGACAGAGGTTTGCGGGCTGTAGGCAGTGCTCTGATCAGTGGCCTTGTGTTGCAAGCTTGTGTTAACCGGCGGATTGGTGTCCTGTCCGTGGGAGGCTTACGGACTGGCGTGTCTGCGGTGTCTGCTGTGGCGGACTGACCTTGGTGTTTGGCTGTGGCCCTTGCCGAACTCTGGTGGTACAGCAGGTGCTAACTACTGCGGAGGACTGCACGGACCGATGTCGGAGTCCGGCAGTTGGCCGCTTGTTTGGGCAGTTGTGCGAGGATTGCTTGTGGACTCTGCCTTAACTCTGGAGGAGTATTGGCAATCTGTTTTGGGTATTGGCGGACTGGGCCTTGTCCGCCGAGCTCGCACTTAGACTTTGGTGATTTACTAGACTTGGTCACATTCTATGACAAGTCCAGTGTGTCCGTAGTATCTGCCAAGTCCGCTATTGACCGGGCGTACTACCTTTGGTCGTGGACTTGTGGCGGATGGAGGCTTTGCTCTTGTGTTGTGCGTACCACCTCTTGCATATGCGGACTGTCACTGAAGGAGTTGTGGCTGTCCAAATGTTGATGTGTGCGGACTGTGCGGACTGTACCTTGTCTGTATAGTGTGGGATGTCTGGTGCAAGGCCGCCCAGTAGTGAACATCGGTGCCTTGCTCCTAGCGGTTGTCTTGGAATCCGGCTAAGTCTTTGCGGACTTAGCGGACGGAAGTTTTGCTAGCGTGGGGGCTGGGGTGGTGATTCTATCCACTAGGGTGGTGACCACACTCCTCACCTCGCCTATAAATAGACCCCCCGACAGTCTACAGTAACGGAGTGAACAGTAAGTTGGGCTTGGGCAAGTGTTGCGGTCTGTGGTTTTCTGTCCGCGCGGATTGAGTAGTGCTGACAGTGTTCTGTGTGCCGGTCGCGCGGCTAGCTTCAAGGAGCCAGGAGTTGGGCATTGAAGTGTGCGGTATCTGCGGTCTCAGCTGGTCGCTTCTGCAGCTTGTCAGATTTCTACTTCATCTTGTTCAAGTTCAATAACCTGTCCGCCGGTCTCAGGAGGGTAGGCGGTCTGTTCCTCTGTTCTTCAGCAGGCAGCTAATAACGGTGTGTCTGCGCGACCTCGCAGTCTCGGCGGACTCCGTGTGCTTTTCAGCTTGTAGCAGTTGCAGCTTGGGCGACCTTGGCGGACGAGGTGGTCTCGGCGGTCTCTAGTGCTGTCCGCCCGGCTTGTGTTGTTCTTTCTGTTTGTAGCTTGTGTACTAGCGAAATCATGTCTCGCTACGTATACCTCGCCTTGTAAAGAAGTGTGAATGAATAAAAGACCTGCTTGTGCTTCCATTTGTGGTCGGTGTTAAACTTGCTCCTTAGTTTTCCGCATGATCAAAGTGTGAATTGCGTAGTTCTGAGAATATTAATTTGGCTTTAGGCTACCTTGCTGACCACTTTGAGAAAATTCAACACAATTAACCAAACCCTCACTTACTATTCACTCAGTTACTGAAGATGTGCCGTTTATAACGCCCCCACTCGTCACATGGAATATAACGGTGGGTCCGGTCGAGGCCTCATGCCATATTTCACAGACAAGCGGCGGAATTACGTGTGGAAATCAAAATCTATTCGTGTCCTCAGTCAAAACATTCTAGCGGAGCATTTTATGTTGTATGAACTCAACACAGCAAATCTCCACTAATATACAAACTCCACATTTATATATCAAATCAGGAATGTATACAACACACACACCCATGGCCTTATGACCTTACAAGTTCCTCTTTACACAATTGTACAATTTCATACATCGGCACGCAGGTCGGCCACACATGAAATCCAACCACGCTTCGTACGGCCTTCAAGGGCCTTTATCAGCAAGCCTCCATTCCACTCAATTCATTTCAATTCAACGGCACCTGCAATTAGCCATCCACCGAAGAGCGGCAAACAAAGTAACGGTCAGCATTAGCTGACCAATTATAACGAGCCTACCCCTTACCCGGGGCAGTGGTTCCTTCCCTATATGCATTGCAATTATATTATCTATCAAACACAACATATGCGCTCAGGCACTACAAAATCACAAACGCCGGTCTCCACCAAACGCTTCGTGCACTCAGGGCACCTTACGGTGTACCGGTCTCCGGGGCAACACCATTGATTAGAGAATTAATCACTTGTTGGCTGGCCGGTCCTAGTCACCCCAACCCGCAGATTGGTTGCATTCCGTCGAAACCACTCAGAGGTGATAACCTCACGGCAAAATTGAGCATTAAGATCGACCCACCAATGTGGTGCAACAAGTAGGGTCTGCCACGCGTCCTCCCAAACATTGCCACAAATCGACCTCCCAAAACAACTAGGGTCAGGTTAGCCTTTCCTGTGCTCAATCCATTAGTAGCGCACCACTAGACGCGGGTCGGCATTCCATCCTGATTAGCCGCAGCTTTTTCGCTCTCCCAGAGCAATTAGCGCTCACACCACAAGGAGCCTACGCAAAGCATCCAAGATCCATCCATCCACACATCCATACATCCATACACAACAGCCATATGTACAAAACATACACAGTTAACAAATCCACAGAGTCTTCTCCGGTTTACCCATAATCATCAAAAATCCAAACTACCCGTCCAGATGGGCTTCACACATCATGCCTATGTCGTACTCCACACTTCCGGCTCTAGATGTAGACTCAACCAAGGAATCACTTCCGCTATCCACCTCTTGGTGGAGGATTCCATTCATATGCATAAAGAAAGGACTTCGATGTCCGAGAAGGAGATCGTTACCCTTGAAGATCGCTTTGGCGCCATGAAGTAGCCGGATGGAAATCACTGCCTCAGCTTTGCCTTCACGAATCCGATCTCGTATCTTGGCTCCGCACTCCACGGCTCCTCCAGCAGCTGGTTTCCTCTTCCTCCTTTCCTTCCCTTACCCTCTCTCTCTCTTTCTCTCTCTTTGAGAATGAGAATAAGAATAATATAAAAATGAAGGGATTTATCGTCATTTCTCGGCCTTTATCCACATGGAAGGGCCTGGACCATTGGATCCAGAACAAGGAAATGAACGGCTCGGATCTGCCCCAAAATAGGCTGAATACGGCCTGACACGCCCTCTGACACGCCCATGTCACAGGCCGTGTCACTTAAACGGCAGGTAACCAAATCAAATCTAACCAGTACACGGTCGTGTGACACGCCCGTGTCACACCCGACACGCCTGCGTCATGCTCAACATGCCCGTGTCTAGTAGCCATGTACTTCCCACAACCCAATCTTCACTTCACTTGAGCGGGACACGGCATGGGACACGTCCGTATCCCAGGCCGTGTTCCCCTGGACACACCCGTGTCCAGCAACACATATAGTCTTTACTGAAACCGCAAAGGACACACCCTGTGACAAGCCCGTGTCACAGGCCATGTACTCTGTACTTGACGATCGTCAACCGAAAGTCGTCTACCACACACCCAACTTCTCAACCCGAGCATGACATACCCTGGGACACGCCCGTGTCCCAGGCCGTGTCACCCAACCTGAAACCCAAAGTGGGCTTTGGGGTGTTACAATCCTCCCCTCCTTCAAAAAAATTTCATCCCGAAATTTGGTTCAACCACAACCAGCAACATACCCACTCTACGTCGCACCACCAGCAATCGATCACTCAAAGAAAGTGAGTCTGGTGAAAGCTCAGAGGCCGTAGCTTGTCTTGCCCCAAGGCATCGCACAAACCAAACAACACATGCAGCACATACATACATACCGATTTCTACCATATGTCCATTCCTTATATATCCATGCATCATCTATGTACACCCATATATCCAAACATCGTATGTTATCCACTTTGATCGAGCGATCACCGAAATAAAAGAAGGTGTACGCAAACATCTAATTCTTTATTTGATCACCAGACAAAATAAAATGGACACCAACAGCACATCATTTGATCACATAGTTCACTCGTTCACGCTTATTGCTGCCCACCAGCATCATTTTGCAAATATCGCTTCATAGCTTCTTGGAGTGCCAAATTAAACACACGAGGATGAACATAACCAATTGAACTTTGCGGCTCTTGCACTTCTAAATTATGCAGTCGAGGTTGCGTCCGGGATGTAGATGACTCAGCCACTGTTTTACCCTTTTCTTCATATGACGCACCTATATTTTTCTCACCCCTTGGAGCGTCACTCAAACAATTGTTGGCTAAATGTCCTTGCTTGCCACATCGAAAATATGTACGTGTCTCCACACATCCTTGTCCATCAGCTGCTCCTGAAGAAATAGTAGGCGGCGTCGGTTCAGCTGGCCTGAACTTTTTCTTATCTCGTTTCCTAAACTCCGACTGTTCCGAATGCAGAACTTTGAATTCTGGCTTTTCCACCGCCATGCTCTTCTTCTCTTATACTCATGTTAAATCTTTTTCCAGCGTCCGGGCTGTATCTACCAGCGCTTGAAAGCCTTGGTTCACCGAACTCGAGAGTGCCAACCTCAACTCGTTACGTAATCCCTCGTAAACTCACGCAGGTAAGAATAACAATATTATAAGCATACATACCATTTCGGTTACTTGTTGAATTACTATTGTGGCTGAATCCTGGAGGGAAACTGAGGATGAATCAACATCTTCCAGCTCCAGTGAAGATGAGAAAGAATCAAGGGCTAAGGAGGTTTGCCTCATGGCAATTGATGCTTCCAGGAGTAATTCAGAAGAAGAGGAATCAGACAATGAAGAAGCTTCTGATTCAGAAGCTGATAAGGTACTATCTTCTTTTGATTACACTTCAGATTCTTTTAAAATTGAATTTAAATCAATATGTATGGACTTAATAAATTTAGAAAAAAAAGATTAAAACCCTTAGGGAAAAATTAAGAAATTTAGAAAACATCAACTCTGAAAATAATAGGTTAAAAGATGAATTATGCTTAGCTAATGAGCAAATAACATTGTTAAAAACTGAGTTTTGTGAAGCTAAACAACTTGAGGAAACTCTTAATGGGAGAAGCCTCAAGCTGATGCACATCACAAGCACTATGAATGCCATACTTAGTGGCAAGCTAGGCTTGGGTGCTTCATCAGGTTTGCCCCCATTCACAGGAAGAACATCTTAACAACCCCCATAAAATTTTTCACTGTTAAGGGAAAAGAAAAAGTAATTAATAAACAAACAACATGAAATGTTTCTAAATTAATAGGTCAGAAAACCAACAACCAGAAAACCATAGGTAACACGGTTCAGCAGAATTCGTCGAACTTAGATCGACGAAATCTAGCCAGTTCGTCGAACCCAGATCGACGAACTCTGACCACAAACTATAGTTATAGTTATTCGTCTAACTGCGATCGACAAACGTTGTATGGTTCGTCGAGCAGAGGTTGACGAACAAGGGGCATAGAAAATGAATATATTCATTCTCTTGGCAGAGATCGACGACCTCAATCCTATTCGTCGAACTCTGGTCGACGAACTCACAGAAATTCGTACAACCCAGAAAGACTTAACCAAAACTTTAATTATAACAGAAACTTAAATAATTCCAGGAAAGCTTTTAATCCACTAGCTGATTAGGTCATACCACCTAGGAGATATTACCCTCTAGGATATAAATCCCAACCAGAATATTATGTTGTTTCCAGCTTTTCATACCAGGAAAACAAAGGACCCAAGGTAACCTGGGTCAAGAACATTTAACTGTTTTCCATTACAGGTGAAGAGTTGTCCAAGTGTGAATCAGACCTGGTACCTGGACAGTGGTTTCTCCAAACATATGACAGACAGCAAGGACAATCTAACTAATTATAAGTCCAAGCCAGGACCAAAGGTCATCTTTGGTGATTCCAAATGTGGCCAGTCAAAAGGTTTTGGAGAAGTGAAGATTAGAGTTGTCACATTCAAGAAAGTGACATATGTCAGAGGACTGAAGCATAACCTCATCTCCATAAGTCAATTATGTGATGAAGGTTATCATGTACATTTTAGTTCATCTTCATGTATTATCTCTAATAAAGAAAACCAAATAGTTTTAATTGGGAATAGACAAGGCAATATATATTTAGTTGATTTCTTATCTTCCAATTCTGATATCTGTTTACTTAACTTAATTAGTAACCAGAATGATTTATGGCATAAAAGACTAGGTCATGTAAATCTGAAAAACATTGCTAGGCTATCAAAAGACAACCTTGTTAGAGGTTTACCTTCTGGTCCCTACAAGAAGGAAGGTCTCTGCAGGGATTGTCAATTAGGCAAGCAAACTAAATCTAGTTTCAAATCCATTAATAAAAGTGATTTAACTAGGATTTTGTATTTGCTACACATGGATCTATTTGGACTCATTGCTGTACAAAGCCTAGGAGGGAAATCCTACACTTTGGTTATTATAGATGACTTCTCCTGGTTCACTTGGGTATCCTTTCTGAGATCTAAGTCAGATACCTTCAAGGTTCTTACATATTTTCTCAGGACCATACAGATTGAGTTTTCTACTCATGTTGCATTGATCAGAAGTGATCTTGACACAGAGTTTGAGTCTCTTCTTATGCATGAGTTCTGTGAGAAGGAAGGTATCAGGCATTGCTTCTCAGCTCCTAAAACTCCTCAACAAAATGGGGTAGCTGAAAGTAAAAATAGGACACTCATTGAAGCTGCAGGTACATTACTTGTAGATGCTTACACGCCACTATTCTTTTGGGCAGAGGCTGTGAACACTACAAACTATGTCCTGAACAGAAGCCTGATACATAAGCTAAAGAATAGGACTCCCTATGAATTACTAAAAGGGAAGAAACATAAAATAAACTATTTTAAATTCTTTGGTTGTATATGTTATATTCACACAAACAACAAAAGATATATTAGAAAGTTTGAGGCAAAGGTTGAAGAGGGAATTTTTCTAGGATATTCCCAAGTAAGCAAAGCCTATAGGGTTTATAACAAATCAACCTTAAAAATTGTGGAGTCTATCCATGTTACTTTTGATGAAGCTAAAATGTCTTGCAAGGAGAAAAAAATTTATACCAGTAACAACTTGTAGGTACATCACTTGTGTGAGAGTTTGGATGGACTAAACCTTACCCAAGAGATTCCAAACCATCCTTCTTCACAAGTCATTGAAGAAAGTGAAGATGAAGGCATTAAAGGGAGTGATATTCCCCCAACAACAAACATAATTCCACAGGAGGAATTAATTCCAAATGTTATTGCAGAACCAACTCCACCAGCTGATCTTGTCACACTTAGGGATCACCCCAGATCTCAAGTTATTGGAGACATATCAGTAGGTGTACAAACAAGGAATTAACTCAATCAAGATGTGATGCATGCCTATTTTATCTCTCATATTGAACCTCTATCCATCCATGATGCAGAGCAAGATCCTCACTGGATTATTGCAATGCAGGATGAATTAAATCAGTTTGAGAGATGTAGAGTTTGAGATTTGGTTCCAAGGCCTTAAGACTACCCAGTCATTGGAACCAAATGGGTCTACAGAAACAAGCTGGATGCACAAGGAGTAATAGTGAGGAATAAAGCCAGACTTATTGCACAAGGATATAGGCAAGAAGAAGGAATAGATTATGACCAGATATTTGCACCTGTTGCAAGGTTGGAAGCAATCAGAATATGCCTTGCCTATGCAGCTTACAAGAGATTCAAGGTCTATCAAATGGATATGAAAAGTGCATTCTTGAATGGATTACTCAAGGAAGAGGTGTATGTTGAACAACCTCTAGGTTTTGTTTCTCCAACTCATCCCTCTTATGTTTACAAACTGCATAAAACTCTCTATGGTCTAAAGTAAGCTCCAAGAGCTTGGTATGAGACTCTAGCCAGCTTTCTGTTAGAGCATAAATTCATTAGAGGCATTGTAGATAGAATACTTTTCACTAGACATCATAAGGATCAAATACTGTTAGTACAAATATACGTGGATGACATAATATTTGGGTCTACTGATTCAAAATTGTGCAAGAGATTCTTTGATCTTATGCATTCTAAATTTAAAATGAGTAGCATGGGTGAGCTTTCCTACTTCCTTGGTCTCCAAGTGAAGCAGCTCCCTGATGGCATCTTCATCTCGCAAGCTAAGTATGTTAAAGAGCTTATCAAAAAGTTTGGGATGGCTTATGCCTCAGTAAAGAAGACACCTATGGCTACAAATGTTGTAATTGATTCAGATGCACATGGGAAACCTGTGGATCAGAAACTATATAAGGCCATTGTTGGTTCCCTGTTATACCTTGCAGCAAGCAGACCTGATATCATGTTTGTCACATGCCTTTGTGCTAGGTTCCAGGTGAACCCAAAAGAATCTCACCTTATTTTCCTAAAAAGAATTTTGAGATATATAAAGGGTTGTCCTAGTTTAGGCCTATGGTATCCCACATAATCAGAATTTGAGTTAACTGGATACTCAGATGCTGATTTTGCTGGATGCAGGGTGGATAGAAAAAGTACTTCAGGAACTTGCCAGTTCCTGGGTATGAGATTAGTATCCTGGTTTTGTAAGAAATAGTCATCTGTATCTACCTCAACTGCTGAGGCAGAATACATTGCAGCAGGTAGCTGTTGTTCCCAGATGCTGTGGATACAAAATCAATTACTAGACTACGATATCAACTTAAATAATTCAACTCTACTTTATGATAACACAAGTGCTATAGCCATAGCACAGAATGCAGTCCATCACAGTAGGACAAAGCATATATACATTACACATCATTTCATAAGAGAGTGTGTAGAAAAAAACAAAATTAAGCTTGTCTATATCTACACTGATTTACAAAGGGCTGATATATTCACCAAACCTCTGGATGAGAGAAATCATCTCTTCTTTATAAATCAGATGGGAATGATCAATGGAGAAGACTTAGTTTAGTTTAAGTCTGCACGCGACGAATTTGCCAAAGTTCGTCGAACGGAGCTCGACGAACTATGGGAAGTGTTGGGTATTGTATCCACAATGCACCTGATTTGAAGAAGCCCCTGGACAAGCTAAGGTCAATAGACTATGTATTTGATAAAATCCTTCTAGTTGTGCTTGCAGTTTTTCCACGCTAAGTGCACACCAATGTCAGGGTGCAGTAGGTCAATATACACGGGTCTGCACGACGTAATCCCTCGTTGAGCAGATCAGTGTGTTGGCCTACGTGTACTCTCTCTATTGGAGTGCACTTATTTTCAAGCACAGGGCTGTAAATATGCAGGAGCAGACAAGGAGCAAGGATGGGTCAAGGAGCATCTCATAGGTGGAAAGACAAAAATTCTTCTAAGTTAGAATCGACGAGAATCACCAAGTGATTCTCGCCGATTCAGCGAGAATCACTTGGGATTCTCGCCGATTCGTCGAGAATCAGCGGTTGATTCTCGCCGAACACGTTCCAGCAACTTCTAAGCAAGCACCTCTGAGTCTAAGTAAGAATCGACGAGAATCACTGGTTGATTCTCGCCGTCTCGACCTGGATTAAAGTAGTGCGTGCAACCAAGGCAAATTCGACGAGAATCATCTTTGATTCTCGCCGAATCGTCGAGAATCACCTTTGATTCTCGGCGACTCGGCGAGAATCACTTTCGATTCTCACCGATTTTGACTTGGCGTTTTTCTGGAAATTCCTGAACCGGATTCTGCCGCTGTTAAATTTCTGGACCAGGATTTGGGGATTCCTTTTGTGGGTCCCACAAACGGTCTTATTGGAGGTAGCTACAGTATTTATACTCGGGTATTTTGAATGGAACAAACAAACAGAAAGAAGCCGAGCAAGCGGAAACCCTAATATTGCGATTTCTCTCCTCCGCCGCCGTCGCGCTCGGGCAAGTACGTCGCCGCCGCTGATCGTTCTTCTTCCCGATCTCCGGCGACAGAAGCTTAGCAAAGCTTGCGTCTCACGTGTCTATCCAGAGATCTCTTGTCTCTCGATTTGTTGACCGGGAAAAACTCCCCCGTCCGAATCGATCGAGACGACCGATCCTAGAGTGACCGTTGGTAGACCTAGTTTGCTTCGCAAAGAAGTTTGGATCTCAAAGCACTGCAGCAGCGCACCTTCGTTGCCGCCGACTCCGAACCAAGCCGCCGCTCGTGTGCCGCCGCCGGTTCCGGGGAGATCCTCTCCAAGAGAGACCAAGGTTGTAGACTCTTCATCGACTTCAAGAACACGTCGTCGAACAAGAGGAACACCGTAGTCTCTAAAAGAAGTTTGTATCACGTGTACATTCTATATTTAATTTTGTTGTAAAGGAACTTTTGTTCCGTGTTGTAAGGGTTGGGTGCAACCCGTTTTGTGGGAGTGTTGACTATCACGTGTGGAAGGGCTCCTTCCGTTAGTGAAGGGATTGGATTTCAATCCCGTTGGAGAAGTGACCGAGTCGTCCCTTGTTGGGGAGATAGGTCGAAGGGGGAAAGTGGATGTACCTAAGTCGGGGAACCACTATAAATTTGCTGTGTATTCTGTATGCTGTGCTTGTTGTTTTTATTGTGCAGGTACATCCGTAAATTCCGCAAAAGAACCACACGTCACCTATCCCCCCCCATAGGTGCACATAGCTGACACTAGGTGGACTTTCAAGTGGTATCAAAGCGAGGTTACTCATCAATAAGGTTAACACCTTGAGTTGAATCCTGCCCCTAGTGTCAAAAGAAGAAGACAAATATCTACTATGGACGGGCTCAAGTACTCCGGCAAGATCCCAGTGTGCAACAGACTCAACTTTCCGATCTGGAAGGAAAGAATCAGGTTTTACATGGAAGCAGTCGATCCTCGACTCTTCATGATTGTGGAGGAGGGACCTTATATCCCCACTAAGGCCTCCACCATCGATCCCACCAAGAAGGTGCCGAAGACACTTTCTGAAATGGACAAAGACGAGATGGTGCTGGTGGGACTGGACAAGAAGGCACGAAACATTCTGGTGAGCACAGTTGATGATTCTATGATGCAAAACTTCAGCAACTGCAGGACAGCTCAGGAGATCTGGCAGTGCCTGATCATCCTAATGGAGGGCACGGATGAAGTGAGGGATGATCGGAGATCCCTCCTGAACCAAAAATATGAGGCCTTCAGGCAAGGGCCTAAGGAAGAGATCGGAGTCACATACGAGAACTTCCTGAAGATTGTCAACGCCCTCAAGGGCTACGGAAGAGTGTTCACCAATGGTGAACTCAATGACAAATTCCTTAGGTCCCTTACTAAGGAATGGGACACAAAGATCTGCGCCATCAGAGAATTTGGCAGACTAGCAGAAACTGATCCACAAATCCTGTTTGGGAAGCTGATGTCCTATGAACTTCAGCTGAACACCAGGAAGGCAGAGGAAGAAGCAGAGAAGGCTGCTGCAAAAGAAAAGACTGTGGCCCTAAAAGCCAGTTACTCCAGAAAGGGCAAGGGTGCGATGTCATACCGTGCGAGGAGTAAGGAAGAGGAGGAGGACTCTGAACCATGCTCCTCCGGCTCAGAACTGTCGGAGGAGGATTTCTCCCTCATCACCCGAGAGTTCAAGAAGTTCCTCAAGATGAGGAATCAAAGAAAGAAAGACAGCTCCTCCTCCAGGCATCAGAAGAAAAATTATTCTTCTGACAGGTATGCATCTAAACCTAACAAACATCGTTCTTCTGATATTATTTGCTTTGGAGGCAATAAGCCAGGTCACGTCGTGGCCGACTGCCATCAAAGCAAAAGAGAAAAAGGGAAAGGAGAGGAGCTCAAATCCTCCAGAGATAAGAAGAAGGAGCGGAGCTACATCGCAAGAAGACCAAAGACACTAAGTGAGTCTGATTCCTCAGACTCCAGTGATGATGAGGAAGCCTACTTCGGGCTGGTGGGTCGCTCGGACTCAGAAGGAGAATGCCCCCCATTTACTGGGAAGGTAAAAGCTCACACCCCTCTCTCCGACTCCGACTCTGATCCTGAGTCTCAGGATGATGAACCTGAGGATGGCCCTTCAGCCCGTGAAGCTGAGCTCCTCGAGAAGTATGAGCTTCTGCTCAACACTTTCGATGAGTGCCGAAAGAGACTGAAGGCTGAGAAGAAGGAAGTAAAATTCCTTAAGGGTGAATGTGTATCCCTAAGGGAAGAGGTCACTAGCTTGATTTCTCTCCGACAGGAACACCTTGACCTGACTTCCAAGCATTCAGAGTCTTTGAAGCTCCTTGATCTAAAGCAGGAGGAAGTCGACAAGTTGGAAGAACTACTTGCGGCAGAAAGGAAGATCGTCAAGAGCTTCTCCATGCCAAAAACAGTTCTTCCAGTCGTTGATACCTTCTCTGCTCAGGCCAAAGGAGCTGGCTTGGGGCATATAGGGGTACCTGGTTCTTCATCTAGGAGAAACAAGAAAAAGAGGAAAAATAAGGCCACCAAGAAGGCCTCTGCTAATGAAAAGGGTAAGGCTCCTCTTAGTCCTGTTGCGTTCAGAAAGCCTGGCTTTCCTTGCAACCAACACGACTTTGAGTCAACTTTTGGGCATCATTTCCGGCCCTCGGTTGCAAAGCCAAAGAGCCGGTATGACGATTGGAACTTTCCCCGGAACTTCGGTGAGAGTGCCTTCAAGGCACCTTATGAGGAAATCCACATAGGAAATTATGGTCCGTTCTCTAGCGGCCATAATGGAAAGCAGGCACCAAAAGCCAAGCCTGTTATACAGAAGGTGACAAAGTCATGCGACTGTTGTCACCATGAGGCCTCCACCTCCAGATCCAAGGCCCCAGCAGTACCCACCGTTCCCAGGGTAAGGCAGGAGCCTAGGAAGAGGTACAACAGATTTAACTGTTGGTGCTGTGGCAAAGTCGGTCACTTTGCCGTGGATTGTTGGTTTAATCCAAGGAACTACGAGACTCCCCGTGTTAGCAATGCGAGACCGACCACTCGTAGGGTTAACCAACCGAGGGGTAGTGTGCTTACCAGGAATCTAGGACCCAAGTTCGATTGGGTTCCTAAGGCAAATTAATTTTGTTTTTGCAGGAATGTCCAAAGGCCACCAAAACGCCGATCTGGTATTTGGACAGTGGATGCTCCCGGCATATGACCGGGACAAGAAGCCTGCTGCGTGATTACACTCCAGTCGAGAATGGACCCAAAGTCATCTTTGGAGGGTCAGATCGAGGAGTCACCAGAGGTTATGGTATGATTTCCAACGGTATAATCTCTATCACCGACGTGGCTTATGTTGAAGGGTTGAACCATAACCTGATCAGTGTAAGTCAGTTATGTGATAAAGGTTATGACGTTAAGTTCTGCAAGGATAAATGTCTGATAATTTCACGTACCTCTTCTGAAACGGTATTATCAGGCATTAGGAGCAGAAATATCTTTTGTTTAGATTTTCTCAGTTTAGATTCATCTACCCCCGTATGCCTTGTGGCAACAGGCAGTGCATCTCTTTGTGAACAATGGCACAAGAGATTGGCACATATTAATTTCAAGACAATTAGTATGCTATTTTCTAAGGACTTGGTAAGGGATGCTCCCAGTATCAAGTGCATCAAAGATAGCCCATGTCCTGCATGCCAGATGGGCAAACAGACTCGGGCTACCTTTAAGAGCATCGCTGACAAAGACTCTTCCCGATGTCTTTACCTTTTGCATATGGACTTGTTTGGTCCAATGCAAGTTCATAGCTTGGGAGGCAAGTCATATACGCTAGTGATAGTTGATGATCATTCTCGGTTTACCTGGGTGTTCTTTTTGAAACGAAAGTCAGATACGTTTGACATCTTCACTAATTTTGTCAAGCAGGTTCAGAACGAATTTAACTGCTCCGTGGTCAAAATCAGAAGTGACCATGGAACAGAATTCGAATCTGGTGCAATGACAGAATTTTGTGAAGAACAAGGTATCTTTCATGAGTTTTCCTCCCCGCGCACTCCTCAGCAAAATGGAGTTGCGGAGAGAAGAAATAGAACTCTCATTGAAGCCTGCACGACAATGTTGAAAGATGCTTCTCTCCCGGAATACTTCTGGGCAGAGGGTGTCAATACGGCATGTCATGCACAAAACCGAGCATTGATCAACAAGCATCATCGTAAGATGCCCTACGAGCTACTGAAAGGCAGGAAACCAAGCATGTCCTACTTAAGGATTTTTGGTTGTCGATGCTATGTACTGAATAATGGGAAGTACCCGCGTACTAAGTTCGGTGAAAAATTCTTCGAAGGCATATTCATGGGCTATAGTGCCCACAGTCGGGCATATAGGGTCTTCAATAAGAAAACCCTAGTGGTAGAAGAATCAATAAATGTTGTATTTGATGAAGGAAGTTTGCTTAACAACAACTCTTCCAGTAGTATTCTTGAAGATGCAGGTGCACGACTGGAACAGCTGAGTCTGGATGAGACCGCTAAAGTTGACGCTCCTAAGTACGTCAAAGTCTCCACCTTCACGTCATCTGAAAGTGTTGAAGATCAAGATAGAACAAATCTCTTAGAGGAAAGAGAAGCCCAAGAAGTAGTTGAAGCTCCTGACGCCCGACTACTAGAGCTCCGGCACGTGAGGGATCATCCTAGAGATCAGATCATCGGGATCCTCGTGTCGGGGTCAGAACTCGAAGAGGTACAATTAACGAGGTATTGCATCTTAGCTTTCTGTCACAGGTTGAGCCAAAGAAGTTCGACGAGGCGAACAAGGATGCGGCATGGATTCTGGCCATGCAAGAGGAACTACATCAATTCGAGCGGTGCAAGGTTTGGACTCTGGTTCCCAGACCATACAAGCAGAATGTGATTGGCACAAAGTGGATCTTCAGAAACAAGCTGGATGAACATGGTGTCATCGTAAAGAACAAGGCCAGGCTGGTGGCTCAAGGTTACAGACAGGAGGAAGGGATTGACTTCAACCAGACCTTCGCACCAGTAGCAAGGCTCGAGGCAATCAGGTTGTTCCTGGCGTATGCTTCACACAAAGGATTCACAGTTTATCAAATGGATGTGAAATCGGCATTCCTGAACGGAGACCTGAAAGAGGAAGTATACGTCGCTCAACCCCCAGGTTTTGTCGATCCTACTTATCCCAATCATGTTTATTTTCTTAATAAGGCCTTATATGGGTTGAAACAAGCTCCACGAGCTTGGTATGAGACTTTATCTAGTTTTCTTCTTGAGAACAAGTTCTCCAGAGGTAAAATAGATAAAACATTGTTTCTCAGGGAAGTCAAAGGCAAGATTTTGCTGGTGCAAATCTATGTCGATGACATAATATTCGGCTCAACGGATAACAATCTTTGCAAAAAGTTTTCTAAACTTATGCAAGGAAAGTTTGAAATGAGCAGTATGGGAGAGCTCAAGTATTTCTTAGGACTTCAGGTGAAACAGTCTGAGGATGGAATCTTCATCTCTCAGACGAAGTTCACAAATGAACTCCTTAAAAAATTCGGTATGGAGAGTGCAACCTCTATGAGGACTCCAATGGGATCCACCATGTCTCTGGATAAGGATGAGAAAGGTAAACCTTTCGATGAAACCAAATACAGAAGCATCATTGGATCCCTGCTCTACCTTACTGCCAGTCGACCGGATATTATGTTCTCCACATGTGTCTGTGCCCGATATCAGGTGAACACTAAGGAATCTCACTATGTCGCCGCAAAGCGAATTCTGAGATACCTTAAAGGTACTCCTAATCTTGGCTTGTGGTACCCGAGAAACAATGACGTCGAGCTAATAGGCTTTTCAGATGCTGATTTTGCAGGGAGCAGGGATGACAGGAAAAGCACCTCCGGGACGTGTCAATTCCTCGGCAGGAGGCTTATCTCATGGAACAGCAAGAAACAAAATTGTGTTGCAACCTCCACAGCAGAGTCAGAGTATATCTCTGCAGGAAGCTGTTGCGCACAACTTCTATGGATCAGAAACCAGTTAGCCGACTACGACCTTCAGTTCAAGGAAGTACCCATGTACTGTGACTCCTCCAGTGCAATTGCCATTGCCAACAATCCGGTGTCGCACAGCAGAACGAAGCATATTGAAGTACGCTACCACTTCATTCGGGAGCACGTGGAGAACAAGGATATCTCTCTCTGTTATGTCCCCACGGACAAGCAGATTGCTGATATATTCACAAAGCCCCTAGACGAGGCCAAGTTCAATATTTTCAAGACTGAATTGGCGATGCTCAATTATGACGAATGAAGACTACAGAGGCTCCAGGCCCGTGCAAGAACTGAGGGGGAGCAAAGGGTCAAACGCTACAGACCCCGATTTGTAGAAGCCGAAAAGGGGGAGATTACCCTCTCGGCTAAGGCTAAGGTGGCTCCACGCTCGCTCCCAAGAAATTGATATTGGTAATGGATAACTCACTCAACTCTCTTTTCAGTTTATGGTTTTCATTCTCATCTGCTCTATTCACCTTAGCTTGTAGGGTTTAGGCTTCTTCAAATAGGGGGAGATTGTTGGATATTGTATCCACAATGCACCTGATTTGAAGAAGCCCCTGGACAAGCTAAGGTAAATAGACTATGTATTTGATAAAATCCTTTTAGTTGTGCTTGCAGTTTTTCCACACTAAGTGCACACCAATGTCAGGGTGCAGTAGGTCAATATACACGGGTCTGCACGACGTAATCCCTCGTGGAGCAGATCAGTGTGTTGGCCTACGTGTACTCTCTCTATTGGAGTGCACTTATTTTCAAGCACATGGCTGTAAATATGCAGGAGCAGACAAGGAGCAAGGATGGGTCAAGGAGCATCTCATAGGTGGAAAGACGAAAATTCGTCTAAGTTAGAATCGACGAGAATCACCAAGTGATTCTCGCCGATTCGGCGAGAATCACTTGGGATTCTCACCGATTCGTCGAGAATCAGCGGTTGATTCTCGACAAACACGTTCCAGCAACTTCTAAGCAAGCACCTCTGAGTCTAAGTAAGAATCGACGAGAATCACTTAGTGATTCTCGTCGAATCGACGAGAATCACTGGTTGATTCTCGCCGTCTCGACCTGGCTTAAAGCAGTGCGTGCAACCAAGGCAAATTCGACGAGAATCATCTTTGATTCTCGCCGAATCGTCGAGAATCACCTTTGATTCTCGGCGACTCGGCGAGAATCACTTTCGATTCTCACCGATTTTGACTTGGCGTTTTTCTGGAAATTCCTGAACCGGATTCTGCCGCTGTTAAATTTTTGGACCGGGATTTGGGGATTCCTTTTGTGGGTCCCACAAACGGTCTTATTGGAGGTAGCTACAGTATTTATACTCGGGTATTTTGAACGGAACAAACACACAGAAAGAAGCCGAGCAAGCGGAAACCCTAATATCGTGATTTCTCTCCTCCGCCGCCGTCGCGCTCGGGCAAGTACGTCGCTGCCGCTGATCGTTCTTCTTCCCGATCTCCGGCGACAGAAGCTTAGCAAAGCTTGCGTCTCACGTGTCTATCCAGAGATCTCTTGTCTCTCGATTTGTTGACCGGGAAAAACTCCCCCGTCCGAATCGATCGAGACGACCGATCCTAGAGTGACCGTTGGTAGACCTAGTTTGCTTCGCAAAGAAGTTTGGATCTCAAAGCACTGCAGCAGCGCACCTTCGTTGCCGCCGACTCCGAACCAAGCCGCCGCTCGTGTGCCGCCGCCGGTTCCGGGGAGATCCTCTCCAAGAGAGACCAAGGTTGTAGACTCTTCATCGACTTCAAGAACACGTCGTCGAACAAGAGGAACACCGTAGTCTCCAAAAGAAGTTTGTATCACGTGTACATTCTATATTTAATTTTGTTGTAAAGGAACTTTTGTTCCGTGTTGTAAGGGTTGGGTGCAACCCGTTTTGTGGGAGTGTTGACTCTCACGTGTGGAAGGGCTCCTTCCGTTAGTGAAGGGATTGGATTTCAATCCCGTTGGAGAAGTGACCGAGTCGTCCCTTGTTGGGGAGATAGGTCGAAGGGGGAAAGTGGATGTACCCAAGTCGGGGAACCACTATAAATTTGCTGTGTATTCTGTGTGCTGTGCTTGTTGTTTTTATTGTGCAGGTACATCCGTAAATTCCGCAAAAGAACCACACGTCACCTATCCCACCCCCCCCCCCCCCATAGGTGCACATAGCTGACACTAGGTGGACTTTCAGAAAGTTTGTGAGATATTCGTCAAATGCAGGACGACGAACTCTCTGTGAGTGAAGTTGTTTTCATCGAACGGAGATCGACAAATTCACTTCAGAAAACTTTTGTCGAACGGAGCTCGCCGAAATGTCTTCAAATCTTCAGACAGAGCTCGACGAATTATTTGACTATTAATTATTTCATCAATCTTAGGTCGAGGAATGTCTATATTTTCGTGGAACGGAGTTTGTCGATTCATATTCTGGAAAACCTTATATCTAGGTTTTTCTTCTACCTCTGTCCCGCGCTTTCTGTTCCCTTTGCACTTGATCATTGTTTGTCTCTCTTGCAGGTGATTCCAATGGCTATTCCAGCAGGTGCCCTAACCGGAACTAAGTTTGACACGGGCTTTGACGTCGACTTTGAATCCTTTCAACATTCAGATCCAATCTTTCTGCATATACTGGAACTTCTGGAGGAACAGAAACTGAAAAATCTAATGTCAACCAGGATAAAGCTGTCTGCAACTAAAATCAGAGAGTGGGTTTATACATCTACATCAGAGAAGAACACTATGATCGGAACAATTGCGGGTAACTCTTTATCTTTATCTCCCGCTGTACTTACTAAAATTTTTGGATTGATTAATGGTGAAGAACAGTTAGAAATTGATTCGGACGAATATGATATGATGTTAAGTTTAATGGGATATACTGGAGATAATCCCAATAAGTTGTTAAAGAAACATCTGTCTGCCGAATTTAAGTTCTTGGCAGATATCGTAGGAAAGGTCTGGTTGGGCAAGCATACTGCCCATGACTACATTACTAGACACCAGTTTCTGCTTATATGTGCAGTGATTAATAAGAAAGAAGTGGATTGGGCTCAAATCATATTTGATTTGATAAAGAAAAAGAACAACAAGAAGGAAGTATGCTTTGAAAGGATCCTAGGGAACTTCCTGAAGGAGAAGGCTGCTGAATCCCTGGTCTCACAGACCATATTCATTAATGCCAGCAAGAGGCTCACATGCACCTTGTTTGGTAGGTGGGAGAGGACTATAACTAAGCCATCCAATGCTTCAACCTCTTCCACCGCAGCTTCTGAAAGCACCATGGCTGTAAGAGTCACTCCCCACCCTACTGAAGAGATCATCCCCACATCTCCATCTCTTCCAGCAACTCAACAACAACAACTCCAACAACAACTTCCACCACCTCAACAACCAACACCCCTTATTCATATTTCCACTACAGTTACATCTTCTGCCACCTCTCCACCCCTAGATCTTATCACCATCCCCTCATCTCCTATTCAGGAATACCATCAACCCACTCCACCTCAATCACCTCAATCCCCCACGAATTTACCAGATCCAACACCACCTTCATCTCCTCTTCCACCTCACCTATCCTCCATTCCAACTTTTGATCTTCTGACTCCCCCCTCCATTCTCCTCCTCCTCCACATCATCCACTCAGGATGTCCCCATGCTAGATGCTACTCCTCCATCTCCACCACCATCTATCATTCCTCCACATATTTCTACTCACACAACATTTGAAACATGCACTGCTCCACCATTGGACCCATCCACCATATCTTCCATCATTGTTATAATCACACCCCTCATAAAATCAATCATAGCAGAGGCCATTCTACCTCTTGCTACCTCTATATTTACTCTATCTGCTCAACTTTCTGCCTTCACTGTTGCCTCCTCTTCATTCAGGGGCCTGACTCCAGTATACACTGCAACCAGGCAGGGGGGATGCTTAATGAAGAAGCTGCAGCACTTCCAGCAGAAGTAGAAATCTCATCTCCAGCAGCTCCAGAAACAGCAGAGGCAGAAGCACCACTAGCAGATACAAATTTAATTCCAGGGGATGCAGATTTTATTCCTGATGATAGTGATTTAATTGATTTGATTCATTTCATTGATACTGACATGGACTTTGATGAGTCAGTTACTGAAGAAATTCTTTCTGTTTCTGAATTCCACATTAATCCCACAGTAGACTTAGTTCATTTGTTGAAAGTATTTGATACTGCATTTTTGAAAGTTATTCCAGTAGTATATACTAAGCCATCTTTGGCTATTGTACCTTATACTTCTCCAATCTCTCCAAAAGTTGTTAAGCAACTTAGAGATAGTTTTGTTCTTTCAAAGCCATCAGTCATGCCATCTCCAGAAGAAATTATTTATGTTCCAACATTTGTAATGGATGACTCACCTATGCAAAATCTGGATGATTTGATTTTGGCTGATATAGAAGAAGAAAGTAAGGCAACTGCTGAAAGCACTGTCAGAACCAGATCTCCAGTCTCTCCTATGGCTTCTTCTCCAGCTCCTATTGAAGTTTCTGCTTAAGTTCCTGAAAAGCCAATCATTTCTACTGAGGCTCTGAAATCACTCAATGACCTATATGATAACCCTTAGGGTTCAGATAATGATAATGATGATGATGAGGATGAGGAAGATGACTCAGATGATGAACTTAAGAGGAAGTTAGTATCAAAGAAAAGAAAAGAAAAGCCCCTCCTCCTACTGCTCCTAAGTGTAATCCAAACAATGACACTCCTTATTATATTCTCCAAAAGATAACTCCATACAAAGGGATGTCAGCCTGGATGTGGCTATCTAAAAATCAACAGAAGGAAAGGAAGAAAAGCAGAAGGTACTCTCACCACCAGTTCAGAAATATAGAAAAGATCCACCTCCTCCAGCTGCTGGTGCTTCAAGCACATCTTCTCAAAGATCTGCCCCACTTCAAACATATCAAAGACACCAAGGGAGATCACATGAAAGCAGCCAGCACAGGTAATATTCTTCAGGAAAGCAACATCAGCAGCAACAACAACATCAACAATAACAACAATCCACTGTAAATCAACCAGCTGAAGGCTCTAAGAGACCATCCTCTCCTCCTGTTCCTTTTAAAGATCCTGAAATAGCTACTACGCTAGAATGGCCAGGTTCCAGGAACTTGTAGGCCTTTCTCTGACTAACAAGGCCAAAGCTGAAGGAAAGGATCCCTCTGAATATACTATCATGTCAAAGTACAGGAAAGAGGACCTTAAGAGATTTGATAAAGCTAACAAGATTTTCAATGTGGATGACTACATGATGTTGCACCCAGAAGCAGTTGTCCCTAGAGCCACTTCTTTGAAGATTATAGGGGCTACTGATATGACCATGACAAAAGTGCGAGCTTCAGATCCCAAAAGAGAAATTATGTTCACAAAGCCTGGAGAGAAGAGCAAGCAAGAAATGCCAAAGGAAAAGAAACAGAAGAAGTAAAATTTTGAACTCCTTTGTTTTCTACAATTATTTACAATTGCTCTATCATCTGAACAAAGCTTATGTATATATATATATCTACTGCATGTGTTATTGATCTCTGCCAGATATATATCCCTTTTTCTGCTTTGTGTATTTTTCAATTTTGATTTTAGTCTGCAATTAGTGGCCTCACCCAAATATGGGGAGATTGTTGGATCTCTAGTAAGATATGGGCTAGGTTCACTAAGTTAGGATCATATGACCCATAATGTATAGCCAGGGTCATAGTTGTGTCCTAGAGTCTAGGCCAAGTCCTTAGAGTCAACATCACATGGACCAGTTATCAACAAGACTGCCAGAGACTCAAGACTTAGAAGATTTCAAGACTCTGTAAAGTGAGTTCGACGTTCGTCGAACTCAGGTCGACGATAGTCATGCTCATCTCGACGATCTCAGAGTAAATTCTCTGAGTTGAGCTCGACGAACTTGGTACTCAGGTCGACGAAAACTTGGACACTACAACAACACTTCAAGTTCAGAGAACATCAAGATATTCTAAGTCCTTAGTATCAGACTTTGGTCGACGAACTTAGTTCTCAGCTCGACGACCTTTATTCTTTGGTCGACGAATCTTTGGACTACTATAACATTCTGTCCAGACTATATTCTCTAGTCTCAGGTCGACGAACTCAGTTCTATGCCCGACGAATTCTGGATTATCTACTTCAACAACTTAAAACCAGAAGACTTGTGTCGACACTCAGAGTATATGTCGACACCAACTGAGTCGACACTAGAAGAACATGTGTCGACACCCAGATCATCAGTCGACACTTTGGAAAGGTTGTGTCGACACCACACAGAATACTTGTGTCGACACACAGGATATCAGTCGACACCACCTGTGTCGACACCAGGAGTAATTGTGTCGACACACAGAATATTTGACAACTCCAGAAACTCAGCTCGACAAAATCAAATCTTAGGACGACGAATTCTTGAGACTTTAACTTTCATTTCAGATACAACTGTGAATGTTCTAAGTCCAGAAAAGTTGCTGAACTCCAGTCGATGAACACAGTTATCAGCTCGACGAACTTCAGGCACAAAAGGCAAAGTTTCTGAAGCATGCGGTTCTGTTATCAGATCGTCGATCTTGGAACTCAGCTCGACGAACAGAAGTTATCTGATCGACGAACACAGCAACTCAGCTCGACGAACTGTGGACTCAGCTCGATGAATTCTGTCATCAGTTCGACGATTCCAGACTTAGCATTTATTCCTTCTGTACTCAGTCTATGGCAATAATTTCTGAATGATTAATGATAAAATATTCTCTGAATATTACCGTTGGACGGTACATTAATCACGGCTTTCATCAGAATTATTGTTTCCCATTTTTCCAAAGGACAGTTGGGGAAAGGAATCAATGCAGTTTATTTTCAAGGACCGCAAGCATTGGTTGTCGCAGAAGGATTCAAATTTCGAATGGTAATTCCCTCAAGAAATATAAAAGAGATTTTTCTCTCTTTCCTGATAGTATTTGAGACGAAAGAAAGAAAGAACAAATCAGAGAACCAGAAAAATTATAGAGACAGCATACACATACACAGAGATTTTCAATCAGCCTGTCTTCAACAGCTTCTCTGATCCTTTCACAGAAGTTCTGATACAAAAAGAACAACTGCTCTCAGAAGAAGAAGAACAATCATACAAAATCAAGAGTCTTCTTACTTCAACACTTCAGGACTTCCAAGGACAACAACTGTCAAATTTGTCAAGAAGATGCTGCATATAAAGGCTAAAAACTTGAAGGCCCATCACCCTGCAGCAAGGCTTCCATATTTACCTGAACCATTCAATATCTCAGGGGGAGCCATTTGATACCATCAATATCCACAAGTCTTCTCTCTGATTGTTGACAGAGAAGACATAATCAACTCTCTCACCCCCACTGTGTAAAGGGTTGTCATCTCCCTTCAAAAGTGATTTCTGGTTACAAGTCACCTGATCAAAAGACTTAGGGATTTGGTTTTTGAGCACCTGATCAAAAGCTCATTGGTGTCAGGCACCTGATCAAAAACCTGAGTGGATTCCTACCAGGGAGGTAGAAGAGTGGATGTACCCAGGTTGGAGAACCACTATAAATTTCTTTTGTCGTCTGGTTGCCCTCTTTCTTTTGTTTTCTTGTGGTGGTTGTGGTTGTTAGTTTCTGTGCTTTTTCATTTTGATTTATCTACTACTGCACATACACTAATCTGCATTATCCAACAGAGAATCTTATAAAACTCTAAATACTCTATTCACCCCCCTCTAGAGTATTCCTGATCTAACTGCTCACTTTCACTGGTGCTCTGACGCTTGCATTCGCGTACACTTACTGACGATGGTTGTCTTCTTCCTTTGACTTTTTTGGGGACTTGGGCATTTTCCTGCTGGTGGCGTGTTGGTGGAGTGCTGGCAGCCGCAGGTGGCCGCTGGTGGCCGCCGGTGGTTCACGACGACAGGAGATCGAATCAGGGGAGGAGGCAGGCGAGCTCTCACTTGAGGAAGAAGAAGACAACCCAGAGAAGAGGAAAAAAGTGAAGAATGAATAGGTCCTGGGGTCCCTTTTATAGCTTCCGGAGGAGGATCATGGCGGGCCCTACCACTAAAGTAGTGGGTTAGTGGGTGGTTACCCTCTTGATCGGACGGCGAGGAGAGCCTTCCCTCGATCGGACGGTGGGGAGATCGTCCACGGCGACGGGCCGCCACGACGGCGGTGGTGGCCGGCCGGGCGGCCGGTGGCGGGGGCGGTCAGCCTGGTGGCCGGCGGCGGCGGCCCGCCGGGGGCCGGCCGCGGCTAGGCCGGCAGCCTGCCGGGGCGAGGCTGGCGGCCTGCCGGCCTTCTGTGGCCGGGTCGTCGGCGGCTAGGTGGCCCGCCATGGCCAGGCCGCGGCTAGGCTTGCCGCACCCGGCCGCGGCTAGGTCAGCCATGGTCGGACGCGGCTAGGCTGGTCGTGGTCGCCCGTGGCCAGGCCAGCGGCCTGCCGCGGCTACCCTACCGGTGAGGCCGACGGTTCGGCCGCGATAAGGCCCGGAAGGGGGCCGGCCGCCGGTGGTGGTCAGGCCGCCCGACGGAGGGGGTCTTCTCGGTGGTGGCGGTCGTCCTCCACGGGGAGAGGGAGTGAGTCCCGCCCCCCCCCCCCCCCATAATTCTCTCATCATGAGAGTTCATGGGGGGGATGGCCCGCCCAAGATCCACTTTGGGAGGAGATCATGGGGGGGGGGGGCTTTCTCTCCTATAAATGATGGTGAAACCCATCAAATCCCGTCTCATGGGAGTTAAATAAGTGCGTATTTTGTTTTGAAGGTTTCGAATATCCGCACACTGGTAAAACTATATATAATGTAATTATGAAATGTGCGCGCGAATTTAAATTAAAAGATAAAATAATGAGTATTTCTTTTGATAACGCCTCTAACAATAACATAGCTATTGATTGGCTAAAACGCGATTTAAAACCAATACTAAACAGTACGTTGTTTCACACTCGCTGTGTTTGTCACGTTTTAAATTTAGTAGTACAAGATAGCTTAGCCGCTATGGAACCGTATATTGAAAAAATTCGTCTTATGCTTAGAGTCATTTATAGTTCTAGGCAACGATCGCACGATTTTAAAAAATTTGTAAACGCACATGATAAAAATATTTGAAACCACAATTTGATATGCCTATTAGATGGAACTCAACATATAAAATGTTAAAAAGAGCGTTTCAACAAAAATCACTCCTTATGGAATATTATAATATGGTAAATAATCATGATTTAACCGATATCGATTGGGACGTATTAGGACATTACACAAATTTATTAAAATATTTTTATAGGGCGACAGTTTTTTTATCTGGTGTGTACTATCCCACAAGCTCACTAGTTATTGAAACTTTTGTAAACATCACACAAAAATTTAATTATTATAGGCAACATGATGGATGACTTCCATTAATTGAAATAATAAAAGAAAAAATTTTAAAATATTATAGAGAAATTCCTGCAATGTTTTCGTGCACCGCCGCTTTAAATCAGTTATTCAGCGTAGACGGCGTAAAAAATTTGATAGAAGAAATAAGTGCAAACATAAATTTAAATTTAAATTTCGATGATTGTGACGACGTTAGTATTATAAAATTTAATTCTCTTTTTACCGAGTGTTATAATTATTATGATAACTTATCCGGCTCCCGGCCCCGGAAAGAAATATCGCAACCAAAAACAAAGGATACTTTTAAAAACAAAATTTTAGAATTATCAGCTAGGAAAAAGGCGCGCACATCTAATAGTTTAAATGAGTTAGGATTGTACACTAAAACACAATTCCGTGATTTTATGAGCACGGAGGAAATTGAAAACTTCGATCTCCTAAAATGTTGGAAAGGTAAAGTTAATATGTATCCTATTTTGTCATATATGATCCGTGATTTACTAACAATCCAAGCTAGTACGGTGGCTTTGGAGTTCGTTTTTTTCTTTTAGTGGCAGAGTTTTGAACGAGCGGAGTAGCCAGCTCAATGAAGAATCTTTGGAAATGTGCATCTGCTACAAGTACTATTTGGATGCTATGAAAAAAAAACAGCACATTACACCATTAGAGGATAACTCAGAGGAGTTCGAAGACGAGATGAACGCGATCAATTTACAAGATGATTGAAGAGCAAGCGCACATCTAGTAGCTGCCTTCAAAGTTTAAACTGTATTTTTCTGTTTTGTTAAATTAATTAATATTATAGTTTTTTTATCTAAAATTAAAAATAATAATAAATTTCATTTTTTTAATTTCTTTCAATTAATGTAAATTGTAAGATGTAATTTTTTTTTAATATTAATGAAATTGAATTTTTTTTGTTCATGACAGTGAATGTTTTTTAATGTATTAAATTTTTTTTAGTATATTAAATTTTTTAATATAATTTAATTATTATATTTTTAAAAAAAATTAAATTCTAAAGCCCGGCCCGGCCCGACCCGAAGGGCCGGATCAGGCCCCTTCCCGGGGCAGGGGCCCGAGCCCGGTTTCAGAAAATACCGGGCTCGGCCCGGTTGAGAAAAGCACGGGCCCGTTTGGCCCGGTACCGGGCCGGCCCGATCGGGCTTTATGCCCATGACTTATAGGGCCACCGACCCTCGTGCACAGTGTGACAGTTCCTGGTCTGCGATGGCGGGCTTCGCCCTCCTCCGGTTTGCGTCGGTGCATAGTGCGACAGTGCCTGATCTGCGAAGGCCGAATTCGACCTCCCCCGATCTGCGACGGCGCGCTTCGCCCTCCCCCGATCTGCGACGGCGGGCTTTGCCCTCCCCCGATCAGCGACGGCCGGCTTCCCCCTAAACCGATCTGCGATGGCGGGCTTCGCCCGCAATTTTTTTTAATTATTTATCATTTGTGGATTTTTTAAATTAAAAAATTTATACTTTTTTCTATTTCTTAATTAAAAATATTATATTTTCTGATAAGTTTTTTTAAAAAACTAATGATTTTTTTGTTTTGTATTTGTTAATTGATTAAATTTGATTTTTATTTAATTTAATTAAAACAAAATTCCTGTATAAAAATCCTGTATAATCGTGGAACGAAGAGGTCGCCGGATCCCCTGCGCCACCGCCGCCGGAGGCGCCGACGGCCTCCCCGGATCCCACCGGTGAGGTCGCCGGTCTCCGGCGAACCCGCCGGGGGTTGTCTTCGGGTAGTCTTCGGCCGCATAGAAGCGGGCTTCGCCCGCTTCCACGCAATCCACTATCTCGGCGCCGCACCCGCCACTCGCGGCCCCCCGAAGCAAAATCAAATTACCATAGGGCTCCGGGGGCTGCGAGTGGCGGGTGCAGTACCGAGATGGTGGATTGCGTGTAAGCGGATGAAGCCCGCTTATATGCGGCCGAAAACTACCCGAAACATCAAGCACGAGCGAAGCCCGTGCGCAAGCGGGCGAAACCCTCCAGATGCGGCCGAAGGCCCCCAGAGAGCACGCTCGTGCGTAGGAGGACGAAGCCCGTCTAATGCGGCCAAATGCTGCCCGAAAGCATCGAGCACGGGCGTAGCCCTTGCGAAGATGCTCGTATTAAATAATATAATGTAAATATAAATAATATAAATCTATATAAATATAATATAAATAAATAAATCTAACTTAGGACTTAGGTTCTAATTAAAGCGGGAAGGAGGAGGAGGAGAGGAGGAGCAGGGCAAGGGCAGGGGTGCATGGGAAGAGGAGGAGAGGGGCAGGCTAACCACCGGACACCGGCGACCCCGGCGGGGGTAGGCCGGAGGCGAACCGGCAGGGCCACCTTCGGCGGTGGTACTGCCCGTGAGGCCCAAACCAGGGACTCACGGGCAGGCCAGCGCCGGCGGTGGCCCTGCCGGTTTGCCTAAGGCCCACCCCCGCCGGTGCCACCAACATCCGGTGACCCCGACGGTGGGGTTCAGCGAGGCATGCGCTGCCTCCGCGTGGAGGCGGCTTGCCGAAATCCAAATTTTTATATATATAAAATGGCAGAGCTCACAGGCAGGGCCACCGCTGGCGGTGGCCCAGCCGGTTCACCTCCGGCCTACCCCCGCCGGTGCCGCCGACGTCTGGCAACCCCGACGGTGGGATCCGGTCAGGCAGCCGCCGCCTCCGCCGGCAGCAGCCGGTTGAAATCAATTTTTTTTGTTTATAACGGACGGAGGCCGACTGTGTTGAAATTTGTGAAGTGGAAGTGGTTGATGGGACAGGCCGGGCGGCCTGGGCGGACAGCTTTGGCGGACTAGGCGGACTGGGCGGACTGTGATGTGCGGCCTGGTGGAAGGTCTAGTGAAAAGTCGGCTATCTTCTGAGCGGGTTGTTTGCATAAAGTCCGCGGACTATGCGGCCTGTTATCTGCGGATAGGGCGTTTGCGGATTGGTTTTGCCAAGGAGCGGCCTAAGCGGATAGAGGCTTGCGGACTGGTGCATTGCTCAGTGGCCGTGGTGCAAGCTTGTGCTGTTTGGAGGTTTGGCTTGTGTCCGCGGGAAGATTGCGGACTAGTGTGTCCGCAGTGTGGGCTGTTGCGGACTGGGCTTAGAGCTTGGCTGAGGCCTTGTCGAGCTCTGGTGGTACAGCAGGTGCTTTGTTGTGGAGGTCATTGGCGGACTGGTTTTGGAGTCCGGGAGATGGTTGCTGCGTTGGGCAGGAGTGCGAGGAGCTTGCGGACTGCTGGCGGTATGTGCTACAGTGTTTGGCAGACGGGTGTTTGAGTCCGCCATGCTCGCATTGGCCTTTGATGGTTTTGGACTTGGTCACACTCTGTGCCAAGACCATAGTGTTCGTCGTATCCGCCAAGTCCGATGTGACCGAGCGGACTGTTGCTATCTGCCTTTGGTCGTGGACTTGTGGCGGATTGAGGCTTGAGTCTTGCGGACTGCCTCGGGTTGTGCGGACAGCCATTGAAGGGGGTTGTTGTCCTGTAGTGGTTGGAAGCCTTGCGGGCTGATGTCTTGTCCGCATAGCTTGGGCGAACTGGAGAGGGTTCGCCAATGTCACCTTACTACTGGCGGTTTTCCTTGGTATCCGGCTAAGTCCTTGCGGACTCGGCAGACGGTGTTTTGCTATCGCGCGGGCTGGGGCGGTGTCTCTATCTCTAGGGCGGTGACCACACTCCTCACCTCGCCTATAAATAGGACCCCCTGACAGGTCTACAGTAACTTAAGTGAACAGTAAGTTGGGTTGGGCAAGGAGCTGCGGTCTGAGTTTGTCTGTCCGCGCAGATTGATTCAGTGCTGACGTTTGCTATGTGCAGGTCGCGCGGGTAGATTCAAGGAGCCAGGAGTTTGGCTGTGACTTCGGTCAAGTACTTGGAAGTGTGCGGTCTCTGCGGATTCAGCAGGAGGTCGCTCTGCGGCTTGTCAGCGCTGTTTCATCTTTGCCAGCTTCAATAACCTGTCCGCCTGCTTCAGGAGGGTAGGGGGTGTTCCTTAGTTCAGCTTCAGTAGGAGTCAAATAATGGTGTGTCCGTGCGGCCTCGCGGCTTCCGCGGACTCCGTGGCTATTCGGCGGATTGCATCTTAAGTTCGGGCGATCTCAGCGGACTCGGCGACCTCGGCGACCTCGGCGGTCTCGGCGGACTCCAGTGCTGTCCGCCTGGCTTGGTTTTTGGTGCTTTCTGTTTACAGCTGTTATACTAGCGAAATCATGTCTCGCTATGTATGCCTCGTGTTGTAAAGAAGTGAATGAATAAAAGATCTGCTTGTGCTTCCATTGTTTGTTGGGATTAACCTTTGTTCCTCTGTTTTCCGCTGGTTCAACGTGAGAACTGGGTAGTTCCGAAGATATTAATTTGGCGTTTGGGCTACCTTGCTGACCACGTTGAGAAATTTTAACATGGTATCAAAGCGAGGTTCAGTTGCGTGAGCGGAAGTCAGCCAATGTTGTTACTTAGTAATTGAGTGGTGATCAACCTGTGTTGTTGCTCGGAACTTCTGAAAGGTTGCCAACAGGTGTTGCAATGGAAGGGAGCTTTGCAAGAGGTCTGGGTTTTGAACTCTTAACGCCGACTAACTTCAAGAAGTGTAAGTCGTGCATGAAGAGTTATCTTCTTGGCGAGGAGCTGTGGGAAGTCGTCGGTGGTGACGACAGGCAGGAAGTCACTGCTGCTTTCGGTACTGCTGAGCAGGTTAGGCTCTGGAGAAGAACAAATGCTAAGGCGGAGTTCATTTTGAAGAGAGCTGTGTCTCCGGAACTGTTTGATCACATCGTTAGATGTGAGTCGGCTGCTGATATTTGGACAACCATTGATGAGTTGTTCAATAGGAAGAATGTGGCGCGGCTTCAGTTCCTGGAGAATGAGTTGGCCAGGGCAACTCAGGGAGACCTTTCCATCTCTAAGTACTTCTTAAAGATGAAGAGCTTGTGTGCTGAGCTGTCAGCACTGGATCCTGATGAGCCTATCTCTGAGGCGAAGATGAAAAGGCACATTATCCGCGGCTTGCGAAAGGAGTATGTGGCCTTTGTAACATTTGTTCAATGGTGGGCTACTCAGCCGTCTTTGCTGGAGCTGGAGAATCTGCTTGCATCGCAGGAGAGCTTGACAAGGCAGATGGCTGGAGTGAACCTGAATCAGGAAGGGAGCGAAGCTCTCTTCTCAGGCAAGAAAAAAGGATGGGAAGGGAAGAAGAAGAAGAAGGTGCAGGCAGCTGGTGAGAAAGAGACTTCAACTTCATATCAGTCGGAGAGGAGCAATGCTCCTAAGGACTGGAAGAAGAATTTGAAGTGCTACCGATGTCATCGGCGAGGGCACTTCAAGCGGGACTGCAAGGTCAAACTGCAGCCTGGGCATGCTGCGGGAAAGGAGGAAGCTTGCTCGAGAAGTGAAGAAGCAGAATGGGGCGGAGCTTTTATGACGGGCACTTGTGTCCGGGCCTTGTCTACTGAGCACTTCAACGGCGAGTGGATCGTGGACTCCGGGTGTGGTCATCACCTCACTGGAGATAAATCGAAGTTCACCTCCATGCAGGCTTACTCAGGTAATGAAACTATTATCACTGCTGATAATACTGTTTATGCAGTAGAGAAAGAGGGGGTCGTGTCTTTGGGTAGTGATCAGGGGACACTCACGTTAAGGAGTGTGTATCACGTGCCGGGCATGAAGAAAAACCTCTTCTCAGTGACCAATGCGTTAGACGCTGGTTATCACGTTCTGTTTGGGCCAACAGACGTGAGGTTCCTTCGCAATGTATCAGCGGTTAAGGCTGATGTTGCTCATGTTGGGAGGAGGGTGAAGAACTTGTTTGTTCTTTCCACCAGTGCTTATGTTGATAGAATGAGGGCCAATGATAGCGCTGCTATCTGGCATGAGAGGCTGGGGCATGTTGGCATGGACAAGCTTAAGTCGATGGCGAGTAGAAGTCTGGTGAAGGGGTTACCGAAGTTGTCCTCCTTTGGTGATGGGCATGTTTGCGCGGGCTGTCAATACGGTAAGGCACATCGCCTTCCGTTTGATAAATCACAAACAAGGAGCAAGAAACCATTGGAGTGTATTCATGGCGACCTGATGGGACCGACGGTTACTGCCAGCCTTGGTGGAAGCAGATACATGCTTGTCTTGGTTGATGACTACTCAAGGTATACTTGGGTGTACTTCTTAAAGGAGAAGTCGGAAGCTTTCCATTTTTTGTGGAGTTCATGGAGTTGGTAGAAGACCGACTTGGCTTGCAGATCAAGAAGCTTAGAACGGATAACGGGGGTGAGTTTGTCTCCTCCGAGTTTTCTAAATTCTACAGGAAGCACGGGATCCAACGGGAGCTTACTTGTGCTCACACTCAACAACAAAATGGGGTAGCAGAGCGGAAGATCCGTCATCTGACGGAGACCTGCAAATGCTGGCTTCATGCGAAAGATGTTCCAAGGTCCTTTTGGGCAGAGGGGTGTCTTTTGCTGCTTATGTCATCAACTGGATGCCACTCAGCCCTATCAACATGAAGACTCCTTTTGAGCTGTTGCTGAAGGAGAAGCCGAGTGTTGGACACCTTCGGGTGTTCGGTTCAACCTGCAACGTGCATGTCCCGGATGCTTCACGGACTAAGCTGGATGCGAAGGCAAGAAAGCTTGTCTTTGTTGGCTACGATGAGCGGAAGAAGGGATGGAAATGCATGGACCCTGTGACGAAGAAGTTCGTGGTGTCAAGAGACGTTGTCTTTGACGATCTGACGTCATATGGAGGTGGCTCGGTTGAGCTAACCGGAAGTAGCAAGGTTGATGAAGCACCGGTGGCGGGTGCTGAAGGCTTAGAAGAGGAGCTTGTTGTTTCACCAGCAGCTCCTGTTGCTTCTAACTCCGAGGCTGAACCTTCTAGCTCAGGAAGCAGAGGGAGCACTGCTCAATGCTTGCCCCAGGTAGGAGTTGAGCCCGAAGAAGCAACAGAAGAAGTGAGCAAGGAGCCGACCCTTCGCAGATCGAAGAGAGTGGTTAAGCCACCAGCTCAGTACTGTGATGGGAATGCAGTGAGCTTTGTCTCCTGCTTCTTTGCAGGTCCTCTGGATGAGCGAGAGCCTGCAAACTTCAACGAGGCCACTGGAGTGAAGGAGTGGCAAGGTGCCATGAAAGAAGAGATTGATTCTCTGAAGAAGAATGAAACCTGGGACCTTGTGCCCAAGGTTGATGGCATTACTCCGGTTACTTGCAAGTGGGTGTACAAGTTGAAGAAGAAGGCTAATGGGAGCATTGATCGGTTCAAGGCTCGCCTAGTCGCTAGAGGATTCTCACAGCAGTATGGAGAAGACTATGAAGAGACATTCAGTCCAGTTGCGAAGATGACTTCAGTAAGAGTAGTGATCGCCTTGGCTGCTAGCAAGGGATGGAGGTTGTGGCAACTCGATGTGAAGAATGCCTTTCTTTACGGAGAGATTGACAAGGATATCTTCATGGATCAGCCGCTTGGTTTTGTCTCTGAAAAGCATCCGGACTATGTCTGTAAACTCAGGAAGGCTCTCTATGGGTTGAAGCAAGCTCCTAGAGCGTGGTATGGGAAGATTGCAGAATACTTGCAATTCTGTGGATACCTTACTTCCAACTCGGATTCAAGCTTGTTCGTCAAGAAGAACGAGGAGCTACAAGTCTTGGTCCTGTTGTATGTGGATGACATGATCATCACAGGTAACTCGGAGGGGGAAGTAGCGAGGCTCAGGGCAGAGCTTGCTATATGCTTCGAGATGAAAGACTTGGGAGAGTTGCATCACTTTCTCGGTCTTGAAGTGGAGAGGAAGGAGTGCGGGGTTCTCATTTGCTAGAAAGGGTATGCTGATCGCATTGTGAAGCGGTTCGGCATGGGCAAAGGGAAGAAGTGATCTACTCCACTGGAACCTGGGCTGAAGCTTCGACGAGATGAGGGAAGGGTTCTTCATGATCCCTTGGTGTTCAGGGCTCTTTTTGGGAGCTTGATTTACCTGACAATTATAAGGCCAGACATTGCTTATGTTGTTGGCCGAGTAAGTCGGTATATGGCTAAACCAAGACAATCTCATATAGTGGCGGTGAAGGGTATTCTGAAGTATGTCAAGGCTTCTTCTGACATGGGACTCCTCTATAGAAGGGACTCGGAGTTTGCATTGCTCGGGTACACAGATGCTGACTATGGTGGTGATTCGGATGATCGGAGGTCTACTTCAGGTTATGTGTTCACTTGCGGTTCAGCTAGCATCTCGTGGTGTAGCAAGAAGCAGGACTCGGTGTCGGTTTCAACCACAGAGGCGGAGTATAAGGCTTCGGCCTTGGCTGCTCGAGAAGTCGTTTGGTTGAGGAGGCTTATAGAGGATGTTCATAAAGAAGTGCAAGGGCCTACTTTACTCCGGGGTGACAATGAGAGTGCTCTCAAACTGGTTAACAATCCAGTGTGTCACGCCAGGACCAAGCATATAGAGATTGATCACCACTTCATCATGGAGAAGGTGTTGGAGGGGTCTCTGCTGGTCGGGCATGTTCGGAGTGAAGATAATCTTGCTGACATCTTCACGAAGTCACTGTCGAAGGGGCCCTTTGAACGCTTGCGCAGCTTGTTGGGCTTGGTCACCACTTCCCACTTCAAGGGGGAGTGTTGAAATTTGTGAAGTGGAAGTGATTGACGGGACAGGCCGGGCGGCCTGGTCGGACAGCTTTGGCGGACTAGGCGGACTGGGCGGACTGTGATGTGCAGCCTGGTGGAAGGTCTAGTGAAAAGTCGGCTGTCTTCTAAGCGGGTTGTTTGCATAAAGTCCGCGGACTATGCGGCATGTTATCTGCGGATAGGGCGTTTGCTGATTGGTTTTGCCAAGGAGCGGCCTAAGCGGATAGAGGCTTGTGGACTGGTGCATTGCTCAGTGGCCGTGGTGCAATCTTGTGCTGTTTGGCGGTTTGGCTTGTGTCCGCGGAAAGCTTGCGGACTGGTGTGTCCGCGGTGTGGGTTGTTGCGGACTGGGCTTAGAGCTTGGTTGAGGCCTTGTCGAGCTCTGGTGGTACAGCATGTGCTTTGTTGTGGAGGTCATTGGCGGACTGGTTTTGGAGTCCGGGAGATGGTTGCTGCGTTGGGCAGGAGTGCGAGGAGCTTGCGGACTGCTGGCGGTCTGTGCTACGGTGTTTGGCGGACGGGTGTTTGAGTCCGCCATGCTCGCATTGGCCTTTGATGGTTTTGGACTTTGTCACACTCTGTGCCAAGACCATAGTGTTCGTCGTATCTGTCAAGTCCGCTGTGACCGAGTGGACTGTTGTTATCTGCCTTTGGTCGTGGACTTGTGGCGGATTGAGGCTTGAGTCTTGCGGACTGCCTCGGGTTGTGCGGACAGCCATTGAAGGGAGTTGCTGTCCTGCAGTGGTTGGAAGCCTTGCGAGCTGATGCCTTGTCCGCATAGCTTGGGCGGACTGGAGAGGGTTCGCCAATGTCACCTTGCTCCTGACGGTTTTCCTTGGTATCCGGCTAAGTCCTTGCGGACTCGGCGGACGGTGTTTTGCTATCGCGCGGGCTGGGGCGGTGTCTCTATCTCTAGGGCGGTGACCACACTCCTCACCTCACCTATAAATAGGACCCCCTGGCAGGTCTACAGTAACTTAAGTGAACAGTAAGTTGGGTTGGGCAAGGAGCTGCGGTCTGAGTTTGTCTGTCCGCGCGGATTGATTCAATGCTGACGTTTGCTGTGTGCAGGTCGCGCGGGTAGCTTCAAGGAGCCAGGAGTTTGGCTGTGACTTCGGTCAAGTACTTGGAAGTGTGCGGTCTCTGCGGATTCAGCAGGAGGTCGCTCTGCGGCTTGTCAGCACTGTTTCATCTTTGCCAGCTTCAATAACCTGTCCGCTGGCTTCAGGCGGGTAGAGGGTGTTCCTCAGTTCAGCTTCAGCAGGAGTCGAATAACGGTGTGTCCGCGCGACCTCGCGGCTTCGGCGGACTCCGTGGCTATTCGGCGGATTGCAGCTTAAGTTCGGGCGATCTCAGCGGACTCGGCGACCTCGGCGACCTCGGCGGTCTCGGCGGACTCCAGTGTTGTCCGCCCGGCTTGGTTTTTGGTGCTTTCTGTTTACAGCTGTTATACTAGGGAAATCATGTCTCGCTATGTATGCCTCGTGTTGTAAAGAAGTGAATGAATAAAAGATCTTGTTGGGTACATTGGTTAAATGTACCTGATTTGAAGAAGCCTCACCCAACTCAATGATATACATCATAATGTATTTGATGTATGTTGAGTTTACTTGTGCAGGTTAAGTAATCACTGGACTGAAGCAAAAAATTTCTAAGTCCATGTGTCGACACCCAGAGGGAAAGTGTCGACACTTAAGAAGGCCTGTGTCGACACCCAGTGAAGCTGTGTCTACACCAGAAAGTGTCGACACTTGTTGCTGTGTCGACACACAGCAAAAGTCTGCAGAGACTGTTAAAGTGTCGACACTCAGAATAATGTGTCGACACTCAACAAGAAGAGTCAGCACTTGAAGAAAGTGTCGACACTAAGAACAAAGTGTCGACACTCAACAGAAGAGTCAACACATGAAGTAAGTGTCGACACCTAGAACAATATGTCGACACTCAGCTGAAGACTCTACACTTGAAGAAAGTGTCGACACAAGGAGCTGTGTCGACACTTAGCAAAGAACAGGATTATCTCCAAAATATTCTAAGTACAAGTGTCGACACTAAGGGAATGTGTCGACACTCAGCTGAAGTCTCAACAGAAGGATCAAGTGTCGACACAAGGAGCTGTGTCGACACTTAGCAAGTATCAACATAGAAGACTATGTGTCGACACCAAGAAGCAGTGTCGACACTTAACAGATTCAACACAAGAAGATGTGTCGACACAAAGGAGATGTGTCGACACTTAGAAGAATACAGCTAAAGATAGAAGATCAAGTACTTGTGTCGACACTCAATTTCAGTGTCGACACCTGAAGAAGAATCTGTGTCGAGACATACAAGGAGTTGTGTCGACACCTTGTAGACTTGTGTCGACACTTACACAGCATGTGTCGACACTTGGACTATAAGTGTCGACACTTAAAGACAGAAAGTCTCGACACTTTCAGACAGTTAGAGATTTTCAAGAAATGACTGGATGACTTGACAGCTGCCGTTCCAGCCGGTCTACAGCACCTGTCAGAGATGTCAGAAGACAGTTATGAACCGGACCAGCCGGTTACCATGAAGAAGACCTATAAATAGTCACCTACAGTTTACAGAAACTAGAGTTCAGATTGTTAAAAAACAAGTTGTTAAAGTGGTACATAGAGTATCAACACAAGAAGATCTTGCAGTCCAAGTGCAGATCTAAGAAGTTGGAGAGAGAGGGCTCCATCCAAGAAATCAGCCTTTGGAACTAGGCTGAGAAGAAGGGTTCAGATTTATTCTGAATTCTAAGCGGCAGAGGTTAAAGAACAACTACAGAAGGATTCATTCTTATTCAGTTCTACTTTCAAGAAGCTTTGAAGAAAGCTAAGTCAGATTGGATCCAGCTGAGTTCTTCCAAGAACTCATCAAGAAACTCTCAACTCCCCTCTCTTGTTTTTGAGTTGTAGAGTTAATATTTGTAAAATCATTTTAACTTGTAGGATCCTTTGGATCTGAGTGAATTGTAAGCCTGTATTTATAAAGGCTGAGGGTAGGGCTTGAGAGCCTGAGTGTAGGAGATTGAAATCTCTGAGTGTAGGCCTTGTTGGCTGAGTGTAGGCCTTGATTGGCTGAGTGTAGGCCTTTGTGGCTGAGTGTAGGCTTTGGGAAAAGCTGAGTTGTAAGGCCTTGGGCCTGAGGAGTAGGAACCAATTTGGGTTCTGAGACAGTGGAGAAGTTTGGCCGAATCTAGTACACTACTAGATAGGCGAAGGGGGAAAGTGGATGTACCCAAAGCTTGGGGAACAACTATAAATCACTGTGTCTGCTGTGCTGTGATTGTTATTTGTTGTGTATGCTTTGTTATTGCTGTGCAAAAGTAGTTAGAAATCTGTGATATAACTGATTGCTGCCATTAAAGTTAAAAAAGGATTAAGTCACCTATTCACCCCCCCCCCCCCCTCTAGGTGTTTAGGTACCATATCTTTCAAGTGGTACCAGAGGGAGGTTCCTCAAAAGGACTAACAGTCTGAGGAGATCCTGATTGGCAGATTCAGTGTAAGGCAACATACAGATTCAAGAAAATACAGATTCAAGAAAATCAAGAAATATGGGTTCCTCTGAGAATCACAAGGAATTGGGTTCCATGAAATTGCCCATATGCAGGAAAGAGATCTTTGGGATCTGGAAGGAAAGGGTAAGGCTGTTTATGGAGGCCTCAGACCCTAGAATCTACATCACAGTAAAGGAAGGGCCTTATGTGCCCATGAAGATTTCAGTTCTAGATGCAAATCAGAGAACTCCAAAGGATTTCTCTGAGATGACTAAGGATGAGATTGTCCTAGCCACCATGGACAAGAGGGCACAAAACATTATAGTGAGTGCCATAGATGATGCAACATTTCAGAATCTTATACACTGTAAGACAGCCAAAGAGATGTGGGATACTCTTATAGTGTATATGGAAGGATCTGAAGAAGTTAGACAAGATAGAAAATCCTTGCTAAATTAGGAGTATGAGAATTTTAGATAAGGAAAAGGTGATAGCATAACTGAGTGCTATAAGAAGTTCTACAGAATAGTGAATGAACTCATGTCTTATGGAAGATAGTTCAGTAACTATGAACTAAATGACAAGTTCTTAAGGTCCCTAACCAAAGATTGGGACACCAAGATCTGTGCCATAAGAGAAATGGTTAAGTTGGGGGAAATTCCTCCTCCTACACTGTTTGGCAAGTTATTGTCTTATGAAATGCAATTGACAGTGAGAAAAGAGGAGGAGAAATCAACAAGAACTGAGCACAAGGAAAGAACAGTAGCCTTCAAGACAGAAGCCTCCAGGAAGTGCAAAAATAAGTCATCAACTCCACCTCCAAAGGTAGTTGAATCTGAGTCAGATGAGTCAGTCAGCACCAAATCTGCAAGCAGTGAAAGTGATGAAGACTTTGCTGCTTTCACTAGACACTTTCAGAAATTCCTGAAGAAGAAACAGTGGAGGTCAAGGCCTTCTACTTCAAAAGGAAAAGAAGATTTTTATCAAGATAAAAAGGCTTCAAAGAAGGACAGGAAGAGAACAAAATCTAGCAAGGCAACTAGTTCTAAGATAGTGTGCTATTGCTGTAATAGACAGGGTCATGTTATTGCAGACTGTCCTGAAAAGAGGAAAGAATCTGGTGACAGGAAAAAGACTCATTTCAAAGGCAAGAAAGAGAAGTCTTTTGTAGCCAAGAAAGAGAAGACTCTATCAGATATCTCTTCTTCAGAAACTGAGTCTGAGGCTGAGGCCTACATAGGGCTGTTTGCTGAAGAAGAATAAGAAGAATTCATGCAGATAATGGAGTCTATCTATGAACAAGAAGACTGTCAGTGCCAAGGACTGATGGCATTGACTGAGAATGACAAAATCCTGGAGCAGCCAGGACCCAGTAAGGTACAAAGTTCAACTCTTAGTTCAGTTTCTTGTTCTAGTTCAGAATCAGATCCATCTTCATCAAGTGATGAGAATGTATCTGAGTCAGAGGATGATATTCATCAGCTTATAGATGAATATAAGGTGTTGTTGCAGGCTTACAAGAAAAGCAAGTCCCTAGCCAAAAGTCAGGGCAAAGGAAATTGCTGATCTTAAAGCTGCTGCAACAGATTTTGAGAAACAATTTGATCAAAAGCTGAATGAGATAGCCAGGCTGAAACACATAACTGTGATTCAGATGGGGACTATCACCTTTAAGAATGATCAAATCAAGAGTCTGGAGATCAATCTTCAGAAAGAGAGAGAGCTTGTTGCTAGGTTTTCTAAACCTAAGTCAGAGCTAACTTTAATTGATGAATTTGTTCATCATAAAGGCAAGGCTGGACTGGGCTTTATTAGACCTGCAAGGACTGAGCAGTCCAAGTCTAAGTCCAAGGGCAAAGCCCCAACATTCAACAAGTCTGCTGTAGACAAGACAGCCAAGACAGTACCTAAGCAAAGGTACAATAAGTTTGAATGTTGGTGTTGTGGCAAAGTTGGCCATTTTGCAGTGGACTGTTGGCACAATGCTAGTGCCAAAGTGAGTACCAAACTACCTGTTGGAAAGCCAGTAGGTAGCTTTGTCAGATTGCAAACTAACAAGTACCAAGGACCCAAGAATTCTTTGGGTTCTAAGGTTCATTAATCTGTTTTGCAGGTGAGTCCAAGTGGCCATACCCCAACATGGTACTTGGACAGTGGATGTTCCAGACATATGACTGGAACTAGAGGATTACTAAAGACTACATACCAATAAAAGATGGTCCAAAAGTCACCTTTGGTGGTTCTGAAAAAGGAATCATCAAAGGATTTGGTAACATTTCTAGCAACTTGGTTACCATTACTCAAGTGGCTTATGTTAAAGGGTTGAAACACAACCTAATAAGTATAAGTCAATTAAGTGATGTAGGGTATGACATCTCATTTGTTAAAAATGGATTGTCATATCAAGAGGTCAAGTGATCAAGAGATCATTTTGACAGGTTATAGGAAGAGGAATGTCTACTGCCTAGACATTATGATTGAGAACAATGGTTCTCCAGTTTGTCTTGTAGCTGATGAGACAGTCTCTCATTGTGTCAAATGGCACAAGAGGCTAGCCTCATCTTAACTACAAGACTATTAGCAAACTCTTTAGCAAAGAGTTAGTGAGGAATGGTCCTCAAGTTAAGTGTGTTAAAGATGGTATTTGCTCAGCTTGTCAAAAGGGCAAGCAGACTAAATCCACCTTTAGAAGCATAGAAAACAAAGATGCTGTGAGGTGTTTATACCTCTTGCACTTGGATCTCTTTGGTCCAATGCCAGTTCACAGCTTAGGTAGGAAGGTCTATACCTTTGTAGTTGTAGATGACTACTCAAGGATTTTCCTGGGTGTTCTTCTTAAGACAGAAATCTGAAACACCTAGTGTCTTCTATAGCTTTGTCAAGCAAATTCAGAATGAACTAAATAGTACAGTGGTCAAAATTAGAAGTGACCATGGTACTGAATTTCAGTCTGATAGCATGACAAAACTATGTGAAGACTTTGGGATATTTCAAGAATTCTCTTCACCTAGAACACCTCAGCAAAATGGCATTGCTGAGAGGAAGAATAGAACCTTGATAGAGGCTGGTAGGACCCTATTAAGTGATACATCACTGCCAGAGTATTTCTGGGCTGAAGAAGTTAATACTGCATGCCATGTTATAAATAGGGCTACCATCACTAAAAGGCTTAACAAGACCCCCTATGAAGTTGTGAAAGGCAGGAAACCAAACATATCCTATATCAGGATCTTTGGTTGCAAATGCTTCATACTTAACAATGGGAAGTCTTACTTAACTAAGTTTGCTGCCAAGTCCCAAGAGGGAATTTTTGTTGGGTACAACAATAATAGTAAGGCTTATAGAGTCTACAACTTGACTACACAAGTTGTAGAAGAATCTGTGCATGTAGTTTTTGATGAGACTAAACTTATTAACAATGAGTTGTCTAGTAGTGTATGCAGCCCCACAGGTTTAACAAAGAAAATGGACAAGCTTACTATAGAAGAAGTGCCTGCTGCAAGACAGCAAGGAGAGGAGAGTAGTTGTTGTCCAGGGGGAGAACTACATGTGCCAATTGCTGATGAAGTACAAGGAATACAGCATGATGGAGATGCTGAAGAGGTTCAACCAGAAGTTAGGATGCCTCCAGCCAACAGGCATCTAAGAGATCATCCAGTAGAGCAGATTATTGGAGATCCAAGACAAGGAGTACAAACTAGGAGCAGATACATAAATGCAGCAATCTACTCCAGCTTTCTGTCTCAAGTTGAACCTAAGAAATTTGAACAAGCAATACTGGATCCACAATGGACTGAAGCAATGCAAGAAGAGCTTAATCAGTTCAAGAGGTGCAAGGTCTGGGAATTAGTTCATAAACCTAAAGACCACAATATAATAGGAACTAAGTGGATCTACAGGAATAAGATGGATGAACAAGGGGTCATCATTAAGAATAAGGCTAGACTGGTTGCTAAAGGATATAGGCAAGAAGAAGGTATTAATTTTGATCAAACCTTTGCTCCAGTAGCCAGACTGGAAGCCATAAGGATGTTCTTAGCCTATGCAACCTATCAAGGATTCAAGGTTTACCAAATGGATGTCAAGTCAGCATTCCTAAATGGTAATCTTAAGGAAGAAGTCTATGTGGAACAGCCTTCAGGTTTTGTTGATCCAACTCTACCTCATCATGTCTATAGACTTAGGAAAGCTTTATATGGGTTAAAGCAAGCCCCTAGGGCTTGGTATGAAACCCTATCTAGTTTCCTCATTGAGAACAAGTTCTCAATGGGGAAAATAGATAAGACTCTATTCCTTAGGGAATCTAGAGGCAAAGTCATACTAGTCCAAATATATGTAGATGACATTATATTTGGGTCTACTGAAAGCAGCCTTTGCAAAAAGTTTGCAAAACTTATGCAAGGTCAGTTTGAGATGAGTAGTATGGGAGAGCTGAAGTTTTTCTTGGGTCTCCAATTTAAACAGACTGAGAGTGGTTTATCCATTTGTCAGTCCAAGTTCACCCTAGAACTCATAAGGAAGTATGGTATGGATTCATCCAGCACCATGAAGACTCCTATGGGGTCAAGTATGTCTCTTAGCAAGGATGATGCAGGGAAACCTGTAGATGAAACCTTGTATAGAGGGATAGTTGGCTCCCTATTATACTTGACTGCTAGTAGACCTAACATCATGTATGCTACATGTGTTTGTGCCAGGTATCAAGTCTGCCCTAAAGAGTCTCATTTGACAGCAGTCAAAAGAATATTGAGATATCTAAAGGGCACTCCCTATCTAGGCCTCTGGTACCCTAGGAATGGAGATTTTGATCTAACAGGTTATTCAGATGCAGACTTTGCAGGATGCAAAGAAGATAGAAAGAGCACTACTGGAACCTGTCAATTCCTAGGTGGGAGACTAATTTCATGGAGTAGCAAAAAGCAAACCAGTGTGACTATCTCCACAGCAGAGTCAGAGTATGTGGCTGCAGGAAGTTGCTGTGCTCAACTTCTGTGGATACAACATCAGCTAGAGGACTATGGATTTCAGGTAAGTAGAACTCCACTTTTCTGTGATTCTACAAGTGCTATTTCAATAGCTAATAACCCTGTATCTCATAGTAGAACTAAACATATTGAAATTAAATATCATTTTCTTAGGGAGCATGTAGAAAGAGAAGATATTTTATTAGAATATGTTAAAACTGATAATCAAGTAGCTGATATGTTTACTAAGCCCCTAGAAGAAGCTAAGTTCAATAGATTCAAAATTGAACTAGGAATGATAAACTTAGAGTAAGTTTACAGAATTAAAATTGACTAAGTAAAAAGGTGTCGACACATAGACAAGTCTATGTCGACACAGTATAGTAGTGTCGACACTTCAGGAAATAAGTGTCGACACATCTAGGATGTTGGTGTCGACACTTCAGAATGTAGGTGTCGACACATCCAATGTGGTGTCGACACTTAAGTTTTACTCAGAATTTTCTAAGTAAAGTCTCGACAATGTGTCGAGTTATGTTGTGTCGACACATAACCAAGTGTCGACACATAAAATCTGTGACTAAACTTGTGTCGACACATATGTGTCGAGACATTATAAGTCAGTGTCGACACTTATTGCCAGTGTCGACACATTTTAAGTTAACTATCCCGCCTGTTCATCTTCAAAATCAGAAAGGTATAAATAGGGTTCGGTCTTTGTTTGTCGACACGCTTTCAAAGTTTCGAGACCAAAACTACTGTGTCGACACCTCTCTTCTCTCAAGACAAATTCTACAACCCTAATGACGCCTAAGCTAGAGGAGAACGTCAACGAAGGATATGAGCTGGTGCGCGGCGCTTTCGACGATGCTGATGCAGAAATCCAGGCGGTCGTAACCCTAGTTGCTGATTCAGGGTTAGAATACTTAGTTTCTGAACCTACAAAGATTTGGAAGAAAGAGGTTCTTGAATTTCTAAATGGAGCTGAAGTAGATGAGTCTGGATACAGAATCAAATTCAGAGTTCATGGAACGAAGGTCAAGGTATCACCAAAGAGTCTAAGGAAGATTCTACAGCTTCCAAAAACTCAAGATGAAGAATAAGTTACTGCATCCAAGACCAGGGAAGCTCTAACCTGGTGTGGTCTGGATCCTAAAATGAAGATAGGTTCTGTTTTTAACAGGAAAGGCATGAACAGCCAAGGAAAATTCATGTCTGAGATTGTTGGTAAGGTCTTACTCAGCAAGCCTGGAGGGCATGACAGAGTGTCTGCCTATATGTTTGGAATAATAACAAGGATTATCTTCTCTCTTAAGACTGACTGGTCTATAGTAGTTTATGAGAAAATCAAGGAAAGCTTGAAGAAGCCCAATCTGGGCAGAATCTTAAGTCTCTACCTAGCTGGTACCATACCAGAGGTAATGAATACTGCTGCTGGCAGCAAGATAAATCATATGAGGAAGATGGATCAAAGGATCTTTTCTAGATTGGACAGGGTGTTGTCCAAGGAAATGCCAACCCCAGAGAAGGCAGTTACTGAGAAGGAGATTCCTCCAAAGAAAAAGAGAAAAACTGCTCCAGTGGCACAAGAGTCCACCAGCAGTTCTGAAAGTGAAGAACAAGTTGTTTTCACTCTAGATGACCAAGAGGAAGAGACTGCAGTGAAATCTCCTACTCCTCAAGAGGCTGCTGAGATCCAGGGGGAGCTGCCTCAAGCTAGCCCCATCCATAAGGATCACAGCCAGGGGGAGCCTCCAGTTGTAGAAGAACCCTCTACACTGGAAAGTGAACAAGCCACTATCATCATACAAGAGGTACTCACTGAACTAAACACTTTAGATTTTTCTATGGAAGATACTGATTTGTCTGATGATCATCAGCAAATCCAGATGGATAGTCAAGTTCCAGATGTTGTTATAGAAGACACATCTGCTGTTCAAGTGATTCCTGATCCAGTGGTTGAAGAGCAAAGACTGTCTCCAGCTCCTTCACCACCAGAATACACAATGGAAGATTTATTCCTAAATCTGGATCAAGCAGATTTTGACAAGGAAACAGATGCTACTGAGAATAAGAATGCTGTTGTTGAGGGGGAGCAAGTGCAAGTTCTGGAAGAGCCTATAAGACAAGAAACTGAGAAGGCACTTGATGTGCAACCTGAGAAGCCTTCAAGCCCTAAGGACAGGGTTGACATAGCCAGCACTTCTGCCTCTGAAGATGAGGAGAGTGCTAGGGCAAAGAAGAAGAAACTGTATGTCTTCAAGAGAAGAAGTCAAAGTTATAAGAAAGCTCTGCAATCTATTGCCCCACAGCCTATAGTTCAGCAAGCTCCAACTGTTGATTATAGTGCTTTGATGATTGCCATGCAGATTAAATTGGATGAACAAAGAAAAGCCATAGAAGCTTATGTGGATGAAGGGCAAAAATCCTTACAATTTGATCTTGCCCAGGACATAAAGTCTATCAGGTTTGAGATGAACCTCAACAAGAAGGAAATGACTGAATGTTTCCACAAGGGTGACAATGCAGTGGTGTACTTGGCAACCCACCAGGAAAAGATAAAAGCCCAAGTGGATGACATAGCATTGAAGCAAGGATATGTTCTTGAAAATCAGTTAAGAATGAATGACAACTTGACTGCTTCACATAATGTTATAGTCACTGAATTGAAGAACAAGGCTGCTGAACCTTCTACTTCTACTGCTGCTAAAGCTGAATTTGACAAAGCCTTTAAAGAAAAAATTTCTGCTGTTAAGTCTGCAATCCAAGCCTCCCAGAAAGCCATATCAGAACAACTTCAAAAGCTTAAACCATTCTTTAAAGATGGAATCAGATACTTGGATAGTCAAATCAGATTTCAAAAGGATGATGTCAGAGATCATATGCCTCGAGAAGTCATAAAGGGGGAGAGAGTTTTAGTCAAAGCTAGCTCTGATCATGTCAAATGGATATTTAATTCCATCAGAGCTATACTGGGCTATCCTCCACTCTGTGATGATGACAATGTTGCTGAATCTGGAATTCAACCTGCATATCGTGGAGGTGAGCAACCAGAGGTAGCTCAAGTGATCTATCCTCCACCAGATTTTGACATGGTGCAAGCTGATATTCATCAGATGTATAGCCCAACTGAAGGGAAGTCTAATGTTATTCTGGATAAAGTGGTTCAGCCTATTACTGAAGCCATGCAAGAGGCATTACAGAAGGAGAAAGAGACAAGGTTGTCTAAGAAGAGGTTTAGGGAACAAGCAGAACAAAGGCCAGACTTTGAACAGTGGAGCCCTACCTCTAGGAATATAATATTAACTGCCTGGAAAGCTGCCAAGGATAACACTCATGACAGGAACAAGTGGTTTTCTGAAGCTGAATGGAGAAAACATGAGATCAGGCAGGAAGCAATAGTTCAGTATAGAAGGAAGGCAAAGATGGGAAAGCTACCTCCTACTACAGTGGAGCCTAGCAAGTACTTTCCTAAGCCATACCATTATTTTGAGAGACAGAAGATCAAAGCTGAAGAGCTTAAAAAGAAAGATCTAAAAGGCAAGAAGCCTGCTGATGCTGAAACTGCTGATGCCCCTGTCAAAGCTCAAGTTCAAGCTGGCAAGGGAATAGTTATCAAGGAACCTGAACAGAAATAGTTTAAGAATTTACTTGAAGATTATTTTGTAATCTTTTGAATGTAAAACATTTTTGTGAACTACTGAAAATGTATAAGACAAATGTTAGAACAATATGTGATCAATATATTTCATGATTGTTCTGTGAATATGTCTATTTCTTATTTGTTCTGTGTTGATGTATGTGTATACATGTGTGATTTATACATGTTTATGTTTACCCTGCTGTACATTATCCTGCTTTACATCATTTTGTAATTTTTAATTATGAATGGTGTATATCATTGACTAAGGGTTATGACTTCTCCAAATAGGGGGAGATTGTTGGGTACATTGGTTAAATGTACCTGATTTGAAGAAGCCTCACCCAACTCAATGATATACATCATAATGTATTTGATGTATGTTGAGTTTACTTGTGCAGGTTAAGTAATCACTGGACTGAAGCAAAAAGTTTCTAAGTCCATGTGTCGACACCCAGAGGGAAAGTGTCGACACTTAAGAAGGCCTGTGTCGACACCCAGTGAAGCTGTGTCTACACCAGAAAGTGTCGACACTTGTAGCTGTGTCGACACACAGCAAAAGTCTGCAGAGACTGTTAAAGTGTCGACACTCAGAACAATGTGTCGACACTCAACAAGAAGAGTCAGCACTTGAAGAAAGTGTCGACACTAAGAACAAAGTGTCGACACTCAACAGAAGAGTCAACACATGAAGTAAGTGTCGACACCTAGAACAATGTGTCGACACTCATCTGAAGACTCTACACTTGAAGAAAGTGTCGACACAAGGAGCTGTGTCGACACTTAGCAAAGAACAGAATTATCTCCAAAATATTCTAAGTACAAGTGTCGACACTAAGGGAATGTGTCGACACTCAGCTGAAGTCTCAACAGAAGAATCAAGTGTCGACACAAGGAGCTGTGTCGACACTTAGCAAGTATCAACATAGAAGACTATGTGTCGACACCAAGAAGCAGTTTCGACACTTAACAGATTCAACACAAGAAGATGTGTCGACACAAATGAGATGTGTCGACACTTAGAAGAATACAGCTAAAGATAGAAGATCAAGTACTTGTGTCGACACTCAATTTCAGTGTCGACACCTGAAGAAGAATCTGTGTCGAGACATACAAGGAGTTGTGTCGACACCTTGTAGACTTGTGTCGACACTTACACAGCATGTGTCGACACTTGGACTATAAGTGTCGACACTTAAAGATAGAAAGTCTCGACACTTTCAGACAGTTAGAGATTTTCAAGAAATCACTGGATGACTTGACAGCTGCCGTTCCAGCCGGTCTACAACACCTGTCAGAGATGTCAGAAGACAGTTATGAACCGGACCAGCCGGTTACCATGAAGAAGGCCTATAAATAGGCACCTACAGTTTACAGAAACTAGAGTTCAGATTGTTGAAAAACAAGTTGTTAAAGTGGTACATAGAGTATCAACACAAGAAGATCTTGCAGTCCAAGTGCAGATCTAAGAAATTGGAGAGAGAGGGCTCCATCCAAGAAATCAGCCTTTGGAACTAGGCTGAGAAGAAGGGTTCAGATTTATTCTGAATTCTAAGCGGCAGAGGTCAAGGAACAACTGCAGAAGGATTCATTCTTATTCAGTTCTACTTTCAAGAGGCTTTGAAGAAAGCTAAGTCAGATTGGATCCAGCTGAGTTCTTCCAAGAACTCATCAAGAAACTCTCAACTCCCCTCTCTTGTTTCTGAGTTGTAGAGTTAATATTTGTAAAATCATTTTAACTTGTAGGATCCCTTGGATCTGAGTGAATTGTAAGCCTGTATTTATAAAGGCTGAGGGTAGGGCTTGAGAGCCTGAGTGTAGGAGATTGAAATCTCTGAGTGTAGGCCTTGTTGGCTGAGTGTAGGCCTTGATTGGCTGAGTGTAGGCCTTTGTGGCTGAGTGTAGGCTTTGGGAAAAGCTGAGTTGTAAGGCCTTGGGCCTGAGGAGTAGGAACCAATTTGGGTTCTGAGACAGTAGAGAAGTTTGGCCGAATCTATTACACTGCTAGATAGGCGAAGGGGGAAAGTGGATGTACCCAAAGCTTGGGGAACCACTATAAATCACTGTGTCTGCTGTGCTGTGATTGTTATTTGATGTGTATGCTTTGTTATTGCTGTGCAAAAGTAGTTAGAAATCTGTGATATAACTGATTGCTGCCATTAAAGTTAAAAAAAGATTAGGTAACCTATTCACCCCCCCCCCCCCCCTCTAGGTGTTTAGGTACCATATCTTTCAGATCTACTTGTGCTTCCATTGTTTGTTGGGATTAACCTTTGTTGCTCGGTTTTCCTCTGGTTCAACGTGAGAACTGGGTAGTTCCGAAGATATTAATTTGGCGTTTGGGCTACCTTGCTGACCACGTTGAGAAATTTTAACAGGATGGCGGAGTTGCAGGGGCAAAATCGGAAAAGCATTTGTAACCGACACAAAGGGCACTGTAGAGAACAAATGTTTACACCTCATCTATATCGTGAAATGAATCCCCTCCATTTCATGTGAAATGAAGAGGATCCTGATCTTCTTATTTTCATGTCTGCCACCAATGCCCCCTCATCTTCTCTTTAATGATGTCGATTTCTTATCATCACTTCACCTTCTCCCTTTCATTCCTCTTAAACCAATGCCAACACGTGTTGAACGGCAAGGTCTAAGTTTAGAGAAAATCTATCCTTTGTCGTTCAACACGTGCTGGCACCTTCCCCTATGCTAAGACCTCTCCTTCCCTTCTTCCCCTTTTTTGTTTCTTCAAACTGATGTTCTCGCTTCCAGGGACACGAGAGAGGAGGATCACACGCTTTCAAAGACACTCCACTGATCGATGCATCCTCCAATCCTCTCAGCCAAAGTTTGGCTTCATTCTCCCATCACTGAATCAATCATTTGTCTTCCTCCGGCAATAACAACATTTTTAGACTCTATCAGGTATACTCCTAAACTCCCACTTCATGCCTTCAAGCCATCGGCTCTCAGCTACATTTTATTCTTATCAGATGAATGCTTCTTATTGCACACCTTACCTCATCACTTAAAGTAAATAAATAGTTGCATATGCCAAGATCAACATCAAACAAAACCGAACAAATTTTTTATATGCTCAAGAGATCGAAGATTAAAGGTGTGCATTAAGATATTGGTTAGATGAGATTAAAGCCGAGTTGAATGATGCCCAATAGACGAAAGGCCCTCGCCAGCAAATCCTGCTGTAGAATGACACCATCGGCCAAAGCTTGCCGTTAGCCGAAGCCTGCCGCCCGTTGAAGCGTGCCACCCACCGAAGCCTGTTGAAAATGGTGAAGTGAAAGTGAGTGATTGAGCGACCTAGGTGACCTGTCCGCGCGGTCTATGCGGACAGAACTGGCGGTTAGCCAGGTCAGCAAAGTTGTTGCAATCGACTTGTTCCTTGGCGTCCTGAGCGGTCTGTACGGACAGAGGTGGCGGCCAGCCGGCCCGGCTTATGCACAGCAGACAGTTTGTTCGCAGAAGGTAACCTGGCGGATAGCTTCACCATCCGCGGAGTCCGCCAAGATGCGGACTGGACTGGAGCTCGGCAGACCGGCATGGCAGATGCCTTGGTCTTGCTCTGGTGGTGCGGCTGGTGGAAGCCGCGGAGTTCGCCGGTTAGAGAGGACTGGCCTGGAGCTCGGCAGACCGGCATGACAGATACCTTGGTCTAGCTCTGGTGGTGCGGCTGGCGGTAGTCGCAGGGTTCGCCTGTTAGAGCGGACAGGTGATGGAGTTTGCCGGGATTGGCGGACGGGTGCCTGTGTCCGCCAGTAAGTGCGGACTGACCCTTGTGGCCGGTGGTGTGGACTTGGTTGGTTCTGAACCAAGTCCATGTTGGCTTAGTCCGGGGAGATCACGTGGTTAAGCGCGGACTGCTTCTCAATCCGCCAAGCTCGGCATCAGTTGACTTGTAGGTTGGTTGCGAGCTTGGTGAGTGCGGATTGGAGCAGTGTCCGCCTGGGTTTGCGGATTATGTTCCTTGTCCGCTAGGTTATGAGGACTGCTTTCATTGTCCGCCAACTTCGACAGTTGGTCGTTGTGTCGTGGTTGCGAACTTGGGGGTGCGGACTGATGTTGTGTCCGCAGGGCGCGCGGATTGACACGATGTCCGCTGATTATGCGTACAACTGATGTTGCTAGAGAGTCTGCGGGTTGTTGTAGTCCTGGCTTGGCCTTTGGCGACAAGCCGGATAGGGTTGCTGTCCGGCCTTGGTGATGTTGTTGGCGGTCTCGCTATCCTGCACAGATCGTGGCGGACTGGTTGTGTATCCGTGGCTTGCGGATACACTTGGTGCCTGCCGTGAGATGGGAGGTTATCCTATCGGCTAGGTCGGTGACTACACTTCTCATCGTACCTATAAATAAGACCCTCTGTCACATCAACAGGGGGCGAATGAACAGTAAGTGAACTCGCGGATAGTTGTTGCGGACTGGTTTTGTATCAGCGCGGTTTGAGGAGGTTGATCGGTTTGTGTTGTGCAGGTTATGCGAATAGCGCTGGAAGACAGATACTTGGTTCTAACTGCGGTCAGGGATAGTGTGGACTCTGCAGATAGCAACCAGCGGTTAACAGCAGGTCGCGGGTAGCGGCTATGCGATCTCTCTTCTGCAACTAGTTTCTTGGTTCAATAAGCTATCCTCTTCTGGCGGCCTGTTCAGTTCGGCAGCAGCAGTTCGTGCACTCAGACGGCTAGGCGACCTTGCGGTTAGGCGGCCTGCTGATCGGCGTGTAGAGCTTGCATTGGAATAACGGGTAGTCCGCACGTCCTGATTGCGGTCTTGCGACTAGGCGGGTTGAGCGGACTCCGTAGTGCAGCAGTAGTTCGGGCGGTTACTCCTTGAGTCCGCGCGGGTTGAGTTTTGCCTTGTATTATTTCTGCTTCTGCTGGATACATCGGCGAATCATGTCTCGACATATATGTCTCGCATTGTAAAGAGTATTATAGTACAAGATTCTTGCTCTTCTGTTTTGCATCTGATTTATTTGGGCTCGGATAGGTTGAGTGTTTCTGCGCCTGGTTTCCGGTTCCGCTTAATCAAGGTGTCATCTTGATAGCTTTGAAAGTTTTATGTGGCATCAGAGCTATCACCTTCATCATCTTGTGAAATTTTAACAAAGCCTGCAGCCAGCTGAAGCCTTCCATCAATCCAACCCTTCTGCCAGCAAAAACAAGTATTTCTCTGTGAAACACATTTCACCAAGCTTCAAAAACTGAAAGGTCACTTTTTACTACGCAGAGGATAGCCCTGGATGTACAAAAGAGGCACGCGCAACTTTAATATGTTGGAGATTGAACATCTATGTGATTTTGTGCTAAATGGTCCGCTATAGTCGAAATTCAATGTGCATTCTAGGGTCTTGTTATTTTCTGCGGCTGCTAAATCTGCAAAGCATCTTGCACAGTGTTCTTTGTATGAGTTACCGTCTATTTTTTATTTCTATCGCTATGATTTTTTCCACAATGTATAAAGAAGCTTTTGATGCCTTAATCACTGAACATTTTAGAGAACTGCTTCTTGGAGTACTCTGTAAAGTAATTATAGGGGATAAATCCTTTAGAGGACAGGATTGAGATATCATTATGAGTCCTTTATCAAAATAGAGAGTCGAGCCTGCAGTTCTGTGCATCAATGAGTTGCATGCTACAAAATTGGTATTTTTGGCCACTCCGCTTTCATCCGTGTAGTTGTAATTTATAGAGTTTCTCATTATTTCTTTTCTTATGATGGTAGATTTCGGTTGTGGATCTAGCAGCCTGTTGGAGTATTTGTTGGATAATACAGCTACTTTAGAAAATGTCGTTGGTGTAGATATTTCACTGAAAGGACTTCTTCATGCTGCAAAGGAATAATCTATAAATACTTTTTTTCATATCTGTCTTATTTTAGTTAATGTTTTGAAGAGGTTTCTTGAAGTAATTTTAAGCTTATCTTCATTAAGATACATATTTTTATTTATGGATCGATTCTAGTCACATCCAGGTTTTTTATTACATCAAGTTCTAAAAATGTCAAAACAATTTGTGTTCTAAAATTGTCTTTGTTCATGCATTTTATGTTTTTTTTTCAGAATTTACATTTAAAATTGAGTGCATGAATGCATTTCATCTTTCGGGGGACTTCACATTTAATTCATGTTTCATTTTGGGGGTCTTCTCATATAATCCATGAGCTGTTTTTAATATAAAGTAGTTATCTTAGTCTTCCTTCATCAATATATATATAGAGTTGTTCCAAATTGAGTATTGTAAAAGAATGATGCGCTTTGTCTGCAAATTGTTTAATGAGAATCTACATTTGAACTTGGATTATATTATATCCGCCCATTTGAGCTTGGAAAGACCTTGATAGAATTTCAAGCTCTTCTATTTTAGACGTTATTTTTTTAATCATCTTATGATGCCAATCTAGAGTATCCGTCTAGTTTATGTTTCCGGAATGCAACTATTTTAAGGAACCATGTATTGATTATACTCATCCGGGATATTCAGACTTTTATCTCAAAATGTTGATTTATAGCGTGTCAAATTTCATCACGAGCTAACTCATATCAATTAAAAGATATGTTTTCTAAAAAAACCCTCTTATTAGATCTTCTTAAAAATTGATGAACCATAGACATGCAACTTTTCAATAAAAACTACTGTTAGAGTGCTCGAAGCATCCGCGTGACCATTTAGTTTGGAATGGCCTACCCGTTGCCCCCAGCAGGGTATATATAGGCGAAATCCTAAATCCCCGACTACGGGTTTGGATTCCTATCGGATCCTAACCAACCCGTTAAGTAGCTCATTAAACACGAATATCAATATACCTCAACATCTACAAATACAGACTCAAATTTAAAAATAATCAAATAAATTTTAGACGCTTCTTTTTTTAATGCTTGGGATAAGTTCGTCTTATACACCAACAAACATGCTCATATGCCTGGCAATCCCTCATATGCGGGCACATCCCGCTCTTTCAAGATACTTTTAAGTCTATTCATTCTTCGAATCCTTTGAGGCAAATTCTATCCGATTTTTTAACTGATGCATTTTTTAACCTTCATTCCATACAACCAAATCATTTATATTATCTAATTATTGATAAATGTGTTGCACATTATCTCCCCGATATATAAGTTCATAAATTACCCTCACTAATTTTAAATATACATAATTTAGCATTATCATTCCTGATTCTTCTGATCAACGGTGGTGTTATTGGATACTATAAAAAAAGTACATTGAAAAACGAGTAAATATTTTCCTCCAATATATAATTAATATTGTTGTAAAAAATATTACTCGCAAATTCCTACAGCACCAACAACTCCCAGCTGCTGTGCATCCAAACACCATCAGAATACTCAATTGATTACGAGCAAAAGCATTGTCTCCATCTCTTCTTTACTCAGCAGTTTTTTTCTTCTTAGTTTCTGCACATTTGTATAAATATGAGAATCACATCCTGTATCCAATACTCAAAATGAATGAACAGAAAGGTTTATTTTTATAACAAAAATAACTGAAGCGGAAGTCACACTTCCCTTCTTCTGCAGATCTTCAAGATAAAAAAGACAGTTTCTCCTCCAGTGTCCGTCTTACCACAATGGTGGTATTTCCCTTCCATAGTTAATCCTTTTTTCTTCAGTACTGAAGGCTTAGGATCAAGATATGGCTTAGGTCTTACATTGGTAATTTTGAATCATTTGGCCATGCCCTTGCCTTTATGCACCATCAATATGAGACTACCAGGCTTGATCTTCTTCATATTGTTCTCGACAGTTCTCAACATACCTAGAAGCTCAGGCAGTGTCTTGTCAATCTCATTCAAAATCATCAAGCTACTGAACTGTTGAAGATGATTGATGGAGGTCGATGGATGCCTCCATCCTCATTCTTCATATTGTGAAGGTGAACTTTTATTTGTAGAAAATGATTCTTATACTCATCTTCTCACAGAAACAACTGTTATGAATCTTGATGGGAGGGAGGAAGAAGATGCACAGACAAGATAGACAGCGCGCTAAACTGGAATAATAATAATAAGATGCAAACTCGAGAGAAGAACCCACTCCCAGGCTTTGTGGTTGGGCTGATTTTCTCCTCTGTGCGCAGTAAATGCATACATACATTTGAATACTAGTTGATTGTCTACTTTATAAACCGAGGTTGATTTTCCTATCTGCTGGACAAATGCCAATTAAACAATTTTTCGGAGCTAATTTTTCAAGCAGGTAAAATGATGCAAACATTAAAGTTTATTATGGTCACCAAAAACATAAATTCTGTGCATTGAGATGAATAATTTACAATTAAATCGGCAGCACCTAGCAGAGCTCCCCAAACAGAAGCATCCGCGTTGTTCTCCATTTCTTTAATCAATTCCCACGCCTCATCAAAATGTCCAGCACGGCCCAATAAATCAACTATGCAGGCACAGTGCTTGCTGTTAGGTTCCAAGCAGAGCTCAGAGCGCATTGATCTAAAAATTCTCCGTCCATCGTCAAGAAAACCGCCGTGCCGGCAAGCAGACAATATGCTAACCAAGGACACGGAATCTGGTTCAACGCAGCTTTCTTTCATTTGCAAAAATAGCTTGATGGCACATTCGCCAACCCCATGCATTGCATATCCAGCAAGCATTGCATTCCATGAAACTAAGTCTCTGTAGTCCATCTGATCAAACAGCTGTCGAGCAAGATCTAGACGTCCGCATTTTGAATATGTGTCGATTAAACTACTTCCGATGGGCACATGAGACATAAAGCCGGCTCTGATGGCGATGGAATGCAGAGTTAAACCATCTTTTAGTGAAGACAGGAAAGCAGCTGCTGGAATAATGCTCACAATAGTAATTAAGTTGGGCCTGATATTCTCAGCCCTCAGTTGATAGAAAATAGATAATGCTTCATTTGCAAGACCATTGTGCATGCATCCTGCAATCATCGTGTTCCACGCTATCACATCGACATTAGATCTCGTTTTGCAGAATATAGTTCCTGCCGCGCTAATGTCCCCGCACTTGGCATACATATCCATGGAGGCATTCTTCACATGTACATCTGATTCAAACCCCATTTTTATGACCAGACCATGAACACTTGTTCCTTCGCGATGATTGTTTGAAAAGGAACAGACTGTAAGCATACCAATGAGGGTTCCACGGTCCGGTTTTAGACCAGCAAGAATTAGTTCATGAAACGTCTTTACAGCATTACCAGCATCCCCGATCTGGACATAACCGTTCATAAGTGCATTCCAGGTGACAATATTTCTGCTCGGCAATATTTCAAAAAGGTTATGCGCGGATATGAAAGATCCACATTGCGCATACATCGCCACAAAAGCAGTCCCCACAGAACAGTCAAAGCTGATGTTGGATTTCAAGGAAATGCCGTGAATGTTCTTTCCTAAATTCAGTTCTAACATGTCTGCACAAGCTGGAAGTATACTCATAACAGTAATACCATTAGGTGTAATGCCTTCCAAAATCATTTTTTGGAAAATGGATACTGCTTCTTGTGGGTGACCTGATTGGGCAAAGGCTGATATCATTGCAGACCAAGCAACAACATCCTTCTGAAACATTCTATTGAACAAAAAGTATGCCTTTTCGACTTCTCCACATTTAGCATGCATTGTCATGACCGCTGTAGCCACTGAAATATCTAAATCCATACCTTTTTCAATAGCATAATCATGAATTTGGACACCTCTTTCCAAATCTCCAGTTTCAGCTGCAGCCGCGAAAGCATTTAGAACAGAAAGCCGATTTGGCTTCATATTCTCTCTTCTCAATTCATCAAAAAGATCCAAAGCAGCTCCAAAACAATCATTAAAGAAATAACCAGAAATCATTGTCCCCCAAGAAACATCATCCTTCTCATCCAGCATTTCACCAAAAATATGAAAAGCAGTCTCAACCAATCCACATTTCGAGTAAGCGTCAATGAGACCATTAGCGACTGTAGGAAGAAGACATCTCCTGGTGATAAAACCATGGAGAGACCTGCAAAGAAAAGCACTGGAGAGCTGACATATAGCTGGAAACAAGTTCAAAACAGTAACTCTATCGGGTACTATACCGGCATATTGCATCTTGATGAACAGACTTAGAGCTCGACAGGGATGATTGTTCTGGCAGAATCCACCAATCATGGCATTCCATGAAACGACATCTAGTTTAGGCATTGAGTCGAACAACTGAGAGGCAATTTCCGCCATGCCAAGCCTGTTGTACATGTTCAATAAAGCTGTCCCAATATAGGTATCCCTCTGTAGGGATCTCCTTGCGACCTCGTTGTGAATTGAGATGCCACTTTCAAAATCAAAACTTTCAGCGCAGGCTTTCAGCACAAAGGTGAAGGTATACTTATCGGGCTCGACCCTGCGATTGAACATAATGCGATAGAGCCGAATGGCATCCGCATGATCTCCGCTTCTCGTGAATGCTCTCATCATGGAATTCCATAGCACGATTGACGGATTCGGGGAGGAATTGAAGACAAACAAAGAGAAATCAGATCTCCGGAAAAATGAATAGGAATTCACGAGTAGTGTGCGCAGGGAATCGTTGGAATCGACTCCTCGCGTGAGAAGTTGGGCGTGGATTTGAAGGACGGATTTGAGATTTCTACAGGAACGGATTAGTTGGATAAAGTTTGAGCATTCCGAAGGAAAGAGTAGAGAAGGTTTTGCTGAAACGAGCGATGCCGTTGCCACCACGGAGGAGTACGAACGACTGGAGCAGAGGCGATTGATCATGGAAACGAGATTTTGGGGGGCCGCCGGGTTCTACTTTGTTAAAAAGGCGGAATTTTTGTGTCTTTCCGGATAGAACCCGAACCAATGAATGGAAAGAGGTGAATGCATGGGGTCCGCGCAAAAGTGTAGGTCACACATTCAAAATGTGTGGGCCCCGCAGGAATTTTAATGGTGATTCATAGCTCCTGGTCCTAGATTTCCATACGGGCTCCGGACCTAAAAATCTCTCGATAAAAAGGGGGGAGGGGAGGGAAGAGAAAGAAAAAGAGGGGGGAGAAAGAAAAGTGGGGGGGGGGGGGGGGGGGGGCGCCGGGTTCCACTCTGGTATGAGGAAGGAAAAAGGGGGGAGGGGGAGGGAGGAGAAAGAAAAAGGGGAGGAGGAGAAGAAAAAGGGGGAGAGGGAGAAATAAAGAAGACAACCATGAGCGAAGCCTGTGCAGACATGCCCAGAGCCTCTAGCACCATGACTGCGCCCGGAGAAGTTGAGTTGTGGTCTATCAGTCTCGTTGCAGTTGCATGATCACTCAGAAAAGTAATGAAATTCTTATCATTTGACCAAACTAGCACGCAATCCGCGCCAAATCTCAGGACTAGAGCTCTCATATCAGCATCAATCTAGTGAAGACGAAAACCCGGAAACTGGGAAGCAGCCATTTGAACACTATATTTCAAACCAAAAATCAGGGGAGGTGGCCTTGCTGTCTGGATAAAGAGCTTCCACAACTCAGAAACTGTTGCAGTCGAACACTCGAACTAAACATTCAATTTTTTCAACTGCAATTTACTAGAAAACTTCACATTAAATTTGTGGTTATGAAATTTATAAGATATGTGAACATATCATCATGCTCCATCCTAACAAGGAAAAAAAAAGTAAAGTCCCCGTTTGGGGGAGCTGTCATGCTCCGGCAGGTAATAAACGTAGTATTTTTTCAAACCTTGCATTTTGAGTTTGTTGTAGTCAAAAATATAATCAATTAAATATATATTAGTCATGATCAATTAAATAAGGGTAATGTTATAAACAATAATTCTTGGCTAGGGTGTTAACCATTGTCATGCCAAACATACATTCTATGACGTTGGCAATTTTGACCAAACTCGTTGGAGTAAAAATGTCGTGCTCAATGGAGTCTTGGTGGTTCTTAATAACTTTGGAATTATAAGCAATAAAATGGACCATTTGCATGAGAGATCAGCTCGAGTGGAGTCTTGGTGGTTCTTAATAGCTTGAGAATTATAAGCAATAAAGTGGACCGTTTGCATAAGAAATAAGCTCGAGGCGATACATGAGATTGAAAAATGTCTTAAATCACATTTTTATTTGGTGAGAATGACCTAAATCTACTACAACATAAAGAGATTTTTCAGCATATAAATATTCAGTACATGAGATGTTTTTAACACAACTAAAATGTTCTCCTACATCACTAGAATTCCCCTCCTTTCCCCCTCAACATTTTCTCACTTCATTTGCTCAAAATATCCCACATGAAGTCAATCAAATAGCTTCAGTAGACTTGAACAACACAGGCCCATACATGATTTTCGCACAAACATCTTATGTCATGCCCAAACTTTTCAGGAAGCTCAAATTTTTGGATCATAACGGGAGGTCAAAACTTCAAGTGCCTCGTGCAACATCAATACTCACAAAATAAACAGATTTAAATATTTAAAAAATTGAAAAAAAAATATCAAACATTCCACGGCTGATTCATGAAATATAATACACATTCTGGAAAATAAAAGGTACCTCACCCGCATCCTCAAAGAAGATGTTTATCGCCTATAGCTGAGAAAACATAGTTGTGTAAATAGGTTATATAAAATTGAGCCACTTCTTTGGTTCGATAAATTTGCTCGAAATAAGCAAGCTTTTCTATGTTTTTATTACCAATCTGAAAAAAAAGATTTTTAAAATTGAAATTTGTGACAATTGTTAAAAAGATCATGATCAACCCCAATCAAACTGGGGTTAAACCACTAATAATAGCAGTCGAAACAGTATTGTTGTCCATATCTGATTAAATAGTCATAAAATATACGTCAAAGCATAATAATACAGGCATATAAAATCAAATTGGTGATTGCATTATATCTATATGAACCCAGATACTGACATCATTCAACATCAACAATGATACTAACCTAAAAAACAAGTTTACAATATCATGCAATTTATAAATGTCGCCGAGTTTGCTTGTTGACATCTTTAAATAAGATCTACAAAAGGATTCACTAAATCAATGACATCAAATGATTTGTGCATTATATCTATGTGCTTGCAGTGGCCTGAGGTTGTTGTAGTTTGCAATACAGTGCAATTTATTTGCTGCATTACATTGCACTTTTTCAAATTTCTGTAATTTCTCAAATTGAGAATTGCAATTGGGAGGAGGCCCATAATCCACTGAAAGCTCGTTCGCAACACATAAAATTTGTGCAACCCACGGATGTTCGCAATCAAATGCATCGAGCTTGAGGAAATATGCATGCACAAAAATACCTCTCTCATCACATGCATGCACATAAATACCTCTCGCACGCTTACCTCGATGGTGGTATTTTCGTGCATGCATGTTATGAAATGTAAACTTGCATGAGGATGAGTGTTTTTTGGTGCAACCTGTAATTTTGTAAATTTGTAAGGGAGATTGCGGTAAACGGCCCGATGAAATAATTACAACACTAATTTACAAAAAGGATTAAATGCAGCCGGCGCATGCACAATGTTGAAACTGTTAGCATGGGGCGACCACAAATGAGCAATCACTGATGCGGTCTGATTTAGGGCACGATAGGAAGGCAGAGCACGATGTGATTAATTTAACATTCAAAAGCTTCTTTCATTCACTTATGTAAGGGTATACATGAACCCCTTGCAAAATTACACATAGGTTCAAGTATAAATTGTTACATAAATTATCAAACGAAAATTAAAATACTTGGAATTATACAACTAAATAAAATACGAAACTAGCACTAATAATGCATAGTGATCAACACTTCCCATGTGGGTATGCCCTTTTCAGGCTTTCTCGCAGGGTGTATAGACTCTTCCCCAACATCAGTGTGAATCACTATGTTGGGTGGACCCTATTTAGGCAGTGCATCAACTCTAATACTATGTTCATGCAATCAAAATACGAGTGTGTAATGGCAGTGGAAACATTTAGTAGTAAACAATCTACCCAAAGTATAAAAGAAAAAACATCCAATCATACAAACTTGAGCACATTGCAACTGAACAATATCCAATAGTATATCTATTGAAAATAGGACATGACTAGAAGCAGGAAAACAAACTTAGGCTTCGTTTGGGGGGACTAATTTTCAACGGTTAAGCGGTTACAACCGCATGAACCAGACCGTAATTAAGATCTGGTTCATGCGGTCGTAATCGCTTGATCGACAAAAATAAGTCCCCCCCAAACAGAACCTTAGTAATATTTTACGCAACATGCAAGATTAAGAAGTAAATGTTTATAAAATAGAACTAATGGGTGGTAAATTACATTCAATGGATTTTAAAGAGATTGAAAAATAATGATTGCATGTATCTCTTGATGATTTCTTCACATGATTAAGCTTATCCTCAGGCTTGAGATTGCTATAACTTCATCCACTTTTATGTCCAAACGGATGATGTTTGTTAGGTGATCTCCCATGATTAATGGGCTTCTGCCATACTGCAAGATCACCCTTCTCAAACACTTTTTTCCAGCAAAGTCGTTTTGCCAGATCATCTATTGAGTCTTGTTCATGCTTCAGATATTCTGCAGTTCTTTCCTATGCTCTATAATACACCTTCCAATTGATCGGTGGACCGGAGAGGATCCAATAGCCTCATGGTCTCAAAACTCTATCTACCTCTAGTAGATATAGGTCGTCTGTAGTAGAAATTTGTTGGTGAAACAATGCTACATAAATACATAATCAACATTCTGGAGTTTTTGCTTCGATAGCATGTATCAAACCTAAATGCAATTTGTTGTAAGGGGGACAATAATTTATATTAAGTGCACACGTCTTCAAGAGTTTTACAACAAACTACACCACTCTATTGATAATCTCGATAACTGCTTTTAAATTTCTCGCAAAAACATCATAAAGAACAACACTTTTAAGAGAAGAAATATACGTTTGCACAGTAAAAAAGCTCCCAAATTTGGTATACAGAAATGCTCACCGACAGTATGAAGTTCTCCTTATTGATTTAGAGTTGAAGGAGCCGTGGATGTGTGCGATTGAAATCAAAGGAGTCAATTGTTCAAAACTAAACTGATAACAAATACCTGAGGTAAATCTGTAGCTGATAATGTGGTTAATATTCCTACTTTGATCAGGTTTTCAATTGATATATTAACATTCACAGCATGATGTCTCGAATTTTTCTCAAATGTGCAGTAAATCTAAAATTTTTTGCTCAATGTGTATTAATCCCTAAACTCGTTGAAGGAAGACAAGAGGAAAATGTACTAGACACTCACCACGAAATTTTTCCCGACTTTTGGAGGGTGCACGTTGGGAGGAAGGAGAATACAGGATGCTCACGAAATCGGCCGGAGGAAGGAGCAGGAGGGGTTGTGAGTTCACCGGAGGCCGGAGTCGTCGTGGAAGACAGCGGTGACTGGAAGAAACACTGTTGAGCCGGGGGGAAGCCGGAGGCAGCAGTAGTGGATTTTGGAGGGCGCACGACGAGCTGTTGCCGGGGCGTCGGGGGCTGCCGTGCAGGGAAGGTTATCCGGGGATTAGAAAAACGGTCAGGCTGGAGTAGCGTGCCTCCTCCTCTCCGTCCGTCACACTCACAGTGTTAGGGTTGGAAATATGAAGCGGGTAAATCGCGTAAAATGTCGGGGGTAAAATGGGAATCATGTATATTCAGTTAAATTAAGTCATACCAGAGTGAGACCTGACCGGGGGGGGGGGGGGGGGTGGAGAAAGGGAGTTAGGTTGCCTTTCTCTATTTTATTTTAAATTTTTTTTTATTAAATGATTTTTGTCCTTGATGCTTTTCTCTTTTCGCGAATCAAGATGTGTTTTCATTTCTTGTCCTAGTTGTTTTTGGAGGGTAGGTCTTTGTTTAAATTACTAAGATAAATTTTTTCTTATCTTTGAGCTTTATATACAATATGGTATAGTTTTACAAGGGTTTTTTTTTGTTTGAATCAACAATTTCATATAAAAAAGAAAATTTATGTGCTAATTCCTGATTTGCATGTGCATTTGATCTTTTGATTTGGAAAAAAATGCGTTTTTGATTGAAAAAGACAGGCTTATATATGGTTTTTAAGTTTTTGGTTCCCTAAAAGAAGGTTGTTGTGTGTGTATATGTGTGTGTTGTTTCTTTTAGCAAAAACTTTTTATTTACTATAGAAGATGAAACTTGAATTTGGAGACACAATTCTAATTTAAGAAGGTACAATACCTACAAAAAATTTGCTGATAATCACCATCAAATAATTTTGATCCTAAAATTAGCGAGCATTAAAATTGTTGCATATTTTGATGCTATTAAATGTCAAACATTAAAAATAAAAATATTAATAATAAATTATTTTGTTGATAATTTGATGATTATTTATTTATTTATTTTGAATCAATTAGCAATAAAAATATATTGTGCCAATTTTATTTTAACAATAACATTATATGACACAATGTTAAAATAATTTTATTTTTGATTATGGGCGATTGACAAATTAATTACTAACAATACTATTTTCATCAAAACGACACATAATTTTTAATAACTTACACTAATTAAAAGACATACATGATCAAATATATTTAATGCATACTCAATATCGAGATATAACCAAACTTTCATATATTAACAAACTTTCATATACCATGAAACTTGTTTTCATATATCAACAAACAAATTACATATATTATCAAACTTTCATATATACATCATCATACTTTCATATATATACATCATCAAACTTTCATTTATACATTAGGATCAAAGTTTTAATATATAACCAAAACAACAATATATTTCCCTTTGTTTGTTCTATGAGTGTGAGTAAACACTTTTTTCATGATGCACCGATATCTCTTCATTGTCCTTACACTGCAATGCAAAAAAAACATAACAGTCTTGCATGTCAATTATAAGCATGTGCACAAATCTTGTAAAAAATATACACAGTAAAAAAATAATATTACATAAAATCTTGTATACATGCACACAAATGCACACACAGTAAAAGAAAAATAAGACATCATCATTCAAATTTACATGTAAAGTTGACTACTTATGTAACATCCCAAATTTCAGTATGAGAAAATATTGGGTGACACGGCCTGGGACACGAGGGTGTCCCAGGGCGTGTCCCGCTCATGTTGAGCAGTTGGGCGCGTGGTCGACGAAATTCGATCAACAAAGTGTACGGGAGGTACACGCCCTATGATACGGGTGTGTCAGGGGGCGTGACCTAGGGCGTGTCCTCCTTCGTGTCGACACTCGAATCTTTGGTCGACAAAAGTGGACGACAGAGGGAACACGCCGTGCTACACGGGCGTGTACCATTCGACACGGGCATGTCGGAGGGCGTGTCCCCTCTGGTCGACGAACTGCGCTCGACGATCGTCGAGTGGCAAGCAAGGGGTACACGGCCTGTGACACGGGCGTGTCATAGGGCGTGTCCCGCTGTATCGAGAGGTCAATAATTTTCTCTCGACGAGGTGTCAAGTGGGTTACACGCCCTGGGTCACAGGTGTGACTGGACCGATACGGGCGTGTACCCTGGTCGTGTTCTATTTTGGATACGTCAGATTGAGTCGGTTCGTGTGCCGCTTAAGGTACACGCCGTGTGATACGGGCGTGTCATAGGGCGTGTCAGGCCCGAAAAGTGATTTTGTCCGAGTTTTCTGGCCGTTCATTTCCCTGTTCTGGATCTAATGGTCCAGGCTTCTTTCCTGTGGATAAAAAGGCCGAGAATGAGGAATAATTTCCTCATTTTCATTCATCTTCTTCTTCTCAAAGAGAGAGAGAAGAGAGGTCAAGGGAAGGAGGAAAGGAGAAGGGAAAGCTAGCTGCTGGAGGAGCTGCGGAGTGCGAATTGAAGATCCGAGAAAGGATTCGTGAAGGCAAAGCCGAGGCGGTGACTTCCATCCGACTACTTCATGGCAGCGAAGCAATTTTCAAGGGTAACGATCTCCTTCTTGGACATCGAAGTCCTTTCTTTATGCATGTGGGTGGGATCCTCCACCAAGAGGTGGATTTCGTAAGTGATTCCGTGTTTGAGTTTGCATCTAGAGCCGGAAGTGTAGAGTACGGCATAAACATGCTGTGTGAAGCCCATCTGGACGGGTAGTCTGGATTGGTGATGATCATGTGTAAACCAGAGAAGACTCTGTGGATTTGATTATATGAAAGGTTTATGTGTTGTGGAATGAATGTATGAATGGATGTGGATTATGGATGTCAGGAGACTTTGCATAAGCTCCTGGTTATGTTGAGAGATTAATGGGTAGCGTGGCTGGGGAAACGCGGGATGAACCTAGCTTGTTACACCACATGGTGTAGGTTGATCTGTATTAGTGAGGATCGATGGGTGGCAATGTCTGGAGGATGTGAGGAGGACCCTACTTGCTGTACCACATAGTGTGGGTCGATCGGATATAGGTGAGGGGTCGATGGGTGGTAATGTCAGGGGAGCCTCGATAGACCTGGCTTCCACACCACATGGTGTGGGTCGATTTGCTCTGGTTGTTTGTGGATGCTGTGAGGTAGTACCTCTGAGTGGTATGGACGGGATGTCGCCAATAGTAAGATTGGAGGACAATGATTGAACCGCCCAACCAACAAGTGAAGAACCTCTAATCGGCGGTGTACGACTGGGATACCCGGTACACCAAGAAGGTTCCCTGAGTGCACGGAGCGTCTGGTGGATACCAGCGTTTGTGATATGATTGTGATTGGTAGTGTTGATTCATATAATTATGGCAATGCATACAGGGAAGGAATCACAGCCCCGGGTAAGGGGTAGGGTCATTATAAGTGGTCAGCTAAAGCTGACCGTTACTTTGTTTGCCGCTCTTGGGTGGATAATGAATTGCAAGTATTGATGCTTGAATTGAATATCTTGAGCGGAATGGAGACTTGCTGCTAAAGGCCCTCGAAGGCCGTGCGAATCGTGGTTGGATTTCATGTGTGGCCGGCCTGCGTGCCGATGTACGAAAATGTATTTGTGTAAAGAGAAATATGTAAGGCCTTAAGGACATGTGTGGGTGTGTTGTATACATTCCTGGTTTGGATATATAAATGTGGAGTTTATATAGTAGTGGACATTTTTTGAGTTGAGTTCATGGTAACTTAAAATGTTGCGCTAGAATGTATTGAGTTAGGATGCGAGTAGATTTTGATTTTCATAAATAATTCCGCCGCTTGTCTGTGATATATGGCGCAGGGCCCCGGCCGGACCCACCGTTATATGCCACGTGACGAGTGAGGGCGTTACAAAGTGGTATCAAAGCCAGGTTGAGATTATTTGGGAGGGAGAACATAATTGAACTCACGAATGTCCACTAGGAATGTATTTCATGCACGAAAGGGGCATGAGTGTGTAGTCAATTTATAATTACCGTTATGACATAGTTGATTAATGGTGTTTTGTATATTGCTAGGTGGCGAGGAGTGGTGCTGGGCAGTCGGAGCCCCAACGATCTGATGAGAGTGCAACACCCGTTGAAGCGCCTACGCCTCCTTCAGCGGAGACCATACAGGTGGTGACGGAGACGTGCTTGCAGTACTACAGGCACAGCCTAATGGGCAGACAAGGCCGGCAGGGGTGCCAGTACGGCCTGATGCAAGGCAAGAGCGCGCGGCAGTTGTGGTGGCGGAGCAAGCAACGAATGAGTCATTAAAAAGCTTTATGGAGTTTCATCCACCTACGTTTGGTGGGGCGATTTCCCTAACGCAGGTGGAAGATTGGTTGGCTCGAGTAAAGAGGATCCTGACTGCAATCAGGACTGTAGAGGAGTAAAAAGTGACTCTATCCACTTTTTTGCTAGAAGGAGATGCGAGACTGTGGTGGGATGAGATGGAGGTACATCACTTGGCAGGTCGAGGTTTAGCGGAGGTTTCAATTGAGGAATTCTCCAGATTGTTTCTCGCCAAGTATTTGCTGGTGTCGCAGCGGATTGCGATGGAGAACGAGTTTCAACGCCTGGTT